>CM030848.1:15402808-15567808 GCA_018105865.1 Metaphire vulgaris
TAGCCTTTCAAGTGAAGTCATAAACTGTTCCTGTTTGGCACATCCATCGGCGATTTTAGCAATATGCTGATCATCAGGGACGTAGCTAGGAAAGGGCTTGAGGGGCCTAAGAATCCCAAACGCTTAATCTAGCCCCCCTCAATGAATTCACCCCAAATGGCAGTGTGGGTTCAACAGGAATAAATGGGTGTGTTTCTTGCGCTTGAGCCCCCCCAAATGTAAAATCCTGTCCATTCCTGGCTACGTCCCTGGTGATCATACTGCCTTCTTCGTCACCACTCTATGATTATTATTATTATTATTATTATTACTATTATTGTATTTTTGATATGACCTCTTATGCTAAAGCCATATCGCTACATTGCAGCGCTATATATTTGATCAATCATCTGTCATTTAACCCATCTACAATCGCTCAATCTGACAGCTGCCAATCATCTGTCATCTTTCACCACTCTGTGATCTCTCAATTTGACAGCTGTCAATCATCTGTCACCTTTCACCACTCTGTATTCTCTCAATCTGACAGCTGCCAATCACCCGTAAGCTATCAGTCTTCTGCCATCCGTCACCTGCCAATCATGTGCTATTGAAATAGTAGTACCAATGATGATGATGATGATGTTGATGATGATGATAATAATAATAATAATAATAATAATAATAATAATAATAATAATAATTATTATTATTATTATTATTATTATTATTATTATTATTATTATTATTATAATAATAATAATAATAATAGCGTTTCAAGTCAAGTCATAAACTGTTCCTATTTGGCACATCCATCGGCGATTTTAGCAATATGCTGATCATCAGGGACGTAGCTAGGAAAGGGCTTGAGGGGCCTAAGCATCCCAAACTCTTAATCTAGTCCCTCCTCAATGAATTCACTCCAAATAGCATTGTGGGTTCAAAAGGAATAAATGGGAGTGATACTTGGGCTTCAACGCCCCAAACGTAAATTCCAATTTATTCCTGGCTACGTCCCTGGTGATCATACTGCCGACTTCGTCACCACTCTATGATTATTAATATTAATATTATTATTATTATTGTTGTATTTTTGATATAACCTCTTATGCTAAAGCCATATCGCTACATTGCGGCGCTATAAATTTGATCAATCATCTGTCATTTTAACCCATCTACCATCTCTCAATCTGACAGCTGCCAATCATCTGTCATCTTTCACCACTCTGTGATCTCTCAATCTGACAGCTGTCAATCACCCGTAACATATCAGTCTTCTGCCATCAGTCACCTGCCAATCATGTGCTATTGAAATAATAGTAGCAATGATGATGATGATGATGATGATGATGATGATGATGATGATGATGATGATGATGATAATACTAATAATACTAATAATAATAATAATAATAATAATAATAATAATAATAATAATAATAATAATAATAATAATAGTAATAGCGTTTCAAGTGAAGTCATAAACTGTTCCTGTTTGGCACATCCATCGGCGATTTTAGCAATATGCTGATCATCAGGGACGTAGCTAGGAAAGGGCTTGAGGGGCCTAAGCATCCCAAACGCTTAATCTAGCCCCCCTCAATGATTTCACCCCAAATGGCAGTGTGGGTTCAACAGGAATAAATGGGAGTGTTTCTTGCGCTTGCGCCCCCCCAAATGTAAAATCCTGTCCATTCCTGGCTACGTCCCTGGTGATCATACTGCCTTCTTCGTCACCACTCTATGATTATTTTTATTATTATTTATTATTATTATTATTATTATTATTATTAATGTATTTTTGATAGGACCTCTTGTGCTAAAGCCATATCGCTACATTGCAGCGCGATATATTTGATCAATCATCTGTCATTTAACCCATCTTCAATCGCTCAATCTGACAGCTGCCAATCATCTGTCATCTTTCACCACTCTGTGATCTCTCAATTTGACAGCTGTCAATCATCTGTCACCTTTCACCACTCTGTATTCTCTCAATCTGACAGCTGCCAATCACCCGTAAGCTATCAGTCTTCTGCCATCAGTCATCTGCCAATCATGTGCTATTGAAATAATACTAGCAATGATGATGATGATGATGTTGATGATGATGATGATGATAATAATAGTAATAATAATAATAATAATAATAATAATAATAATAATAATAATAATAATAATATCAATAATAATAATAATAGCGTTTCAAGTGAAGTCATAAACTGTTCCTGTTTGGCACATCCATCGGCGATTTTAGCAATATGCTGATCATCAGGGACGTAGCTAGGAAAGCCCTTGAGGGGCCTAAGCATCCCAAACGCCTAATCTAGTCCCCCCTCAATGAATTCACTCCAAATAGCATTGTGGGTCAAAAGGAATAAATGGGAGTGATACTTGGGCTTCAACGCCCCCAAACGTAAATTCCAATTTGTTCCTGGCTACGTCCCTGGTGATCATACTGCCGACTTCGTCACCACTCTATGATTATTAATATTAATATTATTATTATTGTTGTATTTTTGATATAACCTCTTATGCTAAAGCCATATCGCTACATTGCGGCGCTATAAATTTGATCAATCATCTGTCATTTAACCCATCTACCATCTCTCAATCTGACAGCTGTCAATCATCTGTCAACTTTCTCCACTCTGTGATCTCTCATTCTGACAGCTGCCAATCACCCGTAGCCTATCAGTCTTCTGCCATCAGCCACCTGCCAATCATGTGCTATTGAAATAGTAGTAGCATTGATGATGATGATGATTATGATGATGATGATGATGATGATGATGATGATGATGATGATGATAATAATAATAATAATAATAATAATAATAATAATAATAATAATAATAATAATAATAATAATAATAATAATAATATGGCCATATCTCAAAAACTAGAGCTGATAGAGAAAATCTGATACCATATTTGGAATCAGCGCACTAAATAAACCAAGAAACAGATATAACTTCTAAGGCACCAGACAAAAAAATTTTGTTGTTACCCTATGTAATCGCATCTCCAGAAATATCTAAGTGGTGCAATTAACGCCCTTTCGGGCATTCTGCATTGTGAGAACATTTGCCACGGGCAGTTCGACAGATTCTCTTACTGATGCTCCTGTTGCAATTACGCGAAGAAAATTGTGAGGTAGAAATAATTGATCAGATATATTGCGAATAGAAAGATCTCTCTCTCTCTCTCTCTCTCTACCAGTCATTGTTTATAAACATACTTAAGTCAGGCTTGAGTAATTCTATTCTGCTTTTTGTATTGTTCGTCTTCCTAGTTCAGGGAATTTATTAACATTGGCGCTACAGTATATATGCTCAGCTATCGATGCCTTTCAACTTTATTGTCACATATTTCAAAGCAATTACATGTAACACTGCTCCCATTGTTGGACAATGTTTGGTTTCTAGCTTTTATAGATCAAAAATCAAATTCGTTTAATAGTACCGAAAGTTATAACATTCAAATGACGATTACAGAAACGTAATTTGTAAGGTAAACGGTAAGGGATTAACATTGACGGCCGCATACCAAAAGAAGAAACGGGATATGAGAAGAATTCCCTTTTTAAAAACAGAGATCTGCTTGCCTGTTTGAAAGCAGGCCGTTGTAAAAGTGAATTTGATGAACGAGTGCGGTCGAACGGTTTTCTGTGGACATTGATCTAATTCGTGTCCGGGTGAATTATTACTTGTGCTTCTTGCGTCTTCGTTTCAGTTTGTCTGGGTACGGACTACGGATTGAATCACGGGCACGGAGGTCAGCCGTGGGAATGGTACGAAATGTATCGGAAGATGTACACCAACTGCACGTACATCGATGGAAACCTGGAAATTGTATTCTTAGAGGGCGATGACAACTACGACCTGTCTTTCTTGAAGGTTGGCTAAAACTCCTCCGATATATACAATACATCGGATTTCTAATGCGTTTTACAATTTTCTGTCCAGTAATGCATTTAGCCGGGCACTTTTCTGGCTCGGTCAGTGGCGTAGCCACGGGGGTGGGGGTTAAATCCCCTTGGCTGCCGACGAAACATTTTTTACACGCTTTTCCATACATTTTTCATTTCCGGACGCGATTTTTGGGTCAAACACCCCTTGGCTGGTGCCAATTGAAAAAATTTCTTAAGTACTATAGAAAGTAGAAGAAATTAGAAAGAATACGAAGGTGACGACTTATTTTGCTTGTCAGCCCCTAAAAAGGAAGAATAAGAAAAATGTTGGAAAGTTTCGTCACGATCGAAACCAAAACCCCCTTCCGGAAATCCTGGCTACACCACTGGGCTCGGTCGGTAAAGTGTCAATCCGGTGTGCATGGGTTCGATTACTGGCATTAACACGTCCACCGACACTGATTGGAAATTAACGAGGTCTGTCTGATACTTTAGGCTGACGATTGGTTCATCGTTTAAGGTGCTATATAAATGTAAGATATTACGTCTTTGATAGCTGCTGGATGCCGTATTTCTTTTTGTCAGCAAATTGGCCATAACTATCAGTGGCGTTTCCAGGAATTCTTGGTTGGGGATGAAAACAAATTTCTAGGTAGTTGGTGGGGGATGCAAAGTTAGGGAAAAAGAAATGAGAAGAAAACAGGTAATTTTTGCGTTTTTGTGCCCACTAAATGTTAATAAACCTCGTCGGAAAAGGCTGATAAGCAAAAAAGTTTGTAGCAGTATTTTTCATTATATTTTTAAAATTTTCATTATATTTTTTTAAACTTACCAGAAAAATATGTTGACGAGCAAAAAGTCTGGTGGGGGGATGCATCCCCAGTCATCAACATAGTGGCAACGCCATTGACAGGGTTTCAGTGTTGATGGATTTAAGTCCAGGAATTCTTCCAACGACGTGGCTCATAAAATGCGAACTCAGAAGAGCAGAGAGATCACGCCGTCAGTGAAAGGATTTTTATTTCACGACACTTTTGATGAGTTTGTCACTCTTGAATTTGCCGTAATGCCAGCAATTAACCCCTTAACTGGGGATCCCGGATATATCCGTCCATTTTACATTGAGTTACAGTTAAATACCCAGTTAAGGGGTTAATTCGCGCAGATCTGACGCTGATGATGCTAGCATATTTACTGCACTTTGATCTTAGCCAAAAGGCCGGGAAGTGGTCACGTCATTTCAGCTCAGACCATGTCATCGGGTATCATGTCACACGCCACTGTCATTAAAATTCACCGATTGCTTAGGTATGAGGCTCTCTGAGTTGTTTGACTCATTAGTTGCTACATTTTTATCAGTTCTTCGTTCTTCAGTCAGTCACCATGCATGCATCCGACTGTCAGAGATATTAATAGGTCTTCATTTGCTGGTTTCCTATCCAGTGTCGGCTCTAGTATTTGGCAAGTGGGGGGCCGTTGGGGTGGCAACTTCTAATCATGGGGGGCCAACCATTTGTTGTTTAATGTATGTAGCATTAAGTATAGGGTCCCAACTGGGGGCCACTGGGGGGGCAGGCACTCAACAGGGGGAACGGGCCCCCTGGCCCCCCGGTGGAGCCGCCACTGTTCCTATCTACGGTCCCAAACTGATCGACCTGATCGCGCCGTTTGCTCAGCTTTCCCAGATGCCAGAGTTTTGAGACCGACTGAACATGTTGACACTCTTTTCTTCCACTTTTCCGTATCCATAGTTGTCCCCGGATAATTGAATAGTATTCCTGTCTCCAGCCTATGTGGTTGACTGACGGATTGGTTGCAGACGGAATCCCGCAGACTTTGAGGACTTTCCGTCGGCTTGTAGACACTTGTGAGTGTCGTAGGAGACGGTTGGGAGGTATGTGATCCATTGCCTTCGAGTAACTGTTATTTAATATCGTAAGACAAAGTGGAAACTTGTGTGAAATTTGACGTGGAGGCCAGACAGTGCGTGTGTGTGTGTTCGAAGTGCTAGTTTTGGCAAGTATTTCAGTAATTGTCCTTCTTGGAACGCGCATTAGATTAGAAAGTACTTTTCTTGTTCTTTGACAACTGAATGTAAACCTAAACCTAAGCGCATACAGTGTCGTAGCAGCCATATGGACAACCTGGCCAAATGCCAAGGGCCCCCGACCCGATGTATAAAATATTTTTTCCGCAAAGTTGTAAAGTTGTCATATCGAAAGACCGAACAAGCAAAAAGAAGGTCGTCAGCGTTTTCGCAAACCTCGTCGTCAGCTCACGACTCAACTGTAAAGAAGTTGAGATCAAAAGACGGAGAAGCAAAAAATTAAAATAAAAGGTCGTCAACATTTTCGCAAACTTGTCAGATCGTCTCTGGAAAGGGCCCCCTGCCCGTTTTTCGCCAAGGGCCCCCGAGCATGTTTCTACGCCACTGAGCGCATAATAATAATATGGTCATTCGTCTTAGCAAGGTCATTTGAAACCAGACGCAACTATTTCGTGAACGCTCCTAATCCTTTTGTTCGCGGACAGAATTCCCGATGTGTTGAATGAAAATCAAAAGCGTCGTTTAGAACAGGCGCCAATGTTTTTCTTCTTGCATGGCGATCATAATTATTATCAATATGCTGTGCTATAGCAGAAACGTTTTACATGGGACATGCGTCGGACAATACACTAGCACTTATGTCTTATAGCCTACGGACGCAAGATTGACTTCACTAAGAGTGCAGGTGTACGCAGCAGCAAAATATAGGCCTACTTACAACCAGTGATGATCACGTGACGAATAGTCGATGGAAAAGTACATTGCTTGTTTTTCTAAAAGCTGAAACACTTACATGTACATGCAGATATTTCTGCTGAAAAAAATTCATTCGGGTCCAGGTGGACCGAGGGTGGGTGAGTAAATAACTTTTACCGCTGGTTCACCGAGGGTTAAACAGCCTTGATGATAAAGGGTTGATTCAGAATGGAACACGTTGCCAAGGAAAACCACACACACACACACACACACCCTGGGAAGTATAAATTTTGTGAATGTCGTAAAATCTCTGTATGTACGCAACATAAAGTTTGATGTGGCGTCCATCTTCTGCTCCGACGTTTCCCTTTAATATTCCAAGGCAGGCAGGCAGGGCGTGGCGGTGACCGGCTATCTCGGCAGCCACAGGTTTTAATTATGCCTGGTTGCCGAAGGGCCTTGTTTGATTTGCGCTGCTTTCGACGCGACCTGTCGATAGCACGTCAGCCTGAGTCAGTCGAGTGCCCTCCGAGAACAGCCGCTAGCGGAGGATTTCGTGGGATTTGTGATTCCTGGATGTAAAAACCTTTTCCCCGGCGCCTAATGAGCCTGTCTATATGCAAAGCTGCGGTTTTCGGTTTCGTTTCGTTGCCGACATCTGTTAAATTTCGAATATTAACGGCTTTCAGAAGTGTTCTGGCCAAATAACGATCGCTTGAACTGGAAGCTTTGCTCCAGAGACCCGTTTCTATGCTCCTCTGACTGCTACTAGAGAGGCTTTCAGGTTAATTAGAAATATGGTTTTAAGAGTAGGTCATAATGGTACTTAATACATGCATGCATGAAAATGTTTGGTGAGCACATGTACAGTGTAGGTCTACTGTTCCTCTATATTTGTATAACAATTCCTGAATCAATTAATTTTGTAAATCTGGCATCTAGTGTTAACTGATTGATTGTCTACAAATGGAAACTCTTCGGTTGATGTAAACCTATGGATGCTAAATATAGTCGCTCAATATGATACTTGAAATCAATCTCTAACAGGACGAAGTTAGTTTCAAAAATGCGATTGAATTTGCGCAAATCCTATGCATTATTATAACTATGGAATAACCGGGGTTGTCATGTTGCAGACGGTGTAAATACAGAAGACAATTACCTAAGTTTGCAATAGCAATTGATATCGATGTACTGAAGAATGCTAAAGTTCAAAATAAAGTAGTTCAAAATGGTGCTAGAAATCGCTCTTTAACAGGACGAAATAACTTTAAAATATGCACTATAATTTGCACAAATCCAATGTATTATTAGCATTATGGAATAACGAAGGTTGTCATGGATGAACCGTTTTAAATGCAGAAGGTGATGGCCCATGTTTGCAATAGCGATTGATATCGATGTACTAAAGGATGCTAAAGATAGTGGCTGAATATGGTGCTTGAATTCGACCTATAACATGACGTAATAACTTTCAAATGTGCGGTTGTATTTGCTCAAATCCTATGTATTAGTAACATTATGGAATAACGAGGGTTGTCATGGATGAACCGTTTTAAATGCAGAAGGTTATGGCCTATGCTTGCAAAAGCGATTGATATTGATGTTCTAAAGGATGCTAAAGATAGTGGATGAATATGGTGCTTGAATTCGACCTATAACATGACGAAATAACTTTCAAATGTGCGGTCATATTTGCTCAAGTCCTATGCATTAGTAGCATTATGGAATAACGAGGGTTGTCATGGATGAACCGTTTTAAATGCAGAAGGTGATGGCCTATGATTGCAATAGCGATGGATATCGATGTACTAAAGGAGGCTAAAGATAGTGGCTGAATATGGTGCTTGAATTCGACCTATAACATGACGTAATAACTTTCAAATGTGCGGTTGTATTTGCTCAAATCCTATGCATTAGTAACATTATGGAATAACGAGGGTTGTCATGGATGAACCGTTTTAAATGCAGAAGGTGATGGTCTATGATTGCAATAGCGATTGATATCGATGTACTAAAGGATGCTAAAGATAGTGGATGAATATGGTGCTTGAAATCGATCTTAAACAGAACAAAATAACTTTCAAATTTGCAGTTGAATGTGCTCAAATCCTGTACATTATTAGCATTATGGAATAACGAGCAATAATTTGAGAACATTGAATTTGGCCCTCGGTCTCAAAAGGTTGTGATCCCTGATGTAAATCATGTTATTATGTGAATTCAGTTCACATCATGGTGATATGAAAGAAGTGGAAGAACTGTTTAAATAATAATTAGTTAGTTAGTTAGTTAGTTAACAAGTCAATTTCTATAGCGCAAAAAAAACATGGGAAAAGGCCAAAGTCAGGAGCGCTTTACAGTTCGTTGACGTCTGATAAAGGTGAGTTTTGAGTTTCTTTCCGAATAATTCCGGGTTCGACTCTCGTGTTACGTCACTTGGTAACGCATTCCAAAGAATAGCATTTTTTAAACGATCTTTTCCAAATTTCTGCCAAAAAGGAGAGGAAGACAACAACATCTCGCCCGGATCTGAGCTGAAGACGCCTGTTAGTAGACGGAACCGGTGAACCAGGGCTACCAAGTAGTCCGGTTGTTATACGGATCGTGCAAGGCCCGGAACGTTAACATGCATCTCTTGAAAACAATTCGCTCTGGAATGTCCAACCAATGTAGAGTGTCTTTCAGGAAAATAATCATGATCCATATTTTCGAAAATGACTTAGTGGCGGAGGCATTGAGTATCGTCTAGAGTCGACAATGTTGGTAGCTAGGCGGGCCAGAGAAAACCATTTGCAATAGTCTACTCTGGACAACGACACGAACCAGAAGAGTCGCCGTCGAGGTTGTAGGTGGCGGCGAATCTCCTGATCCTTCGGAGTTGGTTAGCAAGACCGGATGACATTGCTCGATATCAAACGCAAGGGATGAGTCGATGTTAAACATAGGCATCAGTTGAAGGAGGGATAACTTCCGTCAATTAGAAACGGGTTCAAATGCCTTTTCCTGGGGGTGAAAACAACTCCGTCTTGCCAGGATTGAGCGCAAGTCGTTATTCCTTCTTTATCCTCATAATGCATCGGATATTTGAACGTGAAATTCAACCGCAATTTTGAAATCTTATGCATGCGTCGAGTTAGGAGATCAATTTCACCTATGTCCGCACCATATTGAGCGACTATCTTTAGCATCCTGGCGCAGGGTCGACATCATTCCATCAATCGACTGTGTTCTATCGGTAAACATAGGCCATCGCCGTACCCTAACCATTGAGATCAGTTCTGATCCATGATAACGTTATGATCCACGTTATTCCATAATGCTGAAGAAAGATAATAGAAATGACCGCTTGATATAGCATCTACAATGTCATTATATATGTAAAACTGATTCGTGGCATAAGACAATTTTGAAACTGACCGCCCTCTCCAGAACTTCCTGTTAGAGATCGATTTCAAGAACCATATTGAGTCGACTATCTTTAGCGCATCCTTTAACTCGTGGGAAATCGAAGGGAGTTCGATCAGCGATTGTAATCATAGTAAGTCTATGATAATTACAGTGGATTATATTTCACTGTTTATTCATCTCACATGCATCCTTTTGGTTTCGAGTGTACCCAGGCATAAAACATCATTGGCCCGGCGTCGAATCTGATGCTCGGATTTTGTAAATGTTTGAAAGTCATTGTTGTGATTGACGGAACTGGGACCGGCGTTGAGGAGCCGATCGACATTTGGTTTCGTTAAAATTAAATTCAGAAGCCTCTTGGAACGAGTCGCCTGCCAATTTAGCGTTTAGGATTAGGTTGTCCGCCGATGCGTCCGTTTCTTTTGAATTTTCGACGAGCATTGCGACGGGCCAGCCGACAAAATCGTAATAAGGGCGGTGAGGTCGAATCCGGACCGATCTCACCGTCTCCAGCAAGTTTTGATTTCCTAATCATTGATAGCATTCGGCCATCGTCGACGCAGACAGCCAGAAACCCCTCAAGTTCCGACATGCTGGCTCCACAAACAGGTCTTTGTCGAAGGTTGACCAGCGACGAGTTATTTTATTCAAGACTTGGTCGAGCAGCGGTTAGTCCAGGGAATGAGCTTGTGGTCAGAAAGCCCGACCAGGTATCAACTAATCGCCCCGTTAGGACCGATAAAAATTTGCAATCCTCCTCGTTTTCCATCAAAACCAGGTCGAACTTCCGACTTTCGCTCTCCAACGGTCGCTCAAGATGTGCTGGATAATCCACGTCGGACAGTTAAAGGTGGCTAGGACTTCCAGTAGAGTCGAAAGTTCAGAGAAAAATTGATCCGTGACATGACCCCATGATGAATGCACCCGACAGCAGTAGTTCGAACGACATCGGTGTAAGCTTGAGATCGAGTTTGGCGTCCCAATACTCGTTAAACTTTAAATCGCCATGATTAGTAAAGCAATGACTCCGATTCTGACCGGAAATCGTCCGCGCTTTCTCGATGACGCTGTAACCAGAACTTCCGAGTCTCTTCAATGCAAAATCGAACACATGCCGTTTAGATAAAATTATACTCGATGAAAGAACTTGAAAAGTTCGTTAACGGTAAGTCTTGATGATAGGTGGTGTTTTCTGCCTAATTCGTTCTAATGACATGGCGCGCCAGTCTCGGATAGATGACATCCAGGAAGTCACAGGGGTGCAGTGTCCGTCCTCTGATAGTGTCCAACCGAGTCGAGGTGGGATGGACATTACGGCCCGTTGACGAGTCTTCGGTGGATCATCAGAGGATCCATCGACGTTAGACGCTTTGGAACGGAAAGACGAAATCAGCAGCGATCACCACGAGTAGATAACAGTCGCCTCCATGGCGTAAACTAATCGAACCAGAGTTTTCAAACGTCGGTCAAAGTAAACAAACAGTTCTCCTCGCTACACGGTAACTGTGCGATTTCTTGTCTTCTCTGCGAGCGGAATAGACTTGTATTCCTGTTGTCACTTTATCTGTTGGCATTTGTCCGAAGTCTTTATCCAGATGCAAGAATAAGCCGATCTCACATCCAACGCCGAACCTAGGACCAATGCTATCCAAATAATAAAAATGATGATGGGTTTAATATTAATTTTAATCTAGTATATTCAAATTGTTCTTTAGTCACATTACATTTAGTTGGTTAGACATTAGATTCTTTAATTTGGTCCGACGCCTCCGTTTTTATCGGCGCAGTTCAGTCCGTTCGTTCGTTTGTAGAGCAGATGTCAAACAGGATTGTGCATCAGAAAATTTTATAACATATGTTGTGGCATATTTCTATTAAACCTGTGATACAATAAAACCAGCGGATCTTAAGACCGGGTTCTTATCTTCTTTCGATCGATATCAATTTTGGCATATGACATTAGAGAAAAGATTTCCATGAAATACGTTTTCCATAATATCGACTCAGATGGAAATTCAACCATTTTTCGTGTCATTTAGAGATCGATCTAGAATCAAATTGAGACGACTATATTTTCTACTCTAGTATCGGTTTGATCAATGGAGATGGGGATAGCAAGAAAACAGTGGATTAATTTCAGTTATTCATCTCTACATGCTTTTGGTTTCATTGGCATAATAATATTATTGTTCTGAATGTTTGTAATATCTGTGAGCCATACATTGGTTTCTTAAAATTAAATAGTACTCAGGAACTAAGTTTAAGATTAAATGTGGATGAATATTTCTTTTAGAGTCTGGTGAATTTCCTCCAAGATTTTCAAGGTTGAAGATACAGCCGAAACCCTATTTTCATGTTAGACCACTAACCGCCGCAGTGTCTAGGGTGGATGGCACTCCGCTGTGCCAAAAATGTTTTTCCATCAACACCAGGTCTGTCAGTGCTGGATGGCAGTAGCCCCCATGCTAGCCTGTCCAAAATATTAAACCCTAAATCCGCCAATGACTGGGAGTTAAATCCCCCTCCTAAAAATCGAACACTGTGCCTAGATCACTTATACTCGATGAAAGAACTTGAAGAAGGTAAGCTGATGATAGGTGGTGTTTTCTGCTATTCTCTAATCGTCTCCTCTTGGCAGGACATCCAGGAAGTCACCGGGTACGTCCTCATAGTGTCCAACTACGTGGAATACATTCCGTTGACGAGTCTTCGGATCATCAGAGGTCGGACGTTGTACTTGGAACGGAAAGACGACTCGGGCGATCACCACAACAGCTACAGTCTCTACGTGGCGTACAACTACGAACCCGGCTCTACCACCGTCGGTCTCAAGGAGCTACGCTTCTCCTCTCTACACGGTAACTGTGCACTTCTTGTCTTCTCTGCGTTTCGAATAGACTTGCATTCCTGTTGTCACTTTATCTGTTGGCATTTGTAAGTCTTTATCCAGATGCAAGAATAAGCCTTCACATCCAACGCCGAACATAGGACCCTACGTATAAGGGGTTTCATATTAATTATCTAGTATATTCAAATTGTTCTTTAGTCACATACAGTAGTTGCATAGACATTAGATTCTAATTTGGTCCGACGCCTCCGTTTTTACGGCGCAGTTCTCCGTTCGTTCGTTCGGAGCAGTGTCAAACAGGGTATCAATTTTATAACATATTTGTGGTCTATTAAACCTGTGATACAAGAAACCAGCTATCTTAAGACCCTTCTTATCTCTCGATCGACTTTTTGGCATATGACAGAGAAAAGATTTCTAAAATACTTTGCATAATATCGACTCAAATGGCTCACCATTTTCGTGGCATTTCGAATGATCTAGAATCAAAGTGAGACAGAATATATTTCTTACTCTAGTACGGTTTGACGCAATGGAGATGGGGACGCAAGAAAATGTGGATTGAATTCCTTTCATCACACTTCTGAATGTTTGCATATCTGTAGCCTATTGGAACAATAGTACTACTAAGGCGTAAATGTGGATGACCCCTCTGTTAGAGTCTGTTGAATTTCATGAGAATATCAAGGTTGAAGATACTGCTTGCCTATAGGCCTATAGACCTAACCGCCGCAGTGCGTGGATGGCTCTCCGCTGTGCCGAAATGGGTATCCGCAGCAGCAGGATGCAGCTGAGCAGCAGTAGTGGCAGTAGCAGCAGCAGTACTAGTAAGCAGCAGCAGCAGCAGCAGCAGCAGCAGCAGCAGCAGCAGCAGCAGCAGCAGCAGCAGCAGCAGCAGCAGCAGCAGCAGCAGCAGCAGCAGCAGCAGTGCAGCAGCAGCAGCAGCAGCAGCAGCAGCAGCAGCAGCAGCAGCAGCAGCTAGCAGCAGCAGCAGCAGCAGCAGTAGCAGCAGCAGCAGCAGCAGCAGTAGTAGTAGTAGCAGTAGCAGTAGTAGTAGTAGTAGTAGTAGTAGTAGTAGTAGTAGTTGTAGTTGTTGTTGTTGTAGTTGTAGTGGACTCCAGTGCATATCGCAAACAGTTTAGAAGATTCTTGTCTGTATATATTAAAGGAATCCTATTGATTGTGTATTCTGGGCAGTTTGATAAAGAGATCATAAGGTGCTGTTTGTTCGAATAAATCAGACGACGGCAACAGCGGCGTCATTGATTAGACTCAGATTGTTGTTATCTCGATGGACTTTGGATGATGCTCGTTATTCTATGCTGCTATAGAAATTCTCGATGGGAACGTGTTGTTCTTCAACAATAACCAGCTCTGCTTTGAGAACACGATCAACTGGAAGGACATTCTGACCGGAGAAAACTCGGAGGTGGTTCACCATCGAAACTCAAAGGACTTCACCAGAGAATGTCAGTTCATTAGTGATAAAATACTAAAATATCACGTACCTGTGTATAGCTTGTACTCATATGCATGTATATATATGTATATATATACATATACATATAGCCGATTGTATTATATATATTATAATCGAGTATACATTATAACCGAGACCGATATAACAAAGTTCTGCATAAAAGCGACAAAGAATATAGTAGCGTATTCTGTCTGATATATATATATAATTATATATATGCATATATATATATGCATACATGCATATATATATGCATGCATGCATGTATATATATATATATATATATATGTATATATATATATATATATACATGCATACATGCATAGCAGACATAATAGAATCTTTGTCGTTTTTATGCAGAACTTTGTTATATCGGATACTCGGTTATAATGTATACTCGGTTATAATGTACCGCAATATACATGTACGGTCCCGTGTGATGTGCTACCGTATTGGGTGACATGGGATATAACCTCCGATATTACGTAATAAATTTTACAGACCCGTTGAGTAAGTTATAGCGAAGTTCTATACTGTAATAATATTATTATTATTTATGTTGTGTGAGGGTTCACATTTTAAGCAATATAAATCATTATTAATTGGCAGTTTTGTATTAGTATTGATTTATCTCTTGCACTAGCGTCGCCACGAGGGGGCAAATGGGGCAAGTGCCCCCAACCTGCCCCAGACTACCTACCTGATTCGCGCAAATCCGGTAAGAAAGTTTTCTGTGAATAAGGGGGCAGCGGTGGGTAAGGAATCTGACACGCTATCCCCTTTTGCCCCCCCCCCACCAACCAAAAATTCCTGGCGACGCCACTGATCTCTTGAATTCTGTTCATAAGCTATGCCATTATCAGATAAGCGAGTCTGTAATGGAATTTTCTCCACCGGGGCTGTCCATGCAGCTGTGCGTCGATGTTTAATGTTTAACACGTTTTGTCGCCGAGAGCGACGTAACATTGACAAAGTTCGGACAATGTTCCGTCCGTCTGCGTTGTTACGTATATATATTATATATATATATAGAGAGAGACAGCGAACGCTTGTACATTAACCCCTTAACTGGGGATCCTGGATATATCCGTCCATTTTACATTGAGTTACAGTTAAATACACGGTTAAGGGGTTAATAATCATTAATTAAAAAAACTTGGCTAACGTGACTTCTTTACAATTCTCTCTTACGCTCTGCTTCTTCCTGACAGCTGAGCAAAATAGCGACAGCGCTCTGACCACATCGCTTGATTAAGTGTTTGCAACGATGTTCCAGTAAACACGCGTCGTATTCTTCAATATGATTACTATGAATTATGGCTGAAGGATTCCTACTGCCTCTGACACCTGCGTTTGATTATTTGCTGTCTCTGTGTTCAACAGGTGAGCCGTGCCACGAAAACTGCACGAACGGCAGGGATCGAAACTGTTGGGGCGCCGGGCCTGACATGTGTCAAACTCGTAAGATTATTATATAACGCTGTCGAAAACACTGTTGAATGATTTTTGCTTCGGAGAATCGGATGGAATGCACTATAGCGTCATTTCACACTTTTCTTAGGGGCGAGGTAATTTTTTGGCAAATGTTGGCAAGTTTTTGGTGAATTTTTGCAAATTTTAGGGCCAATTTCGGCAAATTTGCAAATTTTTGATTTGTTTGGTAATTTTTGTGATGTTTGCACATTTCACATTTATTTATTTTAATACATTATACATTATTTCTTCATTTCCTTGAGGGAGGACACGGTCTCCCTGCTCCCAAATGACGCCTCTGATGGAATGACGTTATTTCAGTGAGCTCCCTGTCTCAAGATATGGCCATCTCATGCGGTTGTCGTGTTAGCTGTTGATCTGTTGGTGAGATGCTGTGTGAATGTGAATTGGTGTGATTGATTATGATGCTTCTGTGCGGCATTGTTAAGTGGCGCCCAGTTGAATAACCCCGATTTACAGTATATCACTAAACATTTAACCTATTTCGTTTAACTGCTATCATTTTGAAATGTTGGGTCTGAGTTATAGGCCTATGGATAGTTTTTTGCCAGAATGAGATAAAAACAAGGCAGTTGTTGATGATGATATTGAAAATACGAATGCCGTTGCTTTCGAGTTGGTTCAGAATAATACACCAAGATCAGTGCCACATGAATTGACACCTCCCCGTATTTAAACATGTCAGGAAGACAGTGTAAAATATCGTGTGAGATCGGGTTGTCAGTTCGAAACATTATTATGGCGTCTGGAACAGAGGACTTGAACGCAGGCTGCGGTCGGTTTCCGAGAGGACGGGATCAGTTAGAGAGTTCCGGCCAGTTTCACCTTGAGCAGCCAAAGTCATTCGTAGCGGCTGTGCATCGAGTCCACTGTCTCTATCATAAAACACGTACTGGTAATAGAAGCAGACATAACAGCTGTATTCCTTCAGTTGGCCGCTTCGTTCGGTCATAACATTGCTGTCCATTTGCCCATAAAGTTATATTTTATTCAGTGCTCACTATCTATCTGGAATCCAGCTTTTCTGATATCCTGTTAATTCTGATATTATATCATTTAAAAAAATAAAAATACAATGCTGTCTTAAATAAAATAAAACAGAAGGATAGGAAAGGCATGCAGTTCAAATTTTGTTGTAATGTAGACCCACATGACGTAGGTACTGTAATATTCAGATTGGCGTAATTATAATTATATGCTGGAGAAAGACCATGCCTAAATAGATGCATTGCACGTCGTCTTTATTGCTGAATCAATCGAGAACGACAGATCCAAAATTAAGATCAGGATCCAGGCCAACCCTTGGATTCATCCTATTCTCCGATCAAGGATCTGACCAGAAGCTATAGGCATCTGGTTTATCCAAAAGGAATCGAGAGCTTTTTTTTATATATATATATATATATATATATATATATATATATATATATATATATATATATATATATATATATGGCCAGTTTGAAATGTGACCTTTACAGAGCACACGGCTGAGCCGCGAAATGGCCTGACTCTACAGTAGGCCTAATCGGCTGCCAGAGGCCGATGGCCTTGCAACTGCTTAATTTAATTCTGGAACATTTTCCATCATTTCGCTCGGCGTTTTATCCAGACTCCCGGTCTTTGGGGGAAATTGTCTTGGCTGGAGGGGAAGAGACGCAGTTCAATGCAAAAATGTGTGTCAGCGCTGGGATTTGGGGGATTTTGTATGGGGATTGGGGGGGGGTTCCTATTAGGCCTGTATAAAACACTGATTTCGCTTGTTAGAAATTGTATTTTTTCTTATAGCATTAGATCTAAGACGAAATCTGACGACCGGAATATATTAGCTTTTAGCCCCAAAATATAAGAAGATTTTGCGGAGAAAGAGAGAGAGAGAGAAAGAGAGAGAGAGAGAGAGAGAGAAATTGTCATGCTGCTTAAGGTGCTGCTATTAACGACGTCTGAATTCTTAATGTTGCATATAAGGGAACCATTCCTTACAACAGATTATGCTTAACGATCGGTTCTTATGATTTACAAAACCTGATCCGAATATTATTGTCACCGTTTTGCAAAGCACTTGCGTACAGTAAATCTCTCTGTTTGATACTAGTCTTGTATTAATGCTTTGCAGATCTGTTTAATGCTGTCTCAGTGTGTGTGTGTGTGTGTGTGTGTGTGTGTGTGGGTGGGTGGGTGAGATGTGATTAGGCAAACATACTTAGTTGCAAGCATTTATAGCTCTAGACAAATATTTGAAGAGTAAATGAATACCAAATGTTATGTTTGGAGTTGAGAAACTCTAGTCTGGTGCTGTAATGCTTAGCATCTATGTCCAAGGACACAAAACTTTTAGAAATTTTGTCAAACTCTGTTTTTGCTGAATTCCAAATTCTTTGAAAGAAAATTTTCGCTCTTTCCTGCTACGAACGTGCATGCTGTATGCACACATAAATATTATAGGCCTACTCTCTTGGGGCGGATGATGGCAGAGTGGGTTAGGCGCTGGAGCGGCAGGCTGACGGAGCGGGTTCAAGCCCCGCTAGCGCCTCTATAGTGGCTTTCACACAGAGACGGACGGTAATGTCTACTAAGCCATTTTAAATCACGCTAAGGTCATGCTAAGATGTTGAATGGTGAACTGAATGGATGGTCGACGTCGGAACGCAACAACTTTTGTGTGTTCTGTTTCAACAGTAACTAAGCTGTCGTGCAGTCCACAGTGTGACGGTCGGTGCTTTGGACCGTATCCGAGTCAGTGTTGCCACAACGATTGTGCCGGAGGATGCAGTGGACCAACAAGATACGACTGCTGGGTAAAAAGGGCATGCATGCAGTACTCTGTCTAGTCTTTCTCTCTAGTCTTCGATTTTAGAAATTATGTCCTAATATTTCCACGAGAATAAAGTATAAAACTACTGTTCAATAGTAGGCCTTCCTTTTCCTTCTATCACACGCCGAATTAATTATAAATGATGTTTTTGTTTATTCTGACAAAAAAACAATGAATCATTTTTGAATTTATCCCCCCCCCAAAAAAACAGGTTAGAATAAAACTGTCTAAAACAATGAATCCATTGAGCCCACAAGATATTCGTCAAGACTTTTATTTTGTTGATGTCCCTCGTTCTCGTGCAGTCAGTGGTTCTAGTGTGTTGTATGAAATGGCTGGGATTGGGGTGTCCAGTTTCGAACTCCGTGTTAATCCAAATGGGGAAGGTCAAAACTTATTATTCTTGGACGATTTGAAGCAATGAAGTTGGAGAAAAGCGAAAATGTGGTTTCTGTCGAGGGTAATTTATTCAATTCGCTGAGATTTTTGCATGGCTATACTGGATAATAATAATAATAATAATAATAATAATAATAATAATTATTATTATTATTATTAATTATTATTTTTTCTATTATTATCGCCTTTCTGGGAGGTAGCAGGATAGCAAAGGTGAATGGCATTTTGAAGGTACCAGGAAAAGACGTTAGGCCTATAGCCGTATGGGCAAAACATATAGAACGTATTCTTTTACAGGCCCCTATAACTTTTGATTTCTTGGGAGGAGGGAGTAAATCTTTGAGTTGGGTGGTCCAGAGGGTTAGCACCCTCTACTGAAATAGGCAGAAATTACTACGTATTAGAAAATTTTCTTCCATGTCAATGGCTATTTTTTGCCTTTAGCCATATGCATGGCAACACATATAGAACGTATTATTTTATAGGCCTATAACTTTTGATTTCTTGGGAGGAGGGAGTAAATCTTTGAGTTGGGTGGTCCAGAGGGTTAGCACCCTCTACTGAAATAGGCAGAAATTGCTACGTATTAGAAAATTTCTTATATGTCATTGGTTATTTTTAGCTTAGGCCTATCAATTTTGTATTCAAGGCCTGCATTTTGGTCAACTGGTCTTCGAGATATTATTAATCTTTTCCATGGTTTTCCATCTTCAGCGTGATGCCAATTCGTCTCTCGGTTACATTCACTGTTATATGCATTTAATAACGTTAAGCTCTTGATCCAGTTATAAGACTCGTTCTGATCCATGCATCGATGTTTTATGTAGAAACCATTCTGGACTTTTTCTCCCTCTGGTTGTTTTATGTTTCGATATTTTTGTTCTTGAGGTCCATTATTTTTAGTGGCTTTGACAAAATATTATTACATGCAGCATTCATTAACCAATAGCCAGTGATAAATGATAGTCAGTAGCATGAATTTTGAAACTGTATAGCTATTCTGTGGAACTGAGTTTTGAGTCAACTGTTTGGTCAACTGTTGAGTTTTTTGTAACTGTTTCTTCCAGAAAGTAATTATTATTTTTAAGTCAAAAGGCAATCGGCTTAATATTGATGGCCGATAATTTTTACATGGCATAGCTAGGACTTCATCGTTATCCAAACGAGTTCCTATTTTTCTTGTTTCGTGGTCCACAGTAATTATTAAGACAGTTTGGGGGTTGGGGTTGGTTCTGTACAGTCTGTAGAGGTTATTTTCCAACGTTTCTATAATGATTTCTTTGATTAATTATTACTTTGCACTTTTTTTCTCGTAGGCTTGCAAAAGCTTCATCAATGACAACCGCTGTGAACCCTTCTGTCCCACTGAGTTCATATACGATCCGCGCACGTACAGGAAAGTGCCGAACCCTAACGCAAAGTTCGCGTACGGAAGCATCTGCGTGGAAAAATGCCCTTGTATGTTATTTGTTAACCCCTTAACCGGGGAATAAATCTGTTAAGGGGTTAACTTGCATTTTGCAGCCTTCTGTTGGTCTGCCATCTGTTGACTCTCTGAATCTTTGTTTATTGTTTAATGCTAAAGAAAGTAAGTTAAAAATTCAGTGTGTTTATATAGCGCTTTAAGAGCACTGTCGTTATAGCTGCCTTTTTTTCTTAGGCACTTTTAAATAAGATGTTGACGTTAATGGCATAGCAGAAATGTAGCGGTTGTGTTCACAAGTACTGAGGTTAACAAATCACGCTGAATGTTTGCAGCTTGATAAAAATAATATTAAACTATGAAATTAATGCAGGCGGCAAAGTTAGCACTGGCAATAAATCCTAAAGTATGTAGACTAAAGACATTATTCCACACGTGTATGTGAAATAATTTTAGGTAATAAAATTAACATTTATTTCATTCATTCCAATTTCACCATGGCGGATTGCATGAAATAGAAGCATTTAAAAATTGACCTCGTTGTCTGCCTGATGCAAGCTTAGTTCACGAATATAAATGTATTCTTCTCATCTTTTTCGTGGCGGTGTCATATCTAAGTGATTTTTTGATGCGACCATATCTGATGGGATCCGACTCTAAATTCAAGGGCTGTGTACGATTTTTGACTGTCCCACATTTTGACTGGTTTGCTTCTCGGCCAGTCGTCTGGCCTTCTGACAGCGCTGACATCATTCTCGTTCACTTCTAGCGCATCTGATCGCCGACCGGGGAGCCTGCGTCAGCGACTGCGGGTTTGGTCACGTGGCCGGACCCGACGGAAAGTGCACGGAGTGCGGCGGTCCCTGTCCGAAAAGTGAGTTGCGATAATTATTCATGCATCGGTGCTTAGAAGTTGTTGAAAGCGTTGCAAGATCTAATTATTTTGTAACTGACATTTTGAAATTCTTGTGCTTGATCTTAATACGGCAAATAGTCTGTTACTTTATGATTACTATACGTTACATCGTATTCTTTTCGGCCGCAGATTGTATTCCATTCATTTTGTTTTTTATGTGACTATTATTATTATTATTATTATTATTATTATTATTATTATTATTACCATCATCATCATCATCATCATCATCATCATCATCATCATCATCATCATCATCATCATCATCATCATCATCATCATCATTAAAAGTTAAGATTTATTTGATAACTTATCCGATAGCGGCCTGCGTGAACACATTACATTGTTAGTTATTAACTTTGGACGTGTAGCTGGTCTGATTACTGTTATTTAATTTATTTTTATAGCTGGACTTTGTAATGTGCCCTTACTCCTGACATTTTGGTAACATGGCGCACAATAAATTGTCAGTATACTACTACTACTACTACTACTACTACTACTACTACTACTACTACTACTACTAATAATAATAATTAATATTATTATTATTAATTATTATAAAATGACGTAACGCGCCTAGGGGAGGGGTCTGGACATTTGTTACGAAGTGTGACGAGGGAGAGGGGGTTTCCGTAAATGTGACGTAACGCAACACAAAATTTATAAGTGACAACCTCTTCTTGCTTGTTAGGGTATTTGGAGCGGGAAAAATACAAGTATGACCTTTTTTGTTTGTCAGTATGTTAAGAGAGGGAAAAATAATAATAGCTACATTACATTACATCTCAGGTTTTCTGTGAGAGCCTTGTTATATGTGCCATCGTCTGATGCCCTGGGCATTATGACAGCGGCGCTATAGAAGTTTTTTCATTTATTTTTTTTGACTGATTGATTGACTGATGTGTCCTTGCACTCTTTTTTTCAAGTGACCATTGGCTATTATAACGCAGTCTTCTAAAGATTTATAGACAGCTGCGAAAATATGGTCGCCATCATTAATAATTGGTCACAGGTTATGATATGCCCGTTGGCTGTCTCCGTGTCTTGGCCTGTGGGAGAAACATAGTTTCACACCGCATTGTCCTAGACAAGTAATTTCAGACCGCATGTACATCAAATGGAGTGCCTGGGGGAGGTCTAGTTTGCATAATTATGCAAACATTTTTTACTTTCGACTGCGACAGAACACAATAGGCGAATAGGATGAATAAGTCATCTATTGTTTGAATATGGTATGGATGTTAGCAATGTAATTTATAATCTTGATTGTGTTTTTTGAAGATTTGAATGTGGAAATAAATGTTAAGCAAGATGAGAGATTAAATATTTGGATCGTAGAGTTTTTTCAACAGTAGTCGGAGTTGTGATAGTTTAAACTTTCTATATCTTTGTCTTCCTCCCTTTCTTTATCCTCCATCCCTCTCTCCCTCTTTCCCTCCCTCCCTTACTGGCCATCTCTTTCTCAATTGAATTGGTGAGACGTAAAATCACTAAAATATTTAAAATACTAGATTATTGTCCATGAACATTGTAACACTTTGCTCAATCCACCTATAGTTAAATTATTCTGTTGAAATTTTGTGCCAAATTGTTTTGACGAGCAAAAACGACGCTCCTTTCCCCATGGCTATGCCAATGCCAAGGTAAGCCCCCACTCACAACAGAGGTCTACCTGATTTTAAAAGATTCCTTATTACGATTCTTTGTCGGCTCGATTTTCTTACAATTTATATAGCACCTACTCAATTTTTATCACGCCTACTAATTTATATGGCATATAGCACCTACCATCTGCATGTGGGTGCCCGGGACCCAGGGTGCGATTTGTGACCTGGAGCCGTGGGGGAGGAATATGTCGAGCTTGGGGGGATGTAAGTTGTTGGGAAATGTAGCAGTGGGGGATGTAGTGGTGGGGATGTAGCAGTAGGGGGGATGCAGTTGGGCAGTGGGGGGAGGGGAGATTCCCCCTTCCCCCTACAAATCGCGCCCTGCCGGGACTGGACCCCCACTGGCAGGCACCCTCCCTGCACGCCACTTCCGGTAGGATATATTTGATGCTGTGATTTTCAGCGTGCAACGGTCACGGTCCAAACGAATTCGTGAATGCACAGAACCTGAATAATTTCACCAACTGTACCGTGATACAAGGGAGGATCAGAATACTGCAGAACACCTTCAGTTGGTGAGTTCTTATTGACGAAGAAGGTTGTCAAAGAAGGTTATCCATACAGATTTTTCTTAGTTGGAAAATTAAATACTGCACTATGTATGAACAAGGGTTATTTCTAGGATTATCAATTGGCGGGGGGGTGTTGGTATATTCTGGGGCGACCTGCCAAAAAGTCTGACAAGCAAAATCGTCATCCGGCTCTCAGATTGGAAGGGGGTTGGGGTTGGGGTGGGGTGGGTGTCGGCCTCAGATTGGAGTGTTAGTTGATGATAGGGGGTGTAAAAATACCCCTGGTTATGAAGAATTAACATTGCCTTTTCTTCGAGAGGCTTCACAGTGAGGCGAGTGAAGACGATCCTTGCTTGAAAATTTTACGACAACGTGCTGTTGAGGATAAAAAAAAATAAGCGTCTTAATTTCCGATTTAGTCTTACAGCTTAAATCGTGTAAATTCTGTTGACTATGACGAGTACCTCTGAGCAGTGCAAAATTACATTTGTACAATGTGATGATGGTTCGAAAGGGACGATTTCAAGAACGTGCCCGGCATTACGCCGGACCAGCTTGCCGTCTTCGAAACCGTTCAGAGATCACGGACTTCCTTCAGATCCAAGCCGAAGTGGAGGGTTTCGAAAACCTTTCGTTTTTCAAGAACCTTCAAGTTATCCACGGACGTGTTCTAGACAAGTAAGATCCATTTGAAACATCATCCGTAGCAGCGCAGTAATGGATTCTTGTTGTTATAAAAGGTTCTAGTACTGGTAGATATTCTATGATTTTTATAAAATAATTTTTGTGTTTTAAGATTGATTTTTCAATTATCATCCACACTAAAGTAAAATCATATTATAACATCTAGTCTGAAGTTCAATCAGTCAATCAATCAATCAATCAATCAATCAATCAAGAGGCTTATTAGTATCAAAACAAGAGAAGCAACACTTTTACAACGTCTAACGAATATTTACAAAGACACGTGACGATGCTGAGTATTCAGTTTTTCAATTATAAATGGAGACATTGCAGTAAATGGAGACGACTTAATTAAAGAGTATTGTTTGACGTTGATTAGCATGGGCGCCTCGTTTCACATCTTCTCCACAAGTCTGAAAAGCCTCGGACTGCAGTCGCTGAAATCGATCCGTAATGGGATGATCTTTATCCAATCGAATCCAAATCTGTGCTTTGTCGATACTGTGAACTGGTCGCAGATTCTTGGCTCACCGGATCAAAAAATTACAATAACTGGAAATCACGACACTTCAAAATGTGGTAAGCCATTATAGGATGTCTTCGTGCAGTATCTGTTTAAAGATCAGACCCCAGGCATAGAAGCTGCCACTGCTGCTCCAGCCTGGCCAGCCTGAGACGTTCTGTTGCTTCAACTTTTAATAGATATTTTTATATATTAAATTCTACGATATGATATTTATTTTGTTCACTATTTCTGTTACTATAGCAGAAAAGAAATAATTGACAGAAGTTTTAAAGATGGTTCGTAAGACTGTCTTGAATATAGTCTAATATAATTTGCAGAGAAAGATGCAGAGAGAGAGAGAGAGAGAGAGAGAGAGAGAGAGAGAGAGAGACAGAGGGATGATTAACCCCTCAACTGGGGATCCCGGATATATCCGTCCATTTTACATTGAGTTACAGTTAAATACACGGTTAAGGGGTTAATGAGATATTATAGCTTTGAATTTGTTTTAAAACTTTTAAAATTGAAAATACGGTTAAACGCGATTACCTTTTCCTGACGCGGCTGTGTTTCTGGCTGTTCTTATCACAGTGTAATGCTGTTCTTTCTTTGATTCCTGTTCATTCTCCTAATATCACAATACGTGATGTTATAATTTTCTAATCAATGTAAAACCAAAACAGGTCTTCACACACATGTGACATATATTTGTGGCATCTCATATATATATATATATATATATATATATATATATATAAAATAAATATTTATTTATTTATAAAAATTTATATATATATATATATATATATATGCATGTATCTTATGACAATGGTATTTTTCTATGTAGTTTTGCCTATGGACCTCTAGCTGTTTAGGCCTATAACTTTCGATACTTTGGAAGAAGCGACTAAATCTTTGAGTTATATGGTCCAGAGGGCTAGCACCCACTATTGAAATTGGCAGAAATTGATTGCTATTAAAATTTATTTTTTAATTTCTTATGACAATGGCATTTTGTTCTATGTCGTTTTGCCTATTAACTTCGAGTTACCTAGGCCTACAACTTTTGATACTTTGGAAGGAGCGACTAAATCTTTGAGTTATATGGTCCAGAGGGCCAGCACCCACTATTGAAATTGGCAGAAATTGATTGCTATTAAAATATTATATATATGCATCTGTACGTTATGAATTATTCTCAAAGTAGATAATACACGAATCATCCCTGTACATCAGGGGCGTAGCCATAGGCGGATTTAAAGTTTAAGATTTGGGTAGTCTAACAGGGGGGTCTGAGGGCGAAGCTGATGCCATTTTTATGATTATGTGAATGGCTATTGTTTGCATATATAGCCGTATGGGCAACACATATAGAACGTATTCTTTTATAGCCCTATAACTTTTGATTTCTTGGGAGGAGCCACTAAATCTTTGAGTTGGGTGGTTCAGAGGGTTAGCAGCCGCGTAGCCAGGAATTTGATGGGGGTTAATGTGATTTGGGCGGGGGTATAATCTTAGAAATCTTTGAAAATCTTAACAACCACATTGACAATTTTAAGGTAGTCTGATTTTGGGGGGGTATATATACCGATCTACCCACCCCGTCGCTACGCCCCTGCTGTATATGTATGTGTTGCCTTTGTCAACAGTGCAGGGTGGGCAGGTGTGTTCGCCGGAGTGTTCGGCCGACGGATGTTGGGGTCTAGGAGGCAGCCAGTGTCTCGGCTGTGCCAATTATCGCTTTGGGTCGCGCTGTGTTCCTGCGTGCAATTTCCAGGTGTACGCCCTAGATGTCAACGGAACAAAGGAGTGCAGACGGTGTCACGATGAGTGCTCGGGAAATTGCTATGGCTCGGTTAGTCGTCGCATTCCTCATTCGGTGCAATTCTTTTGCTTTTTGATAAGGCACACATTCCGGTGTTTTGCGTCTGTTTGATCCGGTCTGTATTCAACGGATCCAGTTAGATCCGGATCTGATTTTGATCCAACGAATTCTTCGTTTCCTTGTTATGTCATGTTATAATATCTTAGCGTAGACTATTACAATAATCGCACGAGAAACAAATGCAAGCAGTCATTAGCGTCGCCACGGGGGGGGCGCAAATGGGGCAACTGCTCCCCCCCCCCCAACCTGACCCAGACCACCTACCAGATTCGCGCAAATTCGGTGAGAATGTTTTCTGTGGAGGGGATGAGGGGTGGGTAATGAATCTGACACGCTAGCCCCTCCCCCCAACCAATAATTCCTGGCGACGCCACTGCAAGCAGTAAAGGAAGAAATTAAGCAATGTCATTCTAAATCATTTCAGAAGAAATTCTCACATTATTCTATAAAAATAGGCCCTAAGCTTTTTAGGGAAATGCAAACTTAGTATGTCCTGGAATGTTTGCTTTTATATACAGGGCGGCGCAAAAAAACCGGACTATATATTAAATTCAAACCTAAATGTGACCTGTCCGGTTTTTTGCGCCATCCTGTACATGTATGAAACTTATTAGAAGCCGACTGTCGAGTGTCACGTGACCTGTGTGAAATTCACCGCAGAATTCCGACCAGTGCGAGTCGTGTCTGCACGCAAAAGACGGACCCTACTGCGTTCCGGAATGTCCTGCCATGAAGTACCTGGACGGTAACGGGTCGTGCCAGCCGTGCCACGAGAACTGCCGGAACGGCTGCTCCGGGCCGTTGAACACAGTCGGATCGGACGCCTGCAACTCCTGTCGTCTGATCCATCTCGACGAGGACAACGGTGTCGTTCACTGCTTGCCAGCGGATGCGGACTGCGGCCCGGGATTCTACAAGGGCTTCGTCCCGAGCAACAGGAAGGTCCTGGTCGACGGGAAAGGGGCAAGTCTTCCTTCTGCTCAGCCTCCCTCTTCCCCCAGCGCGCTCTTTCTCGAAAAGTAGCTCTTTGATTGATTAATTATAATCATTTGAACATGATCCCTCCAAAGTGCCAAAGTGCTATGGATAGGATGCTAGATTGGTCTCGTACATGCAGCGATTATTTACATTATTATTATTATTATTATTATTATTATTATTATTATTATTATTATTATTATTATTATTACTATTATTATTATTATATTATGATTATTATTTTTATTATTATTATATTATTTTATTATTATTTTTTATTTTATTTTATTATTATTATTTTATTATATTATTATTATTATTATTATTATTATTATTATTATTAAGGTTGAAAGTGGTTCAGTAGCGTCTGTTCTTTGCGATAACCGATAAGTTTCACCCATCCATTCAGTCTCAGTATGGTCTTGCGAAAATTCTCGCTGTTTCACGTGATTTATTGGGGGATGGGGATGGGGGGATATTCCAGATGCAGGTGGTGTCGTTGGACGTAGCGGAGAGCAGGGTCTGCATGCGATGTCATCCGGAATGCTCGTCGTGCTCGGGGCCCGATCTCTTCCACTGCAAGCGCTGCGTTCGCCTGAAGGAGGAAGGGCGATGCGTCGCCAACTGCTCCGGCGACTTCTACCAGGACACGGCGACGGCGCCCGACGGTACGACCCGGCGGTGTCTGCCGTGCGATCGCCGCTGCGTGCGCTGCTACGGTCCGACGGAGTCCAACTGTCTCTCCTGCAGGCATTTCAAGATCTACTGGGACACGGGCGGACCAAACAGCTCGCAGACAGTAAGAAGATCGATCAATCAATCAATCAATCAATCAATCACGCCACTGTCATAGTGCCTAGGGCAGTGGTATTCATAAGGCGACCGTTGATACGCGGTCACACTATACACCCACCACAAATTTTTAACTCCACTGGCGGTTCGGACACGTAGAAGACTAAAAACTGCCAACCTTCATTCCTTCTGGCAAATCAAACATTGCTTGATGGAGATAATATATTAAACAACATTTGACTAAATATCTTGCTTTAATATTATAGACGCGACGCGAATCTCCATTTTCCTTGCATTTCTGATTGTGTGTGTGTGTGTGTGTGTGTGTGTGTGTGTGTGTGTGTGTGTGTGTGTGTACTTGTAGTTCAACTGCACTGACAAATGTCCCGAATCGGCGCCGCATAAATTCACCGATGTGGTCCATGGCCAGTCAGAGATCGTATGTGTCCTTGATCTTCCGAATTCGCTGTCAAAGTAAAAACACCACATTTCTGTATATTTGAATTTAACTATGTACTTATATATTTTTGAAGACTCGTATTGGATGCAGCATAGCGTACCTCGGTCATAATAAAGTGCTACGTTTTATAGTACCGCTAAGTACGTTATAACAAAGTTCTTTTGTAATCATTGGCGCAGCCACGCGGGGGGCGGGGGAGAGGGCGGCCCCCTATTCGGACGGGGACCGGTCGTGAGATTCGTCCCCGACCGGTATTTGGGGGAAGGGGCGGTTCCACGTTGGGGATGACTGGGAATGCATCCCCCGACCGGCCCACCAAAAATGCGTCTTCAATGGAAGATGATCGTCTAAACGGATTAGCCTTGATGTGCATCCACAATTCTGAACAGCAGTGGCGGCTCTAGGATTTGGCAAGTGGGGGGCCGTTGGGGTGGCAACTTCTAATCATGGGGGGCCAACCATTTGTTGTTTAATGTATGTAGCATTAAGTATAGGGTCCCAACTGGGGGGGCCACTGGGGGCCAGGCACCCAATAGGGGGCACGGGCCCCCTGGCCCCCTCCCCGGTGGAGCCGCCACTGCTGAACAGTATATCTTATAAATCTCACCTTCAGATTTGTTCTCAATCGTTTGCATATATTCCTTTGACAATTGGCTGGTTTTTCCTAGAAATTCATTGCATCCCTCCACCAGGAGTTCTTGGAACCGCCACTGCCTAATATATCAATAGTCCTTCCGTAGGCTAATGTCAAACACGGATTTGATTTTATAATTATTTCTGTCGTCTGTAAAACCTGAGATGCAAGGAACCAGTTACCTTAAGACATCATGGCTCGTCTCTCGATCGGCTTTGTAGTCGTTTGATAGAGAATAGATTTTTGAAAGACTGTGTATAGTGTCGTTTCAAATGGATCGCCAGATTTTGTGGCATTTTGAGCGCTCCATAGAATAAAAATTAGACGAAATATATTGACACTTCTACTATGGTTTGACGCAATGAAGATGAAAGCACAAGAAAATGTGGTTTTAATTTGCGTTTTGTCTCTCCGCTGAATTTTTGCATATCCTTTTGGACCGAAAACGACGATGCACCCCTTCTCCTCTCCCTCGCCCTCCCTTCCCTCCTCTCCTATTCTGGAGTCCTGGCTACGCAGTTGACTGTAATAATAATAATAATAATAATAATAATAATAATAATAATAATAATAATAATAATAACCATCATCATCATCATCATCATTAATTAAGAATGAAGCAGTTGAATTACAGCCAGTGTCAGTGTTCCTTTATTTTTTTCAATGTTTCTCGAAGCACTCATTCGCAGATCGGTCTGATCATCGGGGTGGTTGTCGGTTGCCTTATTCTGGTGGGGGTTGTAATGCTTCCCATCGTCTACATGCGCCGTCAGTGGGCCAGGGCCGAAGCGAATAAGCTCCGACTGACGGCGCGGATGAGCGGCCTCGAAGAGACCGAGGTACGCACTGAGGTTGGTTCCGTTTATAATGCAGGTGATGGGCTTCTTCTGTTTCTATCAAATACTTTTCCATTTACCGGTATACAGTATCATTGTTCTAAAATATAAATGTTCAGTTGTTCAATATTCACTAGGATATTTTTGTGGCTATTTAGGCCTATATTAAAGTGATTTCTTACCTTGTTAATAATAATAATAATAATAATAATAATAATAATAATAGTAGTAGTAGTAGTAGTAGTAGTAGTAGTAGTAGTAGTAGTAGTAGTAGTAGTAGTAGTAGTAGTAGTAATAGTAGTAGCAGTAGTAGTAGCAGTGGCATTATTATTAGTATTATTATTATTATTATTATTATTAGTAGTAGTAGTAGTAGTAGTAGTAGTAGTAGTAGTAGTAGTAGTAGTAGCAGCAGCAGCAGCAGCAGCAGCAGCAGCAGCAGTAGTAGTAGTTTTTCTTTCTTGGTCCGCCCTCTTCTGTTATTGATTTCGTTTGTTTTTAAGTCTCTTTTTTGGGTGAATTTCGAGGGAAGAATACTTTCAGGAAGAAGGTGCCCGCCATTGCTGGATCTTACATTGAGGGGATTAACCTGGAAGAATGGCGCGTATTGCTTTTTGAAATCTGAGGAAAAATTACAAATTTCGTTGACTTTTCAGCAATTTTGCCGACAATGTTTTTGCATGAATTGCATGGAAAATCGTGAAAATGGAAAAAAACATAGAAGTATGCAAAATACAGGGGAAAGTAGTTGCTGTCTGTGAGAAAATCAGTCAGAGTCCTAGAAACTCTGCGGCGTTGACTTCACTTTAAAGGTCATAATATGTATTTTGAATAAACGTCAATGTAAATACTCTATTCATGTAAAGTATCTTTGTGATAACACACTAAGCATGATTTCTAATGGCTACGCACAGGCAATGCTGGCGTCCAATCTGTTTTCCGTTTCCTTTGGTGCTTTAGTTCGTATTATTTACTGGCTTTTATTGATCCATTTTTTTCTATCTCGCTGCATCTCGATCACTGTAGCCGCTTACTCTGAGTGACGCAAAACCAGACATGGCGATGCTGCGTCTGATTAAGGAATCAGAAATAAGAAGAGGAAACATCATTGGATCCGGTGCATTTGGAACAGTCTACAAGGCAAGAAGAAGCACTTCATTATATATATATATATATATATATATATATATATATATATAGAGAGAGAGAGAGAGAGAGAGAGCACTTCATATATATATATATATATATAGCACTTCATTATATAGCACTTCATTATATATATATATATAACTTTATTTGATATTAATATATCTTAATTTATTTGTACAAGTTTATCCAAGCTGATAGATTTCGAGTTTAGTATTACACCGTAATTTACAAGTGCAGCTTGCTTCGCAAAGCGCTCTGTAACTTTGGCATGTACAGTAGTGAGAACAATGAATGATGTCTTGATATCGATGTACAATGTTTTGCTGGTTATAGGAGTGTTTCGGTCGAACGTTTTCTTGTAGAAACAAAACTTTAATCTAAATTTTACATGCGTGGACAAAGTTTGATTTTTCATTGAACAACTTAGGGGTCGTCCATAAATTACGTCACGCAGTTAGGGTGGTCCGGCCATTTGTTACGAAGTGTGACGACGGGGAAGTTCCGCAAATGTGACGTCACGCAAAAAATTACTTTGGTCATGACCTTTGACCTTGTTTTGCATGTCAGGGATATTTTGGAGAGGAATAAAATTCAATTTTCGAGAGGAAAAAAATAAAAGGATGTTGTTACGTCATATTTTAGCGGGTCTGACTTTGTTACGAAGCGTTACGATGGGGGAAGGGTAAAAACTGCCAAAATCGCGTAACGTGTTTTATGGACGACCCCTTGTCAAGACTTTTCGGGAGGCGAAAAGAGAGGAGGGAGGTCCGTTGTGACGTCATATTTTAGGGGGTCTGACGTTTTGTTACGTCGCGTTACGTGGGGGGTCAAAAAAGGCCAAAATCGCGTGACGTAATTTATGGACGACCCCTTATTCACGGTATAATTCTAAGTCGGTTTTTTCGAATGTGCATAGAAAGCCGAAACAAAATGGCCGCTGCTGAAATAATTGGTCTCGCTGCTTTGTGATATCTAGGGTGTTTGGGTCCCGGAAGGCGAGAATGTTAAGATCCCGGTTGCAATCAAGGTTCTTCAGGATGGAACGTCGCTGAACCAGAACAAGGAGTTGTTGGAGGAGGCACGAATTATGACGTCAGTCGTCCATCCGTGTTGCATCCGTATACTGGCCGTCTGTATGACGGTCCAGATGATGCTCGTGACCCAGCTGATGCCCCTCGGGTGCCTGCTTGACTACGTGCGTCGAAACAAAGCCAACATCTGCTCGAAAGTCATGCTCAACTGGAGCACCCAGATTGCCATGGTAACGCCTCCTAAGCAATCATTAAACTTCTCTGACGTCACGATCGTAATCTAGTAAAACATTTGACGGTACGCTGCAACGGTAGATGATAGAAAAGCCATTAAGTAAATAATTCAAAACTGCTTAGAACTGGTTTCTCTGTCTCTGTCTCTGTCTCTTTCTCTCTCCCTGTCATGTAGTTTGCTTTTTGTCCAACTTAATTGCGATATGTCTATATTATGCAACGCCATCTGTGACACAAACGTTGACGAAACGTCGTATAGAACTATAATCAGTGAAGCTATTTAATAAAAACTCAAGTGGAATATTAAGACACATTAACATAACGTTGAGGCAGTGTCATCATCATCATGATGTTCTCTATCCGGGGACAGGTTCAGGGCTCCATTGTTTCCATTCCTCTCTGCGTCTTGCTTCTTCTTTGATTTCTGCATAGGTCTTGTGACGCTGTTCATCTGTTTTCATCATCCAGTCCAATAGCATCCTCCTTGGTCTTCCTTTTGTCCTCCTTCCTGATATTCTTCCCTCAATTACTGTTCTGAGTAATGTTTCTCCTCTTAATATGTGTCCAACCCAGTCCCCCTATGTCTTTTTTTGATGGTACTGATTATCGATCTTTGTTCGTCCACCATCTGTAGTACTTCATCGTTTGTTTTCTTGTCCATCCACTTTATCTTTTCCATTATCCTCCGTAGCCACATTTCGAATGCTTCCAGCCTTTGTATGTGAGTCGTTTTGGAGAGTCCAGGTTTCTGAGGCCTATAAAGTGACACTCCATATCAACGTTTTTATCGGTCTCCTCTTTAGGCAATGTAAAGGGGGTAATTTTTATATGGCATCTTTAGAAATTATAATCTGGATAAATATTTCAGGGCATGATCTACCTTGAAAAGCGAGGAATTGTGCATCGGGATTTGGCAGCTCGCAACGTTCTGGGTTAGAAACGTTGCTAGGCATTGTCAATGTAATCAATGTACTAATATAACGTTAGTGATTGCGTAAGTTTCAGCTTGTGACTAATATCAGAGAAAGGCCACCATAATACAGTGTTTATTCTAGGCCTGTTTTGAGGAGGAATTTCCCAGTTTTAAAATCCCCCAAAATGTAAATGTTGGAGGATGGAAATTCCCCCCCCCAAGCGTGGAGAAACAAATCTTGTCCCCTCCAAACATTTCAAACTCCCCTTCCCAATGTCAAAGTGGCTAGAATAAACACTGACCATAATAGCAGCCTAACTATAACTAACTATAAATGTCCTCTTGTGATCATCATATCTGTGTTCATGATTTGATTAATTAATTATCATTCTTAAAGGTAATGTTAGGTGGCGATTTGTATTTCTTCTTTGTACTGGCTTCTGTCTATAGAGCAATCGCTTTCAGAATGAATGCCTTAAGTAGAGATTCTTGTTATTGGTTTAGTTCAGAGTCCAAATCAGGTGAAGATCACCGACTTTGGATTGGCAAAATTATTGGATTACAACGAGGATGAATACCACGCCGTCAGCGGAAAGGTAAACAGATGGACTCTATCCAAATCGTTCCATCGTAATAATAAAAATCTGGTTTTCTTTGGTTATTAACCCCTTAACTGGGGACCCCGGATATATCCGTCCATTTTACATTGAGTTACAGTTAAATACCCAGTTAAGGGGTTAATGAGAAAACAAAACGAGAAACGTGACTGCGTCGGAAGAAATGCAGAGACACAGCCGAGGTTCGAACCCTGAACTTTACAATGAAAGGTCGGCTCACTAACCATCGGGTCGCCGTGGTTTTCAACGAACCTTTGTTTCATCCTGTTTTTGTTGTCCAGATGCCGATTAAGTGGCTCGCCCTGGAGTGCATTCAACACAAAGTGTTCACTCACAAGAGCGATGTCTGGAGTTTTGGTGAGTCTTGCTTTGAAATAAATTGTACGAAACGCAAACTTGCTCAGCAAAATCCTTGTATCGTTTAACAATTGAGAAAACATACTGTAGAGAGAGAGAGAGAAAGAAAGAGAGAGAGAGAGAGAGAGAGAGAGAGAGAGAGAGAGAGAGAGAGAGAGAGCAGACAGACAGACAGACAGACAGACAGACAGACAGACAGACAGACAGACAAAGAGACAGAGAGACAGAGAGACAGAGACAGAGAGAGACAGAGAAACAGAGAGAGAGAGAGTGATTTCATTGTTCATTAGTGAACTTCTATAGCGCCATTTTATTAACGCATTTTGCCTCGGACAGTGGTCGTTATGGGGTTGAACTGTAATACCCCGTTATGTCAAATCCATTGATAAGACTTACAGATATTGTCTGACTGAACGTGAAACCCACATAGGCGACGATTTGTTTTTAAAACAGGGGTCACCGTATGGGAGACGGTTACTTACGGCCAAAGACCGTACGAGAACGTCCCTTCGAAAGACATCGCCGATTTACTGGAAAAGGGAGAACGCCTTTCGCAGCCTTCGATCTGTACAATCGACGTCTATATGATCATGATCAAATGTGACTATCACTGATCACTCGCTCGCCTGACGAGCTCAGATAGCTACCATTAATATAATAATATATGATATAATATAACAAGGTTTAAAGTGGTTCAGTAGGGACTGCCCTGTGTGAGAACCACTGTTGTTCCCGTCCAGCCTAATATCTAATCTTAAACTACTGAGGTCTATTTTGAACTCGTTTACAGTTGCTTACGTATCATTGTAAACCCTTCTGTAATTTTGCATCGGTTCAAAGCCTCCAGACTGAAGCGTTCTGTGAGGCAGAGACAAAGAAATCCAGAGACACCAAAGTTGACACACAGTTTTAATCAACCCTGTCACTGACTGGCTGTCGGGGTTTAAGTTATTGAAATAGTGCAATCAATTATTGTGCGGTGACGCTTTTTGATTTTTAATTTGTAGTAACGGCACACCGCCCCAGAACTTTGGGCCAAAATTATTGTCTCATTATGAAACAAACTAATTAAACAGTACTGTAAATAAACTTCTATGATGCCAGTAGCACCATGCCTAGGGTATCAGCCGATGGCGCAACAAATCCAATTTGAATTAGAGCCATGCTGGTCAAGCCGGAAAGGTCAGTCAGATAGGCGGCAAGTTATTGGAAATCTCATTTTCAGAAGTACTGTATCAATTGTACGCCGTACTAAGCACAGTAGTTTTATTGTTCGGAGTTGTATAGGTTGGATGTTGGATGCCATGAGTCGACCGTCGTTCAAGGAGCTTGCCGAAGAATTCGCCAAGATGGCGCGAGATCCGGGACGATATCTTGTTATCCCGGTAAGCAGTTGTCTGTCTATTGCAGGCGAATAATATAATAATAATATAATATAACAAGGTTTAAAGTGGTTCAGTAGGGACTGCCCTGTGTGAGAACCACTGTTGGTGAAATGGAAGTATTTTCTGTTGACGCTCAAACCGTAAGTGCATCATTGTTCAAGTGGACGACGATAGTTTCTGCTGATGGGGTATTTGTTTGTTACATGTGCATTGCGAAGTCAGACTTAATAACAGAATCGTGAATGATTGCAGGCACAAGGGTATTTGTGGATTGACATTTTCTCAAACCGCAACATGTGGCCGTTCTTGGATAAGCTATTTCAGGATAACTGCCTCGGTTCTGATCGAAAGCTGGATTGACATCTGGTCTTTTACGGCTTGGATTTGGAGCAGGGTTATTTCTAGGATTATCAATTTGGGGGTGTCGGTAAATTCTGGGGGTCCCCTGCCAAAAATGTCTGACAAGCAAAAAAGGTCATCCCATAGCTGAGATTGGGGCGTGTTGGGGTGGGTGGGTAGGGTGTCGGTCTCAAATTCAGGGGGTCTTGGGTGGTGTGGTAAAAGGTGTAAAAATATCCCTGGTTTGGAATACCATCGATTGATGCTTCAGGGTATTAAAAATGGTGCTATAAAAGGGCATTATTATTATTATTATTATTATTATTATTATTATTATTATTATTATTATTATTATTATTATTATTTTAAAGTATATCGCATCACGTTGCATACTTTGCGTAATTTTGCGTAAAGGGTGATAAGTTCATGCGTCTTCCGAGCCAGACTTACGACACGGTTGACCTCGTCCGCAACATGAGCATCCCCGCCGACGGTCCAGAGGAGGTGGTGACCGCCGAGCAGTACCTCCATCCTCAGGGCCACAGCGTCTGCGCCGATCACTTCAATTCAATCAAGTTCCACATCAACGACGCACTCGAACTGGTAGAGACGAAGACCCAGAACTGGGTTCAATCTTTGAAGCGATGACTTTGGACACTTATTATTAAGTTACATTACATAGATACCGTCTTTACGTAACGTAACTAAATGAAATAGGTGAGCTAGGAAGTTGAGGTAAATTCTCACTACATGCGTATATCTATCCGTAGCAGAAGACTGTCTTTTAACAAAATTTTGCGGATATATTTGGCCCCCCACCCCCGCCTTAGCGTCCCTCTGCCTCTTCCCCTCACCCCCGTCGCTGCGTCCTGAAATGAAAGTATTGCACGCGCCATTTCTTCTTTTAAGGTTCAAGACACGATCCAAACGGAACAGGACGCCGCGAGGAACGGGTTTCGAAGATTCCGTCCAAAGCCGAACGACGCGACAGTCGGACGCTGCTTCTACAAGTACCTGAACGACTCGAGACTCGACTGCCTGGAACCAGCGTCGGCGAATGGCAGGCAGAGGCCGTGCACTCGACACAAGGAGGACGACGCCGAGCAGGGCTGCCGTGGCTGCTGCTGCGCTTCGGAGCCGTCGTCGACCACCGCGTCCACCGCGGTTGAGGGCGACCAGGACAGTCACCAGGTGGCGCCAGCTTCCATCAATCACAACCACCACCACCACCACCACCATCATCATCATCACGACTCTAAGAAAATGAAGATGAGGCTGCCAATCGACGAAGATGATTACCTTCAGCCTAGACTCTCGAAGCCCAACCTGTATTTAGAACTACTGAACGAAGCAAAAACAGGTGAAATTTCTTAAAATCATTTTAATTTGAATAGTAGTAGTAGTAGTAGTCGTAGTAGTAGTCGTATTAATAGTAGTAGTAGTAGTAGTAGTAGTAGTAGCAGCAGTAGCAGCAGTAGCAGTAGTAGTAGTAGTAGTAGTAGTAGTAGTAGCAGTAGCAGTAGCAGTAGTGCAGTAGCAGTAGCAGCAGTAGCAGCAGTCAGCAGCAGCAGTAGCAGCAGCAGCAGCAGCAGCAGCAGCAGCAGCAGTAGCAGTAGTAGCAGTAGCAGTAGCAGTAGTAGTAGCAGTAGTAGTAGTAGTAGTAGTAGCAGTAGTAGTAGTAGTAGTAGTAGTAGTAGTAGTAGTAGTAGTAGTAGTAAGTCGCTTTTATGGCACGTCATGTCTAGTACTCTGATGTATCAATTAATGGCACTAAACATCCTAACCGCAAAAGACCAGGTCATTTCCATGTATTTGTGAGTGTGAACCAATAAGGTAGATTATATAGAGAAAAGGTGATCTGAAAGAGGTGACTTTTAGGTCTAGATTTGAACACCGCTTCATTATGTTATCTGAAATTAGTTCATAATTCACGGTTCCTTGATTGCTAATAATTGTACAGATAGTTTATAGGTATAATTATGTCTGCAAATAACTTAAAGAGCTAGTCAAGTAAGCCTGTCATCAATAAATAACAATAAAATTTCGTTATAACGTACTTAGCCGGTCTGTAAAATTGAGTACGTTATATGATCCTAGTTACGTTATATCCAGTACCATCCAATACGGTATACAGCGCATCACACGGGTCCGTGCATTGCGGTGCGTTATAATCGAGTGTGCATTATAACCGAGTCCGTTCTACTGTGCATGCATTGGGCGCTGAAAGGTCGAGTTGGGCGTAAAAATTAGGCACGCATCTCTGTTAACTGTAACAATAACAACACAGCATATCGAAAAATTCCGTTCCATGTTCTGATCCAGCTTCTTCGCCCGACAACGGTAGCCAATCACCTTCAAGCGCCGAAGCTCCCTTTCATCCGTACCTGAGATGCAAGATCGATTGGCAGCGACAATCGCACGCTCCCGTTCGCCGGGACTTCAGGGCGAACGACCCGCCAAGGGGGCCTGTCGAAAACCCCGAATACTTCGACGCGGTGCCCGCTGCGCAGCGACGGCGGCGGCGGGGGGGGTGCAGCAGCAGGGGTCGGGGTCGACTCTTTGCGACGGCGACGACCGAGGACTCGCGGACGCTGGAGATGCGACCGCTGAGACATCGCAGTCAGAGCGTCGAGTCGGAACCGGTTTCGATCGCCTCCGACCTCGAGTATTTCAACGAGTCTGACCAACAACTAGGTCCGAAGGAAAAGACGGAAGGAGGGACAGTGGAAATTCTGGACACGTCCGAATCGTCCGTCTAACGTTATTATTATTATTATTGTTATTATTATTATTATTATTATTATTATTATTATTATTATTATTATTATTATTATTATTATTATTATTATTATTATTATTATTATTATTATTATCATCATCATCATCATCATCAGTGGCGTAGCCAGGATTTCCCGAAGGGGGTTTTGGTTTTTGGTTTTGACCGTGACCAACTTTGCAAAATCCTGACAAAAAACGTTATTGCTTCTAGTTTATTAGGTGACAAGCAAAAAGGTCCTCGCCTCTTTCTTAAACCTTTCAAGTATATAGCCAAGGGGGGTTGACCTCAAAGTCGCGTCAAAAAATAAAAATGCATGGAAACTCATTTAAAATATTTTGTTTTCTGCAATCAAGGGAGGAGGTTTAACTCTCCCCTTGGCTACGCCACTGATTATTATTATTATTATTATTATTATTATTATTATTATTATTATTATTATTATTATTATTATTTCACTTGACACTTGATTATCATTATTATCTCTTGATGCCGTTGTTAAGCGTATAAGGTTATTTATTTATTTATTTATTTATTATATTGAAAAGGAGAGTTGTTTCTTGGCATATTTTAAAAGTTATGCATTAATCTTGTATGTGCACTTCTGTTCAATTCATTCACTGATTGCTCCTTCTTTACGATAGCTGGTTTAATACAGTATTAAACAGGCTGTTCTGGGCTTCCGTACACAAATCTGTTGTTAAAACCAGGCTGGCTTGTTGGATTTAACAATGGGGGGATTACAATTCAAATCCAGAGCGACCATCCACTGATGCCAAGTGTATTACTAAAATGGCGCCATGGAAGTCTGCTAATAACAATGTTTGCTAAAAAGATGCATAACACTTATTTCCGCAGGAAATTGCAATGTGGACCAAGAAATCCCACCGCCTTTCTATTTTGGCTATATAACTTTGTCAAATTCTGTCCAATCCTGATATAACTCGGTAGCGGTGTAACTGAGAGGATCCCCGACACACGTATTCTCTCAGACTGTTCGCAATATGTTTTATTTGTGCACAGTGCTCGAATTGTGAGAAAATGAAAGGGGGGTCATGGCGAGCGTGGTGTTTTAAGAATTTACACTTTTGTCATTTGCAAAACTTTTTTGCAATTCTCTAGGGAGGGTCTGCCATTTTAAAGTGGGGGCTGAACCCCCCCCCCTCCCAACCCCCCAGCAATTCGAGCCCTGTTTGTGCAGTAGCAACTGTATGTCACGAAACAAAGCACAGCGTAATAGTTACTATTATTCGCATACATGGTATATAGATTTGGTATCGGACACGTCTTACAGATAGACACACAACAATAGTTGGTTACATCGACGGGGACAACGGAACGGAGTGCAGGCGGACAGATGACGGGGTTTCGAAGCTTTTTTAGTGGAGGCGGGAGCGGGGAGGGTGACGCCAGTTGACGTCACGTGATGCAGTGGGGGGGTGGGAGACTTGGAAGTTGATTTCCTTCCGTTTTAAATAGTTTCCACTAGATCGTTCGAAGCGTCGCTATGGTGTTCTGCCTTCGCCGGCGAAAGAAGCAGTTTCCGGAGAGATCTTCGGATAGGAGCGATTATCGCAAAGAGATGCGAAGGGGCCCAAGAGACCGTCTCTTCTCCGGTGACCCTCTCGAAAGGGGCCCTTGGATGCTTCGTCGTCTAAAAAAAACATCGAAAGATTTTATCATTTATGGTCCATACGTTATGCCAGTTTGACACACGTCATTTAGATTATAGTCGACAACATACTCTAGTAAGAATGTGGGCTCTTATGATGAAATATTTATTCGATACAATACATAGATAATCTGTTTATTTGAACGTCACTACATTTTTGAAATGTACAAAAATCAAATAAACGAGAAAAACGAAGAAACAGAAGATGATCACAACAGGCGCTGAAATCATCGTTGTTTTTCAATTATTATTAAAATACATTATATCAAATATTGATGCGTCGAGGGCCACTTTCAAAGAGCTGGCGGACCACAAGAAGTTGCCCGCGGGCCATGCTTTGGATCATCTGCGCTATGCAATGTAAATGTAATGTAAGCATCGTGCAGACTATATCGCACCTGCTCAGTTTCTACGAGGGCGGCTTCAGGTTTTGGAGCCGATTAACAGAGGAGGCGACACTAATCTTGCAGCGAATGGACGGTGTGCTTCGTTGCCGAATAAGCTTCTGGTCATCGATGGCGTAGCCAGGGTTAGATTCAACTGGCGGTACTAGGGGTGTCGTGACTTCCCTCGGCGGACGGGGGGGAGACAGGGTCTCGGGTGCCGATTGAAGCCCAGTCGATGCCTACCAGGAGTCTGGACCCGCATTTTGGATATCTATCAGATGTCTGACTGTTTTAAAGGTTTGAAAATCTATACAATGTGTAGCCATCATTATTATATTCTGCAATATAGACACATTAATACGGTGGAAAGTGACGGATTTTTCTAGTCCTCTGACATCAGTGCGGGGTGTTTGAGGGTTCTAAAGCGAAATCTGAGCAATATATCGACATGAATTTTTGGGTCGCCCGAAAAATTTTCATGGACTATAGTCCATGGTTTTTTTAGAAATTTGAGCGAAAATTTGTGGTGTCGTAGGGCTTTCATACTTGCACCGATTGAAGCCCAGTCGATGCCTACCAGGAGTCTGGACCCGCATTTTGGATATCTATCAGATGTCTGACTGTTTTAAAGGTTTGAAAATCTATACAATGTGTAGCCATCATTATTATATTCTGCAATATAGACACATTAATACGGTGGAAAGTGACGGATTTTTCTAGTCCTCTGACATCAGTGCGGGGTGCTCGAGGGTTCTAAAGCGAAATGTGAGCAATATATCGACATGAATTTTGGGTCGCCCGAAAAGTTTCATGGACTATAGTCCATGGTTTTTTTCGCAATTTGAGCGAAAATTTGTGGTGTCGTAGGGCTTTCATACTTGCACCGATTGAAGCCCAGTCGATGCCTACCAGGAGTCTGGACCCGCATTTTGGATATCTATCACTTTACTGGGTTAAGCATCTGTACAATGTATAGCCATCATTATTATATTGCCTATAGAAAAAACATTAATACGGTGGAAAGTGACGGATTTTTCTAGTCCACTGACATCAGTGCGGGGTGCTTGAGGGTTCTAAAGCGAATGTGAGCAATATATCGACATGAATTTTTGGGTCGCCCGAAAAATTTTCATGGACTATAGTCCATGGTTTTTTTCGCAATTTGAGCGAAAATTTGTGGTGTCGTAGGGCTTTCATACTTGCACCGATTGAAGCCCAGTCGATGCCTACCAGGAGTCTGGACCCGCATTTTGGATATCTATCACTTTAAAGGGTTAAGCATCTGTACAATGTATAGCCATCATTATTATATTGCCTATAGAAAAAACCATTAATACGGTGGAAAGTGACGGATTTTTCTAGTCCACTGACATCAGTGCGGGGTGCTTGAGGGTTCTAAAGCGAAATGTGAGCAATATATCGACATGAATTTTTGGGTCGCCCGAAAAAATTTCCATGGTTTTTTTCGCAATTTGAGCGAAAATTTGTGGTGTCGTAGGGCTTTCATACTTGCACCGATTGAAGCCCAGTCGATGCCTACCAGGAGTCTGGACCCGCATTTTGGATATCTATCACTTTAAAGGGTTAAGCATCTGTACAATGTATAGCCATCATTATTATATTGCCAATAGAAAAAACATTAATACGGTGGAAAGTGACGGATTTTTCTAGTCCACTGACATCAGTGCGGGGTGCTTGAGGGTTCTAAAGCGAAATGTGAGCAATATATCGACATGAATTTTTGGGTCGCCCGAAAAATTTTCATGGACTATAGTCCATGGTTTTTTCGCAATTTGAGCGAAAATTTGTGGTGTCGTAGGGCTTTCATACTTGCACCGATTGAAGCCCAGTCGATGCCTACCAGGAGTCTGGACCCGCATTTTGGATATCTATCAGATGTCTGACTGTTTTAAAGGTTTGAAAATCTATACAATGTATAGCCATCATTATTATATTCTGCAATATAAACACATTAATACGGTGGAAAGTGACGGATTTTTCTAGTCCTCTGACATCAGTGCGGGGTGCTCGAGGGTTCTAAAGCGAAATGTGAGCAATATATCGACATGAATTTTGGGTCGCCCGAAAAGTTTCATGGACTATAGTCCATGGTTTTTTCGCAATTTGAGCGAAAATTTGTGGTGTCGTAGGGCTTTCATACTTGCACCGATTGAAGCCCAGTCGATGCCTACCAGAGTCTGGACCCGCATTTTGGATATCTATCAGATGTCTGACTGTTTTAAAGGTTTGAAAATCTATACAATGTGTAGCCATCATTATTATATTCTGCAATATAGACACATTGATACGGTGGAAAGTGACGGATTTTTCTAGTCCTCTGACATCAGTGCGGGGTGCTCGAGGGTTCTAAAGCGAAATGTGAGCAATATATCGACATGAATTTTTGGGTCGCCTGAAAAGTTTCATGGACTATAGTCCATGGTTTTTTTCGCAATTTGAGCGAAAATTTGTGGTGTCGTAGGGCTTTCATACTTGCACCGATTGAAGCCCAGTCGATGCCTACCAGGAGTCTGGACCCGCATTTTGGATATCTATCAGATTTGTTTTAAAGGGTTAAGCATCTGTACAATGTATAGCCATCATTATTATATTGCCTATAGAAAAAACATTAATACGGTGGAAAGTGACGGATTTTTCTAGTCCACTGACATCAGTGCGGGGTGCTTGAGGGTTCTAAAGCGAAATGTGAGCAATATATCGACATGAATTTTTGGGTCGCCCGAAAAAGTTTCATGGACTATAGTCCATGGTTTTTTTCGCAATTTGAGCGAAAATTTGTGGTGTCGTAGGGCTTTCATACTTGCACCGATTGAAGCCCAGTCGATGCCTACCAGGAGTCTGGACCCGCATTTTGGATATCTATCACTTTAAAGGGTTAAGCATCTGTACAATGTATAGCCATCATTATTATATTGCCAATAGAAAAAACCATTAATACGGTGGAAAGTGACGGATTTTTCTAGTCCACTGACATCAGTGCGGGGTGCTTGAGGGTTCTAAAGCGAAATGTGAGCAATATATCGACATGAATTTTTGGGTCGCCCGAAAAATTTTCATGGACTATATATAGTCCATGGTTTTTTCGCAATTTGAGCGAAAATTTGTGGTGTCGTAGGGCTTTCATACTTGCACCGATTGAAGCCCAGTCGATGCCTACCAGGAGTCTGGACCCGCATTTTGGATATCTATCACTTTAAAGGGTTAAGCATCTGTACAATGTATAGCCATCATTATTATATTGCCTATAGAAAAAACATTAATACGGTGGAAAGTGACGGATTTTTCTAGTCCACTGACATCAGTGCGGGGTGCTTGAGGGTTCTAAAGCGAAATGTGAGCAATATATCGACATGAATTTTTGGGTCGCCCGAAAAATTTTCATGGACTATATAGTCCATGGTTTTTTTCGCAATTTGAGCGAAAATTTGTGGTGTCGTAGGGCTTTCATACTTGCACCGATTGAAGCCCAGTCGATGCCTACCAGGAGTCTGGACCCGCATTTTGGATATCTATCAGATGTCTGACTGTTTTAAAGGTTTGAAAATCTATACAATGTGTAGTAGCCATCATTATTATATTCTGCAATATAGACACATTAATACGGTGGAAAGTGACGGATTTTTCTAGTCCTCTGACATCAGTGCGGGGTGCTCGAGGGTTCTAAAGCGAAATGTGAGCAATATATCGACATGAATTTTTGGGTCGCCCGAAAAAGTTTCATGGACTATAGTCCATGGTTTTTTTCGCAATTTGAGCGAAAATTTGTGGTGTCGTAGGGCTTTCATACTTGCACCGATTGAAGCCCAGTCGATGCCTACCAGGAGTCTGGACCCGCATTTTGGATATCTATCAGATGTCTGACTGTTTTAAAGGTTTGAAAATCTATACAATGTGTAGCCATCATTATTATATTCTGCAATATAGACACATTAATACGGTGGAAAGTGACGGATTTTTCTAGTCCTCTGACATCAGTGCGGGGTGCTCGAGGGTTCTAAAGCGAAATGTGAGCAATATATCGACATGAATTTTTGGGTCGCCCGAAAAAGTTTCATGGATTGTCCATGGTTTTTTTCGCAATTTGAGCGAAAATTTGTGGTGTCGTAGGGCTTTCATACTTGCACCGATTGAAGCCCAGTCGATGCCTACCAGAGTCTGGACCCGCATTTTGGATATCTATCACTTTAAAGGGTTAAGCATCTGTACAATGTATAGCCATCATTATTATATTGCCTATAGAAAAACATTAATACGGTGGAAAGTGACGGATTTTTCTAGTCCACTGACATCAGTGCGGGGTGCTTGAGGGTTCTAAAGCGAAATGTGAGCAATATATCGACATGAATTTTTGGGTCGCCTGAAAATTTTCATGGACTATATATAGTCCATGGTTTTTTCGCAATTTGAGCGAAAATTTGTGGTGTCGTAGGGCTTTCATACTTGCACCGATTGAAGCCCAGTCGATGCCTACCAGGAGTCTGGACCCGCATTTTGGATATCTATCACTTTAAAGGGTTAAGCATCTGTACAATGTATAGCCATCATTATTATATTGCCTATAGAAAAACATTAATACGGTGGAAAGTGACGGATTTTTCTAGTCCACTGACATCAGTGCGGGGTGCTTGAGGGTTCTAAAGCGAAATGTGAGCAATATATCGACATGAATTTTTGGGTCGCCCGAAAAGTTTCATGGACTATAGTCCATGGTTTTTTCGCAATTTGAGCGAAAATTTGTGGTGTCGTAGGGCTTTCATACTTGCACCGATTGAAGCCCAGTCGATGCCTACCAGAGTCTGGACCCGCATTTTGGATATCTATCACTTTAAAGGGTTAAGCATCTGTACAATGTATAGCCATCATTATTATATTGCCTATAGAAAAAACCATTAATACGGTGGAAAGTGACGGATTTTTCTAGTCCACTGACATCAGTGCGGGGTGCTTGAGGGTTCTAAAGCGAAATGTGAGCAATATATCGACATGAATTTTTGGGTCGCCCGAAAAATTTTCATGGACTATATATAGTCCATGGTTTTTTTCGCAATTTGAGCGAAAATTTGTGGTGTCGTAGGGCTTTCATACTTGCACCGATTGAAGCCCAGTCGATGCCTACCAGGAGTCTGGACCCGCATTTTGGATATCTATCACTTTAAAGGGTTAAGCATCTGTACAATGTATAGCCATCATTATTATATTGCCTATAGAAAAAACATTAATACGGTGGAAAGTGACGGATTTTTCTAGTCCACTGACATCAGTGCGGGGTGCTTGAGGGTTCTAAAGCGAAATGTGAGCAATATATCGACATGAATTTTTGGGTCGCCGAAAAATTTTCATGGACTATATAGTCCATGGTTTTTTCGCAATTTGAGCGAAAATTTGTGGTGTCGTAGGGCTTTCATACTTGCACCGATTGAAGCCCAGTCGATGCCTACCAGGAGTCTGGACCCGCATTTTGGATATCTATCAGATGTCTGACTGTTTTAAAGGTTTGAAAATCTATACAATGTGTAGCCATCATTATTATATTCTGCAATATAGACACATTAATACGGTGGAAAGTGACGGATTTTTTCTAGTCCTCTGACATCAGTGGGGTGCTCGAGGGTTCTAAAGCGAAATGTGAGCAATATATCGACATGAATTTTTGGGTCGCCCGAAAAGTTTCATGGACTATAGTCCATGGTTTTTTCGCAATTTGAGCGAAAATTTGTGGTGTCGTAGGGCTTTCATACTTGCACCGATTGAAGCCCAGTCGATGCCTACCAGGAGTCTGGACCCGCATTTTGGATATCTATCAGATGTCTGACTGTTTTAAAGGTTTGAAAATCTATACAATGTGTAGCCATCATTATTATATTCTGCAATATAGACACATTAATACGGTGGAAAGTGACGGATTTTTCTAGTCCTCTGACATCAGTGCGGGGTGCTCGAGGGTTCTAAAGCGAAATGTGAGCAATATATCGACATGAATTTTTGGGTCGCCCGAAAAAGTTTCATGGATTGTCCATGGTTTTTTCGCAATTTGAGCGAAAATTTGTGGTGTCGTAGGGCTTTCATACTTGCACCGATTGAAGCCCAGTCGATGCCTACCAGAGTCTGGACCCGCATTTTTGGATATCTATCACTTTAAAGGGTTAAGCATCTGTACAATGTATAGCCATCATTATTATATTGCCTATAGAAAAAACATTAATACGGTGGAAAGTGACGGATTTTTCTAGTCCACTGACATCAGTGCGGGGTGCTTGAGGGTTCTAAAGCGAAATGTGAGCAATATATCGACATGAATTTTTGGGTCGCCGAAAAATTTTCATGGACTATATATAGTCCATGGTTTTTTCGCAATTTGAGCGAAAATTTGTGGTGTCGTAGGGCTTTCATACTTGCACCGATTGAAGCCCAGTCGATGCCTACCAGGAGTCTGGACCCGCATTTTGGATATCTATCAGATGTCTGACTGTTTTAAAGGTTTGAAAATCTATACAATGTGTAGCCATCATTATTATATTCTGCAATATAGACACATTAATACGGTGGAAAGTGACGGATTTTCTAGTCCTCTGACATCAGTGCGGGGTGCTCGAGGGTTCTAAAGCGAAATGTGAGCAATATATCGACATGAATTTTTGGGTCGCCCGAAAAGTTTCATGGACTATAGTCCATGGTTTTTTCGCAATTTGAGCGAAAATTTGTGGTGTCGTAGGGCTTTCATACTTGCACCGATTGAATCCCAGTCGATGCCTACCAGGAGTCTGGACCCGCATTTTGGATATCTATCACTTTAAAGGGTTAAGCATCTGTACAATGTATAGCCATCATTATTATATTGCCTATAGAAAAAACATTAATACGGTGGAAAGTGACGGATTTTTCTAGTCCACTGACATCAGTGGGTGCTTGAGGGTTCTAAAGCGAAATGTGAGCAATATATCGACATGAATTTTTGGGTCGCCCGAAAAATTTTCATGGACTATATATAGTCCATGGTTTTTTCGCAATTTGAGCGAAAATTTGTGGTGTCGTAGGGCTTTCATACTTGCACCGATTGAAGCCCAGTCGATGCCTACCAGGAGTCTGGACCCGCATTTTGGATATCTATCACTTTAAAGGGTTAAGCATCTGTACAATGTATAGCCATCATTATTATATTGCCTATAGAAAAAACATTAATACGGTGGAAAGTGACGGATTTTTCTAGTCCACTGACATCAGTGCGGGGTGCTTGAGGGTTCTAAAGCGAAATGTGAGCAATATATCGACATGAATTTTTGGGTCGCCCGAGAAAGTTTCATGGACTATAATATATATAGTCCATGGTTTTTTTCGCAATTTGAGCGAAAATTTGTGGTGTCGTAGGGCTTTCATACTTGCACCGATTGAAGCCCAGTCGATGCCTACCAGGAGTCTGGACCCGCATTTTGGATATCTATCAGATGTCTGACTGTTTTAAAGGTTTGAAAATCTATACAATGTGTAGCCATCATTATTATATTCTGCAATATAGACACATTAATACGGTGGAAAGTGACGGATTTTTCTAGTCCTCTGACATCAGTGCGGGGTGCTCGAGGGTTCTAAAGCGAAATGTGAGCAATATATCGACATGAATTTTTGGGTCGCCCGAAAAATTTTCATGGACCATGGTTTTTTTCGCAATTTGAGCGAAAATTTGTGGTGTCGTAGGGCTTTCATACTTGCACCGATTGAAGCCCAGTCGATGCCTACCAGGAGTCTGGACCCGCATTTTGGATATCTATCACTTTAAAGGGTTAAGCATCTGTACAATGTATAGCCATCATTATTATATTGCCTATAGAAAAAACATTAATACGGTGGAAAGTGACGGATTTTTCTAGTCCACTGACATCAGTGCGGGGTGCTTGAGGGTTCTAAAGCGAAATGTGAGCAATATATCGACATGAATTTTTGGGTCGCCCGAAAAATTTTCATGGACTATATATAGTCCATGGTTTTTTTCGCAATTTGAGCGAAAATTTGTGGTGTCGTAGGGCTTTCATACTTGCACCGATTGAAGCCCAGTCGATGCCTACCAGAAGTCTGGACCCGCATTTTGGATATCTATCACTTTAAAGGGTTAATCATCTGTACAATGTATAGCCATCATTATTATATTGCCTATAGAAAAACATTAATACGGTGGAAAGTGACGGATTTTTCTAGTCCACTGACATCAGTGCGGGGTGCTTGAGGGTTCTAAAGCGAAATGTGAGCAATATATCGACATGAATTTTTGGGTCGCCCGAGAAAGTTTCATGGACTATATATAGTCCATGGTTTTTTTCGCAATTTGAGCGAAAATTTGTGGTGTCGTAGGGCTTTCATACTTGCACCGATTGAAGCCCAGTCGATGCCTACCAGGAGTCTGGACCCGCATTTTGGATATCTATCAGATGTCTGACTGTTTTAAAGGTTTGAAAATCTATACAATGTGTAGCCATCATTATTATATTCTGCAATATAGACACATTAATACGGTGGAAAGTGACGGATTTTTCTAGTCCTCTGACATCAGTGCGGGGTGCTCGAGGGTTCTAAAGCGAAATGTGAGCAATATATCGACATGAATTTTTGGGTCGCCCGAAAAAGTTTCATGGAAAAAGTCCATGGTTTTTTTCGCAATTTGAGCGAAAATTTGTGGTGTCGTAGGGCTTTCATACTTGCACCAATTGTAGCCCAGTCGATGCCTACCAGGAGTCTGGACCCGCATTTTGGATATCTATCACTTTAAAGGGTTAAGCATCTGTACAATGTATAGCCATCATTATTATATTGCCTATAGAAAAAAACATTAACCCCTTAACTGGGTGCCCCGAGTAACGCTCGTCCATTTTACATTGAGTTACAAATAGTTGCCCAGTTAAGGGGTTAATAGGGTGAAAGTGACGGATTTTTCTAGTCCACTGACATCACTGCAACGCGCTTGAAGGTTCTAAAGAGATATTTGGGTGAAATATCGACATGAATTTTTGGGTCGCCCGAAAAATTTTCATGGACTATATATAGTCCATGGTTTTTTTAGAAATTTGAGCGAAAATTTGTGGTGTCGTAGGCCTTTCATATTTGCAACGATTGAAGCCCAGTCGATGCCTACAAGGAATCTGGACCCGCATTTTGGATATCTATCAGGTGTCTGATTGCTTTAAAGGTTTTAAAAATCTATACAATTTGGGACGTATATTCGGAATCCATTGCCTTACCGGGCTTTGAAAGAAGCCAAGCTTTAAGTGGTCGAAATTTTGTGAAATTCACAGTTTGAATTGCTTGGTTAAGAACAATCTGCAGATCCTCTGTCCCGGTACACAGCCGCTCTGCAGATAAGACCCCATGCGTCATGCATCCACTTATAATGCGTCACCTAGAAACTGGAAACCTTGGGCATATCCAGCTATCTATATATCAAGCTCTCTATTCCCTAATCAAACCAGACACAGGGGTTGTATCTTAGTGGTTTAGTTGTATTTGGCCAAACGTAGTCTTAACTGGGAAGTCACGACCTCTCCACACACCAGCATCGTCTCGTATATTTTATGAAGGGGCTTATTATGCGCTGCTGCGTTTTCCGTCCTCCCAGGAGGCAAATTATCAAGCCTAGTTTTCATCAGACTCATCGATGACGCTACGGCCCTCGCTGGCTGCTCGTACAAGATAAAGTGTCGAAGCACCGTCATTGATCTGACACATTTAAAACATTGGAATTCTAAATTTATTACATTTTCCAAAAAATCCCACGGGGCACCTGATAATCTCGCGCGGCACACCAGTGTGCCGCGGCACCCAGTTTGAGAAACACTGACTTAGGGTGATATTAGATCATTAAAATCCCGAATAGATCTAAGAAATTTCTCATTTATTTTATTAATTTCTCGTTTATTTTATTTATTTATTTCTCATCTATTTTATTTGTTTTTATTTAGTAGTTATTATTGATTAATTTCTCATTTATTTAATATATTTATTGATAGGTTACCTGTTGTGCCGCTATGTCATTGATGTTCTCAGTCGATGCAGACTCATGACGTCTTGGCCCAGGTGTAAACAGTCTAGCTGTTCCCTTGGTCGTAGGCTGGTTTCGTCCACTGAAATCAGATTTTGCATGTAATTGTACATGCAATTTAAGCGCATAATGCCCAATGACGTAGTCACGTGGGCGGGTTCCCCCTCCGCCCAACTTTCGGCTGAGATTAGTCGTGAGATTTGCTCAAAACCGTTTAGAAATTTTCCTGGGTGTGGGTGGGTATGGTAGGTATGGCATAATGGAACGGAGTGCTAAGAGCTCATTGGTTATCTGTCTATTTTGCTTGTTTGTTGTACACTATTTTCATTTTCACTTGTCGAAAACGTCGATGTGCCCCCCTATTCCGAAACCATGGCCGCGCCACTGGCAGCAAATAATCGTTAAACTCTATCGACATCTAAGAATCCGCACTCAATCGTCTCTCATCCAAGCCTCAGAAACAAAGAACTGGTCACCCGCCCAACTACCGGCCCTGACCATACATTGCAAAAGTCTTCAAAACTCACCTCTATACTGTGTCTCAGTGGCGGGTCTACGTGGAAGGCCAGGGGGCCCGTCCCCTCATTGAATGCCTGGCCCCCAGTGGCCCCCAGTTTGGACCCTAAACATACTGCCTCATACCTATCAACAAATGGTTGGCCCCCATGGTTATAAGCTGCCACCCCAACGCCCCTCCACTTGCCAAATCCTGGAGCCGCCACTGCTCTGTCTTAGGAGTTGACGCAAGGCAAATGAACAATAAAACTAAAATTAGCAAAAATTGTCGCTTTAAAGTATTGGGGACAGACAGGCAGTACGCTTGGAGGAAGGCATGATACAACCGCCCCTCTCTCCCGGAATTCCCACACACACACACGTGACACCCACGTGACTTACCGTAACTGTGCGTAAAGAACAAGAAGAAGAAGAGCGAGAGAGATCGTCAGCAGAGTTGTCGGGGGTGTTGTTCCAGCGATTGTCACTTGGCGCCCAATAAACCCTGACAACAACAACAACAACAACAACAACAACAATTATACAATTCGCTATAAACGACACGGTTATAACGTATACTCGGTTATAACGCACCGTAGTGTACGGTTCAGTGTGATGTGCTACCGTTTTGGATAGTATAGCGAGTTGGTCAATTTGATCACTGTATAGAGCCTACAGTAAAACTTCGTTATAACGAAATTAGCGGGTCTGTAAAATTTTGTCCGTTATATAATACGACTTTATATCCAATAATGTGACAATTTTTAGTATTTTTTCGTTCTTCGTTCAAAGAGGCGAGATTAGATTACTGTTGTCATCATAATACTGTCACACAGTTCGAGCGTTTCCAAAACGCTTTCGATGCAAATAGGTCAGATTAGATTCCGCATTTAGAATCGATGTGCCATAAGTTTCGGTCCGTTGTTTGACTAGAGACCCGTCTGGGAAGAACGTCTCCTGCCACGAGACGTCGGTCTTTAGGCTGGTTTCGTTGAGTTTTATGACGACTCGTAAGAGATCCGACGAGAAACTGTCTGACATTTTCAAATTCTCGATTACGCGACAAATGTCAAGCGAAATTTTTTTCCTCCGAATCGTCTTTGAAAAGGCCAGGGGCACTCGAGGAGCAGCGCCGCCGCCCACAAGAAAACACCCCCCCACCCCCAACTCCGCCTGGGCCCAGCTGAGCCGCTTGAGTCACAGACTGCCCAGTCGAGATGGCCCGTTTTGGGGGTGTGGAGTGGGGCGGGGGCGTGGGTCAACTTGCCCTTTTGTTGGGAAATAAGTGACCTTTGTAGGGAATAAGTGATCAATTTGGACCCGACAGATAGTGCGAGTTTCTTGCGCATTTTTCAATTCCTCGATAACTTCCTCGTGTGGATAATTTATTGGCCAGCGATGTTTGTCTAGCCGCCATCGTTTGGTCGCCCTCCTCCCCCACCCACCCACCCACCCACCACTCCACTACAGATGCGCCCCCTATCGCCGGCGGTAAATCAGCGCATAAGACTGCGTGGGAGGATGCGGGAATGAAGAAGAGGAGGAGGAGGAGGAGGAAGAGGAAGAGAAGCAGATGGAGGAGGAGGAGGAGGAGGGGGGGTGGCAAAGGGGTCAAGACGGAAGGAGAACATTCTGGAAAACCGGAAATCGACGTCGCGGTGTGGTAACGGCGGATTTGCTGTTGATTCGTATGCATTGGAATGGGGATAGGGAGGGGTGGGGGTAGGGGCGGCACACGCCAGAAATATCGGCGACGGAAATAGCAATAACATCGACTTCGATTATACAAATTTCTGTCACTCCCACCCCACATCCCACCCCCAATGCCCCCGCTCCTCGCATCCGTCTCTTTTTCCGCTGCTGCTGCTGCTGCTGTTGCTGCTGCTGTTGCTGCTGCTGTGATGTGGGTCGCCTTAGCGGGATTTTTACAATTTAGATTCTCGCTCGATGATGATGACGACGACGATACGATGGCGCTAATTATAGCGCCGCCATTTTCTCCCTGCGATCACCAAAAGTGTCTGTCCTTCGGAACTTTGTGTGCGAATTTCTCCGCGGAGATCGGGGACTTCTTACCAATCGGCGCGAGGGTAGGGTGTGGTGAATAATTCGGGCCGTCCAAATTATTGTCACCGATTGGCGACGGTCTTGGAGGTGGCGTATCTAATGGGAGAGCGATGGCAGGGCGTAGCCAGGAATTTGATTTGAGGGCTGTATAAATCTTAACTATATAAATATATATATATATAACTATATAAATAAAACCATATATAACTATATAAATAAAACTATATAAATAACTATATCTTAACTATAAAACTATATAACCACATAAACCATATAAACCATTTAAACCACATATAACCACATATGAATCACATAAAAACTTTAAGGTAGGCTGATTTTGGGGTATAAATACCGATATACTCCCCCCACCCCCCCATCGCTACGCCCCTGGCGAGGGAACAGTCTCCCCGGGCTCCACGAGAAAGGGGAAGAAGGAGCGGCGGCAGTTATTTATGTAGCCCTCGCTTTATTAATTAATTATTTTATTTGAGAGTTTTGACCACATTTACTGAAGAACAAATCAGAACAAAGAAGAGTTCGGTTGTTTGTGTGTGTGGGTGTGGGTGTGGGGGCGGGGTTCGCGATCCCCAAATCAAGCAAAGGCTCTGACTGTCGTGCTGAAGCGAAATGCGGCGTCTGACCCATATTTTCGGATTTCATAGTAGTCCTATATCGCTGCCGGGGGTCGAATTTCTTCAAAAAGCCCAATAAAGTATAAATTATTGCTACTCGCATTTTGAGACCGCGATGAAATGGGGGCATGGTCCGACTGACCCGCACTTTCTTTTAGTCTCATCAAAATCCATTATTATTATTTTCTATTATTATTATTATTATTATTATTATTATTATTATTATTATTATTATTATTATTATTATTATTATTATTATTCGGTATGCTTCGGTTTATGTGGTTATATAGTTTTATAGTTAAGATATAGTTATTTATATAGTTTTATTTATATAGTTATATAGAGTTTTATTTATATGGTTATTCGGTCAGCGACCACCACTTCAAAATGCCTATTCCGAGTGCAAAGATGAAATGACGCAAAGAAATCAATTGATATCTTAACGCCTCATTTTCTAAACAGTTTTATCTTACTTCATCTCGTCCGTTTTTCTATTACGCTATTTTGCCATTAAATAATATAGACTGGTTATTTAAAGGATTGTTATATAATTAATCGACCACTTACACTGGTTGGGGTCGATGTATCTCTGCTCACAGCGGGCTCCGATCCAGTTGGCAGCACAGCTGAAACAGACGAAAGTACACTGTCAGGGAGTCTATAGAGAAGAATCCAATGGCTGTATTTGTGTTATTTCCTCTGTATTTTAAGATGCGTCCGTCAAAAGACGATGGGCGTCTGGCTCCTCCTTTCTCATCGGGGGGCTTGCCTCCGGCTGTGAGGGAACTGGGAACGCAATGGACCGACATTTTGCCTTTGAATGAAATCTGGTTATACAAGACATCGAAATTTCTGCAATATTCAGTCTAACAGGCTTCCTGTTTAGTCACAGTGCATAGGCTAAACAGGCATAACCAGGCGCTACATAAATAATTGACGAGGTCGTCGTCTTCTTACTTACTGACCTGCATCCGGGTCTTCGAAATCCGTTGTAGTTCTCGATGGCGAAGCACATTCCGCCGTTCAGACATCGCGTCTCGTCGGCCTCGACCGGCCAACAGGCCCGGCGATGGGTCGCCCTCGACGACGACCCGGGGCCGGAGGAGGAGAGGAGGAGGACAGACGGAGGATCGTTTTCCTCCGATCCTCCCTGAAATTCAACGCTGAACTTCTTTTTCTGGTTTCTACGACGACCACCAATGTCATCCTCTGCAACAGAAGAGCAGCGACGGACGTCATTCCTTCCGTCACTCGTCGTAGTTCGCAGCCCTCCTCCCCGGGGGAATGACGGGGCAGTGTTTTATACAGGTCTGTTACGAGGGGAGATTCCCCTCCCCCCCCCCAAAAAAACCAACTCAAAATTATTCGCCCTTCCCAAAACCGCAGCACTAAATGTTTTTGCATCGAACTGTGACTCTTCCCCTCTCTCCAGCCAAGTAAATTTCTCCCCCCCCCAAAGGCCTGGAGTCTGAATAAAACACTGGACGGGGGAATTGAGTGGGGTTTCAAGTGCTTTATGAGGCTAAGTCAGTCTGTGCGAAAACCAATGTGCGTCTTGCTTTGTTAATGAGATCAAGAATGAAAACTTCAGTCTCTAATAATTATAACAGTACTACTACTACTACTACTACTACTACTACTACTACTACTACTACTACTACTACTACTACTACTACTACTACTACTACTACTACTACTACTACTACTACTACTACTACTACTACTACTACTACTACTACTACTACTACCACTACTACTACTACTACTACTACTACTACTACTACTACTACTACTACTACCACCACTACTACTACTACTACTACTAATAATAATAATAATAATAATAATAATTATTATTATTATTATTATTATTATTATTATATAATGTGATTTAAAGGAGGTGATATTAGCCTGTGTGAAAAGCACTTTTAGATAACTTTTGAATCCGTATGTCGTTTCAACTGTTAGTGCCTTTTCGTCAAAACTGTGTCTACTTGTTCACAACCCTTGCACTAAAAATACTTTTCTTTCCTGGTTGCACCCGCTACTTAAGCAATTTTTAAGCAATTTGCTCTTGTGGTCTCTTGCGCTGCTGTAGCGTAAATTTAAGGAATCGATCGTATGGCACATCTACTTTTATCCGAAATCCACCTTGCCCGGCTGACCACTATAGCTATTTCAACGGTAGACTAAGCCCATATGTACATGCGGTACCTGCTTTCGATAGAAATTCGCAAGATGTTACTTGCTTACTTAATTTGCATGTTTTCAAGTCATTTGTTTGCATGCTTGGAAAATAAACTCTCCAAAATACCGACAAAAGTTTTTCAGTGCGTTTATTAACTGAAAACGAGAGGTGCAGCCACCAACCGTAGCAGACTCGTTCTAGAAGACAGTCGATGATCTCCTGGACGAAGCTTTTTGCCGATCCGCGACGGAAGCGATCCGACGCGGATAGGGACTTCTTCCGGTACGTCAGGTACGGAATGTACATGTCGAAAAAGTAGTCGTACCAGCCGCCCAGTCCTGTCGTGAATAATTATTACTGTGCGTGCACGCAGAGAGCGGATCTTCTATGGACCTGTTGTATTTATACGGAACAACGCCGGTGCTCAGAGCGAATGCGAGCCCGGTCAACATCTAGGCCTATACAGGACTCGGTGATTGCGTGGGGGCGTGGAGGGTGGGGTGTGGGGTGGGGCGATCGCGGGGTGGGTGGGTGGGAAAGAGAATTTAGACAGTGTTCGAGGGCAGTGGTGATGACATCCTGTTTGTGTTGTCAGTCGGACGCGGATAACCAGAGAACGTTGGAAACGGTGCTAATGCTTCGAGACGTTTCAATTTTCTAAGATTTTCGCCTCTACAGAATGGTCGCATTCGGCGACTGTCGCTAGATTAGAAAGCCTTGATATGACTCGTGTGTGGGGGGGTGCTCCCATTGCAGATGCACCCCCCCCCCAAAGTTCCGTTGGATATTATTATTAGGCATAAGCCTATGCATCGAAGAGTCCCACAGGACATGCATATCATTATCATATCATAATGCACGAATTTCGCGATGTTGCACGATTTTAGAACTTGCATAGGTTCTGTAAGGGCGCTTTTTGGAAATATTAAATACATTAAAGCAATTAGCCTAGAATTTAGATAAAAGGAGATGTAGGAATCAACATAGATATTGCGTTGGGGAGTTGTAGTGTTGAATCGAAGTAGTGCTGATGGCGGCCGAACTGAACTTTTAGTTTGAAGTTATAGCCTACTAAAGGTTTTATATGTCGACAATTCGTTGTGCTTTGTGGATAGGTTAAGTAGAATAGGTTGATAGGCGAGAACAGACGCCTTTCGGGTCCTGAGAGAGTGAATCTGGGAATTTTAAAAAACCCTCTTTGTTTCACATCTCGAGACAAAGTTTTCCCGTATTTTCCTTATTACCTTGCGATATACAGCACATCGCCGTAAAATGTTCGTTAAGCCATATTACAAGAGTGGTTGACAATATTTCGAACAGTGCTCAGATCGATTAGCCGTGGCCCCCCACAATCAGTGACGACCTCCCAAAAGGAGAAAGACGAAAATTTGGGGGGGGGGGTGGCGGAGTCTGCCCCATCACTGCTATTTGTTTTGAGAATTCAACACTGAATTATAATTTACGGCTTTAGCATCGGTTGCCTTAGAACGCCGACCCTTGTGTCGACAAATACTTCTGTCTTCGGTCTTAATTTAACCCTTGGCATCCTTATTATTTGGGGCGTGTGGCGATCCTCTTCCTTCGGTGAGAACGGGGTCGAAACACTTATCTAAGACTTTCTCGACTCGATGCACCGAAGAGCGATCGCGAAATTCTAGAAAGCGCCGATCAAATGTCACCGATGACGTCAGAAGTCATCTGATGACGTCATCGTAGTCACAATTCTTAGCGGAGACGGTTAAAAATCATCGCACACGAGACTCTAGTGTTTCCTCTGTACTCCCCTTCTTTCCATATCTTAGCCGCCCCCCCCCGCCTCTTCCCCCGCATGCCGCGGCTGCCGCCCCCATGGTATCCGTGTCATCGTGTTGGAGTCTTGATGGACGCACATGTCAGCGGCGGCGTGTCAGACCAATTGCGAAGCGTTTGGCGGCGCTAAGAACCAGCAGACGACGAAGCACAGATGTCGTCTGCCACTCTCCTCTGACGACTGACGTCGTGTGATGACAGCAGCAGCGGCAGCAGCAGCAGCAGCAGAGGCGGCGGAGGCGGCTTCAATGTCGTGTCGTCGCCAAATTTACAACGCGACGAATTGTCTTTGAAAGCAATCTCAGTGAATCTCATCCTCTTCCTACGACCATTACTAAATACTACTACTAATATTACCACCACCACCACCACCACCACCACCACCACCATTACTACTACTACTATTACTACTACTACTACTACTACTACTACTACTACTACTATTACTACTACTACTAGTATTATTATTATTATTATTATTACTAAACAGTAGTAGTAGTAGTAGTAGTAGTAGTAGTAGTAGTAGTAGTAGTAGTAGTAGTAGTAGTAGTAATCATGACACAGAGAATTAGTAATTATAATTATTGTTTTGTTGCCCATAAAATCTGTTGTGCACAGAAGCAGTTATCTTAAAGACAGGCTAAATCATATAACAAATGATGATGAGGACGACGACAATGATGACGATGATGCATCAATCGATGACGGCAGATTCTCTTAGCAGTGGCCGAATGAACGAACGGTAAGAAGCAGCTCCTCCTCCTCCTGCTCCTCCTCCTCATCATCATCATCATCATCATCATCTCCGTAAGATCCGTGGCCAGTGCACTGGCTTTGCCTTCAGGCGATCAAGCAATCAGTTTCTGCTTTTAATCAGTTGCCGTCTCGTCCCTGTTCCAACGACACGGCTTTAGTCAAGTCAACGACTACTACAACTACGACGACGACGACGACGACTACACAACAACAGCAACAAGGTATCCAGCAGCTACACGCCGCGCAATAAGCCACCAAGAACGACTTCAACAACGCGGGTCTCTCTCTCTCTCTCTCTCTCTCTCTCTCTCTCTCTCTCTCTCTCTCTCTCTCTCTCTCTCTCTCTCTCTCTCTCTCTCTCTCTCTGCCGACCTAATACAGTCGTGCATTTTTGCCTGTACGTTAATTGATGCTTCGTACGCGTAGTTGTGACTTCGTGAAACTCTCATGATCGTTTTTAAGGGAAATCCAAGAACGGTTTTCTTGTCGTGAAATGCAACTCCTCGTCGTCCAAAGTGAGGCACTAAGGAGTCTAAGGATATTTTTGGCGAAATAAACTGCAGCAAATGCGCGCTAAGATACTGTATGCGTTTCATATCACGACGGTACAGTTTCAAATGCGTTAACATGTCTGATTTTATCGTTATGGCATAACTGATAACGAAGCTGTATTTTAGACCAGTTGCATCATCATTATCATCATCATCATCATCATCATCATCATCATCATCATTCGTGTTCCCTGTGATAAAATAGACCACCGATTGGCTAATGAGATGAAAATTTTGTTCAGTGAAAATTGGACATACATGTATTCTCAATTTGAAAAAAATTAAAATATGTATGTCCAATGAAAATTGTCACCTCTGAACCCAGAATTCATGCCGATGTACTGCACACATTTCACCTGGCAATCCTATAAAGCGCCTATAGCAGACGTGGAAAGCAAAATTTCTGGATAATTTGTCGTAATACTGGTCGTTCAGAATTATTACGAACAGTAGTATTACGACAATTACGGTCAGAATAACGATGGATTGCGATTACGATGAATTACAATAGTTACTGTACAGTCAGAACTGAATTACGATCAGTATTATGATGAGTTATGATAATTACAGTCAAACCAGTCACAAATAGAGCTCCATCCATTCAGACCGCTTTGCAAAGACGATGTCCTCGGGAGAGGATCGTGTATGTCTTTCGGGAACCGGTGGTCCAGAATCGCACGGGATCGAATACCTTTCCGCAACTAGGACAACGGCACCGAGTCCCGGTAGACGTCAAACGCACGACTCACTCACATCCAACGTCGTCGCCAAGACAACAGATCGACGTCATCGAATGACGGACGCGATCTACGTCACGATGACGTCATCTGAAAGCGGTCACCAGACCGCCGAACGAAGAGGAAGTAGAAACAACTACGGCGGGAAGGAGAGCGGAAATGACGTCAGAGCGAAACCGAAGGAGGTCGTGTCGTCGTCCGGCGAACCGGAAGAAGAGAAGAAGCGCACGGCGGGGAAGTCGACCCTGACCCGTTGTATCCTGACCACGTCCTCGTTCATCTGGCTGCCCGCCCCCTGTCAACCGACCGGAAGACGCGTGACGTCATCGCCGGCGGCAGACGATGACGACGACCGCCGTATGACGTCATCGGCCGTCGTCTGCGCCCGGTGGCAGACGAGACGCAACGCCGTCTGCGATCACATGGCTGTGCTGTTGCCACAGGCGACGCGGGAGATGATCGAGCGACAGGTGGCCGAAAGAAAGACGTCTATGACGAGGAGAATCCTTCAGCGTTTCCGGTCCTTCTACACGTCCAACTACGAAGTGGATCTGTTCTGAGGAGCGATCTTCCACAACGACCTTCGTCTCCCACTTGGATTCACACACACACACACACTCTCTCTCTCTCCTCTACCCCCTCTCAGTAGTAGCATTTCACACTTTTCTTGGGAGCACGATAATTTTTATGCCAATTTTAGACAATTTTTTGACCAATTTTGGCAAATTTGTAAAATTTTACATTTTTTGGCAAATTTTTGGCAAATTTTGGCATTTTTGGCAAATTTTACATTTATTTATTTAATACATTATACATTATTTCTTCATTTCCTTGAGAGGCCACAGCCCCCTACCCCTCCCCCAAATGACGCCCCTGCCCCTCTCTCTCCCTCTCTTTCTCTCTCTCTGTCATGACGATTCTTTGATCTTCTCCGCGGATCAATTTGGATTATTATCATCGATTGACATATTCGATTTTTTCAGAAAAGACGCTAAGATGCACATTATTGTTATTGTGATTAACTCTGATTTTGTGATAATCAAAACAATAGTTATTATCATAGTTATTATCATCGTTACCGTAGTCGTTGTCGTCGGTAAACGTTAAGATGAAATTATTGTTACACGTACTTTTGTTTTTGATACGTTTATATTAAAAGCTTTGGATTTTGTGTCCTAGGTAATAATTCGGTCAAATGGGTTTTATTCTTCCTGTCTTCGTCCATTTCAAACATTTGTATCAGGTTCTTAAATATCCGTTGATTGTACCTCTGGCTTACTGATTCCTCCCAAATCCTGTTGTCCTTCTTCCAAGTCTGCATTTCGACTTGTATCAATCATTTTTATACGATGTTCCTTTCCTGCGTTGGTTGACATTCTCTCTCTCTCTCTCTCTCTCTCTCTCTCTCTCTCTCTCTCTCTCTCTCTCTCTCTCTCTCTCTCTCTTGAATAGCCACACAGTTTGCGCATACGCTTTTTACACTTGACCTGCAGCTGTTAAAATGTTTGCCCTCTATACTGAAAGTCGGAAATAATAGCTTCCTGGCGCTTCTTCGTTTGGCATCGGCGGGAGATTTTCCTAAATACTCGAGCAAACACGTATTTCAACTGACCGATCGTGTCCTAAGCAGTCAGTCACCGTCATTCTCATAGTGAGTCTTGTATACAACCGTCTAAGAGGGAAATACAGGCGAATCCCGCTACATCTATACTCTATATATACACAGATTCAACTCTTATCCTATGAGTGATGAGTCGTCGTTCAGCTCAGCCGTTCGCATTGTCATGGGCTGTTTACCGATGAGATAACAATAATAATAATATTAACGATAGGGTTTAGAGTCGTGGGTCCGTATAGGCTCCGTCTTGTGTTGGAACTTAGAGAACCATTATATGTTCCATCCATCCATTCGATCACATTATGGTCTTGTCGTGTAGTCTCTTTCGTTGCCCTCTTGTCCTCTAGTAGTAGGTGTGTGCCTGTATTTTCTCGTTCTTTCTCTTCGTGTCTATAAATTCTAAGCACAGAAGGCGTAAGATCCTATAAATGGGAGTTTTGCAGCTGCGTTTGTCTCCTTTTCTGACAGAAAATCGCGAGGAAAGACGCGTTGAATTTTCGTCGAATGCTTTCAGCACCGTTTAGAATTTACAGTTTAACCCGCTATTCAAGATTTTAAGGAGAATGAGGGACAATCCGGCTCAGATACATTTATCGATATACTGTATATTCGAACACCTACAGTCAGTATTGGCATAGAATCGGACTTATTATCGGTTTCGGTAAACTAAACTAAACGTTAAGCTGCAATAATTCAGTGTTTATTCTAGGCCTGTTTTTGTAGGGAATCCCCCCAAGATTTAAAAGTCCCCCCAAAATTTGTATATGTTGGCTTGGGAGATGGAAATCCCAAAAAAAGCGTGGAGACAAATCTTGCCCTCCCCAAACATTTCAAACTCCCCCAATGTCAAGGTGGCTAGAATAAACATTGCAATAATTATTCCACGTACTTAAGTTTCTACTTTCTAGTACGCTCATCAACTAAAAAGCTTTGGGTTTTAGGTCATAATATAAGTTCGAACACTAGAATACTTGTTCTTTTACGATGCTACGCTTCTTCGGAGTGTACTTGTTGCTGTTGGTGTTCGTGACAACCGGTGCTTTCGAGTACACCGCATACTGTCAGAAGCTGTGTCTTTGGGGGCGCGGAGGTAACCTCTGCAAGTGCAACGCCGTACACTTTGTCGGCAAAAGGGCCCAGATAGCAGGACCCTCGGAGGGTTCTCTGGAAAGAGAGGGCCCAACGGGGCCCCTCCAGGTAGCCTTAAAGCGCCTCCACGTTTCCACGGATCGTGAATTCAACGGTCGAAGATCAGAATCCGTCAAAGACAACGCAGGAAGTCTGTCGGACAGAATCAGGAAAAGACTTCGAAGGACCAAACATTGCGGTAATTAATTAAGACTCTCGTATACAGTAGAACTTCGTTAAAACGGACTCGGTTATAACGTGGATCGACGCCTTTGCCCACCGTGTTCAAATGCTCACCGCGTCCAAATGCCCTAGAAATCAGGGGGGCAAATGCCCTCCTGCCCCCTCGTTCTGGACCCGCATTTCGGATATCTATCAGATATCTGACTGCTTTAAAGGTTTAAAAATCTATAAAATGTATAGCCACCATTATTATATTTTGCAATATAGACGCATTAACAGGGTGGAAAGTGACGGATTTTCCTACTCCACTGACATCAGTGGGGGGCGCTTGAGGGTTCTAAAGCGAAATGTGAGCAATATATCGACATGAATTTTTGGGTCGCCCGAAAATTTTTCATGGACATATAGTCCAGGGTTTTTTTCGAAATTTGAGCGAAAATTTGTGGTGTCGTAGAGATTTCATATTTGCACCGATTGAAGCCCCGTCGATGTCTACAAGGAATCTGGACCAATGTTCCCTCTAAATTTTGTCGAGTGCGCGCGGAAAAGTATAGTGCCTGAGCGGCACACTTTCATGCCTGAGCACCTGAATTGTTTCACAGATGTCACCCAAGACAAAACACAACAAAATCAGTGTTTTTGAAACTCAAAATCATTGCGCGGCGGCTGGAAATTGCTGCGCGGCGTTTTCTTGTCATGTGAGCGGCCGCGCAGGCGCGCAGCTTAGAGGGAACATTGCCGCCCCCAAATGACGTCCCTGCCCCAACCAAAAATTCCTGGCGACGCCACTGTTAGCTCTAATACTACTTCTCCCTCCTACTACTCACCGGTTTGGACGAATCTCACGACCGGTTCCGATCCGAATGGGGGGCCGGCCCTCACCCGTGCACTCCCCTTCGTGGCTACTCCAATGGTGACGAGCGTATTTTGCCTGATTTTGTGTTGCAGCGGAAGAGGGTGCGCATCAACTTTTCTGACGTTAACTACTCGCAACTATTCCCTCTTCCAATCGAAGACGTTACCGCAATAACTTCTCAACAAAAATCACCACAAATGTTCGGTAGAAACCTTCATAGGGGCCATCCATAAATGACTTCACGCGATTTTGGCAGTTTTTTACGCCTCCCTCTCGTCACAAAAAGTCAGACCCCCTCAAATATTACGTCATAACGCGTTTACCCCCCCCCCCCTCCCTTGTCAACTAGTCGTCTTTCCAATGTCAAAATTAATGCTTCATTTGAAAATCTTCATTATAATTATTATAGCTGAAACAATATTCAGAAACTTTTTCAAATTCTTTTTTTTAAATGAGGTATATAAACTAATGGAATCCTGGCCACCTTAAATGTTTGTAAGCTCCAAACCAGTTGTCAGTACAATTTTAATCCAATTTTGCGCTATAATATCATGAAACGGACGGCAAATTTACTAAAAATGCTTTTTAAAGTCAGAAAATGTATAAAATTCTATTTTTAAAAGAATAAAAACGGAAAAACGAGAAATTCACAATTTCCTGGCCACATTATTTCAATCCTGGCCATGTGGCCAGGATTAGAGCATAATATTTTAGCAAGCTCTTTATCGAAGCGATGCCAAATTACCATTGTAAAATTTGAATGATCCACTATAAAAACCCACTTAATTATACTTACAAGAACTATGGGTAGGCCTACTGAAAATATGACTGAATGCGGTTTTTGAGTGCATTTTGTGTAAATAATCATTTAGGATCAACGCAGAAGCTGCATTAATGTAATTTAATGTGGAATTTGTATAGCGCTTTGAATAGCGCTTCTTCTATTCCTACTCAGATATATAAATATATAAATAAAAAGAAATAAAAAGAAATCATATATATATATATAAATGCAAACATTTGCTATTAATACATCGCTAAATGCATACTGTTTTGCGCTTAAATTAATTCTGGCAACAAGAACACCAATCCTGAGCTGGGCCAACTGGCCAGGATTCTGTAAATTAGCGGCCAGATTTGTATTAAACAGGCAGACTTCAGTTTCGCTGGTCTCAAACGCTCCGTCGACGATCGGATGCCTCAATATTTTCAGCAAGTAGTCTGGAGTGTTATATTTATAAAATTTAAGCGCTATAATAATAATAAATGATGTCAAACGCCCACAAATGTAATTTTAAAAAGTTTAATCTGTCAAATATGTCGTCTAAACTCACCTCTAAAGGCTAAAACTTTGAACGAAAAAAACTTGAAATTAGCAAAACCAAAGATGTTTAAAATAACGTCGGCGAATAGAGTTCAGAAAAATGCCTAGATTTCAAAGATATCAAGGCGCGAAACACAATTATCGCGTTTAAATAGTATTTCAAAAGTGGCTAGGATTGTAATGGATGGCCAGAGTTCCATTAGTTTACCCTACTAATTATAAGTGTAAAATACGTTCAATTTTTGCGATTACATAACATTGCGGTATTAATAAGAACATTTAGTATTTGGTGACGTCGCATTTCTGGAAACTCCCCTCCCCCGTCGTCACAAATGTTTGACCCCTCCCCCGCCCTAAGCGCGTGACGTCATGTATAGACAGCCCCATAGGCCTACCTGGCATCCAGAGGTATCGTCAGCTTGCCCAACTACCGACTTGACCGCCGTCTGATCGAGAAAAGCAGGAATTCATGTCTTCTACAAAACTACGAAGCAATACGACAAACTCGGCCGCACTGTTAGCGGGTGTCTCTCGCTGTGAAAATAAATGGTGTTGAGGTATAAAACCTGAGAACAGATGTTTATCGTTGATACCAGTGGCGTAGCTAGGCAAAGTGCCGCCTGGGGCGCTTCGCCCCTCTGCCCCCTCGCTACGCCACTGGTTGATGCAGTGTTATCGAACTCCAATCGTAATAATGGGAAGATTAATGGAACTCTGGAGTGCATCAGTGCTCGTGCTTTAGTGGCGTAGCGTGACTTTCGGGGGCCCAGAGGGCATCCTTGATATCGGGACCCCTATAGATAGGCTAACATCGTTCTAAAAAATAAGGTTTACTCCCTAATTCAATAATTACTCACTTTGTAGCAGTAATATTGAAATAGTAGTAAAATGTAAAAATAAATCATCGTTTAGTAAGTTGCAACCACTCTTCGGGGGCCCCCTTCTTCCGGGGCCCGAGGGGAGGCTTTCTGCAAATTGCTCCCCTCCCAATTTTATGAGTTTTAAATAACAGCTTGTTCTTTTTATTTCTTTATAATTTCACCAGAAAACTGGTAATTCGAAATCAAACAAAAGCCTAGAAAACTGACATTTACTTGATATCTATGGCCAGTGTTTATTCTAGCCACCTTGACATTGGGGGGATTTTGAAATGTTTGGGGGAGACAAGGTCTGAGTCGTCACACTTTGGGGGAGAGGGGGGAATTGCCACCCCCCATGCAACATCCCCCCTTGTCAGCAACTGTCAACTTTCAGTGACCACCCCTATAATTATGTCACAAACTTTTGACCCCCCCACCCCTACTAAGACCAGTGACGGGTTCCCCTAAAAAGTTTAGGTTATGATTTTTGCAGCAATGAGACACATTTTCCCATTTTCCCCCTTTCCTTTGTTCATCAAGCATCATAATGTGGCGGTGATGACCGCCTTCCTTGTCAGGCTTTTTACCGTTGTAATAAATAGTATTTCATGAAATTTCCTATTTTTATCACTTGTAAAAAAAGAAATTGTTGGCGTCAACTTCTCTTGATCCCCCCTCCCACCTGTCAAACTTTTTCAAACCCCCTCCCCCATATTTTGTTGACGTAATTAATGGACAGCCCCTAATGCTAAGCCACTGCTTAACCGACCATCAAGAAAGAACTTGAACAACAACAAAATAAACGGATCGTGGGCGTAGACATCCATTGAGAACATTTCAGAGGCAGTAAAATTGCAGAATGCTGACAAGACTCAAAGCAAATATGTCACACTTATAAAAAAAACAAACAAATATATATATATATATATATATATATATATATATATATATATATGTTGAATAGTGCCATACAAAAACATAATCAAGAGTGATACACACAGATGTCACTGAAACCAGTTGTATGTCGAGTGAGGAAAGCTGAACCATCTTCTCTTCGTGAAACTTTTCCATAAAATAACAATTTTGTTTCAAATTTATCATTATATTTAACCAGTGGCGGCTCCAGGATTGGCATGAGGGGGGGCCGTTAGGGTGGCAACTGCTAAGCACAGGAAACCAACTATTTCTCATAAATCAGGTCATACAGGAAGAATATCACCCTCGACAGGGGGCCACTGGGGCCCGGGGGCAGGCAGTCAATAGAGGTGGCATGGGCCCCCTGTGGAGCCACCTCTCAATTTAATACTACTTGAAATAAAATTTACCAAACCAATAAAAGTCAAAGCTTCCAATAATCAAAAAAATCACAAAATTCTTAACAATGAATGATTTTAAATATTCTACCCAAATATAGCTTCATTCAAACACCTGTCTACTTGAAAATCCAAGTGCTGGCCGTTAACGTGGCCTTTAATGTTAACACGACATCGGTTCAGTTCTTTGGTAACAATCACGGGTGTGCATGTGTGTGTGTGTGCGTGGGTACGTGTGTGAGATTCCACAAGACGACATTATACACAATCTACTGCCTGTACTGAATACCTGATATGCATAATAGCCGATAAATTAAAAAATACGCACGTCCAACTGCAAAAAGCGGACAAAAATACTTTCTGATTCCATCTCTAAGTAGATTACGGACATCGATACAGATTCTGTTCGCACGGAGTTGTACATCGAACAAATAAAATCACGGTTAAAATGAATACACAATTACCGACAATCATACTTACTTTAAAACACAGGGACCTATTCAAATACAACTACAAAAACATTTACATGCACATCTTAACAAAAATATATAATGGCCGACAGGGCAGCAAATATGAGCAACATGTTGCTAGAAATCGCAATACAAAACCAAGGCAAACCGGTCAATAGACCAACACAGCAAACACAAGCCAGAATTTGCAGACTAGGAACAAAGCATGACTTGGACAGCCAAAACGCAGCAACATAAAGTGCAGAGCGAAAGCCATTTTGACCACAATAGCATACAGGGTGGCGCAAAAAAAACCGGACTATATTAAATGCAAACCTAAATGCTACTAGTCCAGTTTTTTAGGTGCCACCCTGTATACAAAAAGATGGGAAATATCCTAAATTTGCCTACAGAACTGCAAGCAAAAACTGGGGCAAGAAATAACAAGTTGCAAAAAAAAGCAGCGGCGGCAAGACACCAAAACAAAAAAAAATGACGATCATTGAAACATTATGAAAACCTCATTACGGAATGAAAAACTCTTGAGTGAATTGTGAGTCAGTATACTAAAGACTTGCATACTTACGAACGTATACTTATATCTGTTTCTTTAGCAAACATCAAAGTCACTGCCTATAATGGGCCATTATCCTCTAAACTGTGCTATAAAACAACATGCTTTGGACTTGATGACAATTTTTTACACACCCTAAAATTCAGAATTTCATGAAAATATTTTGATCCACCCTGATGAAATCAAAGGAAAAATGCAAGCAGAAAAGAAAACTGGTACAGCCAACAGCTACACAAGGTATAAAAACTATAATATGTCTACAGCTCAATAGATGATAAAGATTAACTGCATATGATATGATATTCAATAACAACAGAAAAATGGTTTTGAGCCTCTAGAAATGATACCCTTAAGACTCCTCATGCACTACTGAATGCTAATGAGAAAGTACCTAGTCAGTACTGGGACAAATAAGTACCTAAAACCGATGCTGAAATAGACCTGCACAAATGCTTTATGAGACCAAAAAATGATATGCGTTATGAGCATCTATAAATTATAATATTACACGCTGACTTCATATTAACGAAAGCAGCACAGATGAATGCAAGCACACAGATATACAAACACATAATAGAAAATTAAATCATTACCACAATTACATAACAAACCCTCGAAGTATCAGAAATCGAATTACAATGTTACAAATGTACTGTGAATGTAATCAACGAACACTTGAAACAACCATGACAAGACAACGATTACGCTCTTCTAAACGACTCTAAAAGCGGAAACTTCTACGACACGACTACACACGAATCGAACGACCGTTGCTGCCGTCATAGAGTACGAGCCGAACACTGCGGAAAGCGGCCTGCGGTGCGGAGGGGGTGCGACGGAAGAGCCTCACGAGGCCGATCCAGCATCAGACAACGACTCCCACAGCTAAAAACAGGACGCTTCAGTGTATTAGACCGTACCAAGAACTGAAAGATAATAACTTATGAAATTCTGCATTTGCATCTCCATGATCATAAAAATTATCATCATAAAATTGACATAGACACCTCCTGGATGGATAATTAATTAATTAATATCAAGAATTCAGTTTGAAGTGAGCCTTAGCTTTCCTGACTTTGGACTAAAACAAAGATGCTAAATTTAGCAAAAAATATAGAAATTGACATATGGTTTCAGAGGCCACTTAAGTAAACTTCAAGTTTAAACCATAGAAATTAACTTATTTCCATTGGCAAAGATGTTGCTAACATGAAGGAATTGATTATTTATAGAAATAGCAGTTTCATTTCAAAATGTTTACCACATAAGCGCGACAGTTAAAGAAATTTGGAAATTGCTGTGAATTTCACTTGATCTAGTGTAAAATATCACACCTTAAGCTTTTCCTGTACAACTTTTCCTGAAGTAGTTCTTGTCTCTGAAGAAGAAGAAGAAGGCTCCTCTGCTGCCCGATTCATCGCAGACAGAGATCTATTCGAAAGGTCAGAGTTCAGCAACGGGCGTTCTTTCGCAGGAACACACCCGGATAATGGCCGGATGGAGGCGGCAGCAGCGGATAGCGAGATCCTTGTCATTCCGCCCAGATCCGGCGCTTTTCCATCTTGGGCCCTGTCGCCAACGGCCGATGACATCAATGAGTGCTGCGATGCTGAACGGGTACCGGTTGATGCAGAAGACGGTCTCGACACGCCGGCACTGGTACCCTTGCCGTCGGCGCTCGATCTCAGCGTAGAAACAGTTCTTGTCTGGATCTCGACTCTCGTTTTCGTCATCGAAATGCCCGATGACGGACTCGTGTCGGACAGAGAGGCACGCTTGTCCGACAGATCGACCTTTCGGGCACGAAGGGGCGAAGACGATGTGGAAATCGTGTTGAATTTCTGGTCGAGAGATCCGCTCGACGTCGTTCGGTGGACGGCGAACGATGTTTCTTTCAGCGAAGAATTGCGGCTGACGTGGATGAACGTTGGCGACATGGTGCCGCCGTGTCTTTTCGCGGGCGCTCCTTTTCCGGCGGAAGAAGAACGGAGGCTTTCGTTCCGAAAGAAAGACTTGCCATCAATCTGCCACAGGAAAAAGCAAACAGAAAAGATAACAACAGAGAACGATACCAAAAAGAACCAAGTATTTACCGATCTCTTAAAATCCTTAAGTAAGACCTCTAAAGTAAAATTCTCAAGAAATAATTGGGTAATTAAGAAATGGTCCCCAAACCTTTAATGCATTTCCAACGTTTATATCTTATTGGCACTTAAAGTAAACCTTATGAACTTTCTAACCAACTGTGAACAGTTTGATAAAAGTCGTGGAATCGGAGAACCTCTTGAGCAAGTATTGACAGCTTTGTGACTTCTTTGTCGGTAATTTCCAGGTGCTTGTCCAATTTCACGATTTCATTTTCTAATTGGGCTTTCTCCAACGAAGACTCAATTGTCTGCAGCGATCCTCTGATCACAGACCTAAAATAAAAAATGAACACTTTCTAAACTTTATATACCTTTCCCTCAGCATGCCTCTCCAACATTTGAAAACTCTGCAGGGGAAAAATCTGCAGTCACCTTAAAAGTCTCCTACACCCTCTTACGTAGCATGTCATGTATACTACCGTTACACATTTTGAAAAAAAACAGAGCAAGAATCTTAATAAACGTTTACCTTTTCTTTTTAATCTCTTCATATTCTCGTCGCAGCTCGTCGATCTTTTCCTCGAGTTTTGATTTGTCAGATTTTCCAGAACCTTTCATCTGCCTTTCCTTTCGAAGTTCGATCAAAATGGGGTTCTGAGTGGTTTCGAGAAGCGCTTTATCCTCGGCAATAGTCGGCCCTTAAGATAGAACAAAGAAACCCCGCTACCACTAGAGACCCTCTATAACACGAGCATTCAACTGGCGGCCCGTGGGCCAGATCCAGCCCACCGGGGGCCATAAAATGGCCCGCAAAGATACTGAAACAATCATTTCATTTTCATTCTAATACATATAAAATATATTTAACTGTCTTGTTTTCAACCTTGCTTCTTAACTATTTTTTAACTACAAAATGTTTCCACCTGGCCCTCGGTCACTAATCATACAAAATTTGGCCCTTCATGAAGTTCAGTTGAACATCCCTGCTCTATAAGAACCCCCCACTGACAGATCCTGCCTTTTTTGGACATTAAATGTTTAAAGTACATGTAAGCGCCTGCCTAGAAACTATTATTAATTATTCAAGGCTTACATTAGATTATACAGACCCTGCAAAGTACATGACCTCAAAAAGTTGTTAACTTTTGCAATGCAATCAAATAAGCTACAGAAGTAAGTAAGTAAGTAGCCATTATGCTGTTATCTTTTAGGAAACAACTGAAGACATTCTTGTTTGATTGATCTGGTTTGCAACTGACATGAGTGCATTTGCTGCTTTGCGATTATTTGCGCTATAGAAATGTTCGTAATAATAATAATAATACTAATATTCAATAACTGGAAAGAAGCACACACACCGATGTGACATTTGACGACTTCTGACGCGTCTTCATTGTTGGCGACGTCTGCCATCAAAATGCTGACGGGGAACGCACGACGGGGACAAAGGTCCCTGTGTTTAAGTGCTGGGCTTTGGCTGGCTGATCGAGTCGGTCTGTTAGACTGGGTGCCCGCATCGGGTTTCCTACTGGTCTGCTCTCTCGACGGACTGCTTTCCCGCTTGTTCAAGCCGTCTCGAATATTAATGAAGGCCGAATTCAGGGCCTCTTCCAGGCCAAAACTTTCATCCTGAAAATGAAAAAAATACATAATGCCAGAAACCATAACAGACAAATGAAACTGTTTATTTCAAAGGAATTAAAAGAAATCAAAAAATAATACAACCGTACCACGCATTTATTATTATTATTATTATTCAGGACGATTTATTCGACGCCGTACGCATAGCTAAGGCTAAAGTCAAAGGCGTCTAACAACCAAAAGAAACTCTAAACAGGTGTGTCTTCATGTTCTTCAAAAACGCTCCTGGCGAAGTCTCCATGGTGACCACCCTTGGCAGGGTGTTCCACAGGATTGGGTTGCCTCTCCGAAAGGATCTGTCCCCGAGGGCAGGAGTCCTGGCCGGAGGGGGGACAAGCAGCGGATTGCGATTCCTCGACCGAAGCTGGGAACGGTATTGTACATTGTGCATTTGTATTTTCAAATCAATTCATCACTGGAAAGAAATCAACAAATACGTAAACTAGGTAACAACTACGTTCGGATTTATAAAATTAACAATAGCAGAACTATTTCTGAGCGACGCCAATTTCCAAAATGTACCGCATTCACGGGAAGTAGGCCATCGTCAAACATGCGATCGTAGACGTCTTGTGGTTCAATGTACTCGTTTTCTGATTCTTCGAGAAGCTTAGGTTGCTGCTGCTGCTGCTGTGGTGGAGCCTTTGGAGGTGGACCTCGAGGAAGTGGAGGGGGTGGAGGAGCAGCAGATGAAGCATTCTGCTTGTCTATAAAATAAAATAGATAAAATTAAAACGGTTTCTACAAACATCGATGCAATGACAAGATAAGCAATTGCTACATTTAAATAAAAATTTGTCGTAGAATGACAAAAGGACATTCACAAAAGATAAACAAATACACATTTCTCTCGTTAACCTTTACGTCATTTTATTTTTGGTTTTGTGATTTCGGAAGAAAATCGGCGGACACAGTCGCCGCAGATACTTTGCACTTTGAACAGACGACATCCGAAAAGCCTTACCTCCTCCGATGTCGTAGACCTCCCAGTTGTAGACCTCGTCGTAGATTCCCTCGGCGCTTAAATTGTCGGCGTCCGATGCAGACGCGTGTTCGCCGGCCACGAGCCGAGCTCCGAATCCAGATTCTCTGAGAAGAATCCCGAGCCATTTGCCGCTGTCTCCATCCACTAAAGCCTTCAACAAACCAAACAGCAGATAAGAAAGACTCAAACACATTCATATGACATATTTTTTGTGGTCACAGATTACAGTTTTCACTCACTTATTAGCTAACGTCATTCTCTACGTCATCGAGTGTGCTGACAAACAAAATGTTTTCAAATGAAGATCATATTCAGTTTATTTTATATTAGAATTAAAATGAGGTCTGGAATAGAAAAAAGATAAATAATTGCAATAGGTTTTAATCATTATAACCAAAGGGTTCCCCTTTTTCTGGACACAGTGTAGTTTTACATGCGCTGCTCCTTTGACGCACAATGATTTTAACAAGACGATACGACGAGACAAAAATATTTCTCACAGAAAGCAAAACCTCCTTCACGTCCTGAACGATCTTGATCTTTTTCGGCGACTTATCGACGAGGTCGATCTGAGCGCCGATCAGAGCCAAAGAGAACTCGATGTAGTCATCGAGGGGATCTTTGTAGCAGTCGAGGCGATTGTTCTTCACAACACAGAACCTTTTCACCCACATTCTGTCTTCGGCCAATTCACTGCAGATGTTGACATATCCTAGAACAAGAACGAGACGATCTTTAACCCTTTAGAACCATAAGGCCGATATGCACAAACACAGACACATACAAACACAGACACATACACAAGAACACCGACACATACACAAGATCAAAGGAAATATATTCACTGAGTGTGGACTGGTCCAGTTTCTCATTTCAAACAGTTGACTGCCCCTGATAATAACTACCTCGAATCTGCACCGATTTAGACACAATTTGAAACACACAAAGACATCTAATTATGTCATTAGCACAAAATTTCATTAGAATTCGTTTACTCATTTGAGCCGTTTGTAACTTTTACAGTCAGCTGTCATAGATTAAAGTTTTCTGCCTATTTAATTGGCTAACATCATTTTCTATGTCATTGAGAGTGCTGACAAACAAGCAAAATGTTTTAAAATGAAGATCATATCCAATTTCATTTTACATTAGAATTATGGTGATGAGAGAAAGAAGGTAAGAATAGAGGAGGGAGGTAGTTACCAGCCGCGTGCGTGTCGGGGTCCAGAGCACAGGCCTCACTCAATGCCTTCTTCAGTTTATCTCCCTTCTTCTTTCCGAACGTTCCGAGCAACGTCTGCAGAGATTCACCGAGCTTAGACTTCTTTCTTTTATCTTGAAAACCACAGACATCGACATCGCAATGCAATCTCAGAAAACCCAAAGCACTGTACGTCCACAATTATCTCCAAAATAAATACAGATATTAAGCCAGCAAGCCACCACCCCCACCCCCGCTCACCAACTGCCTGTGATGTGTTTGTTGGGACAACCGTCGCACTGTTTGACGGAAACTGGATCACTCCATCGCCGCTGCCTTCACTGCTGCCGCCGGACAGATTTGTCTGCGAAAAAAAACGCATAAAAGTGCCAACAGGAAATTTAATTCAAGCAAATGCTTTTATGAGAAACACACAGGTGACAGATTTTAAAAGTAGTTCATTACTGGCTCGTGCAAGAGATCGTCATTGCTTCTTTGGTTTCTGATTTCGTTTTTTTTTAAATATCAGTAGAATTGACCTTGTTTTTGTCCCCCACCTGTCCCTCTGTTGAAGTGGCATTGGTCAGAACAGAATCCATGGAGTCGCTCTTCGTGGCTGGCGTAGAGCAAGGGGCCGCTCGCTCCACACCTTCGGTCGTCACCCTGTCTGCATGCTCCTTACATCCAACTGCAGCCAGATGCTAAAGTTTCGAAATCATTCATCAATTTCATAATTTATTCATGAAAATAAACACCTGGAAAATCACGATGAAAAAAATGGTCAAACCTGACGAATGCTCACAAATTCCAACAATGAACTTTAACTTCAATAACTGTACTTTAATAATCTAAAACAAAGACTTTACAACAAGCAAAGACTTTAAACCTAACCGCTATCCACTTTTCTGCCGTGTCCTTCGAGTCTGCGTAGAACCAGTGCTCACTTCCTGGGCGTGCAATGCGAATAATGTTGCTGTAACGTCCATCTCTGTCCAAAAAGTTGGTTTCATATCCGCTCAAGAGTATCTTAACGAGTACCTTCGACTCTTTTCCAGCTCGGTAGCAAACGAGCGCCTTGTCGGAGAGGACGCAGTAGCATTTCGTCCAGCTCAGAAGACCCTTTTTAAACAGTTCCCCGGTAAATTTTATGATCTCTGAGCTTACTGCACTGTCATTGTTTAGCTGCTTTTTCGACCTGAAATATCACAGAACAATGTGAAACAAATAAAATCATAACAAGGTTTAGCATCGTGAGCAGGCACAAGAATATACTTATATTATTAGAAATATCATTTCAACGGAATTATGAATTATGAAACGAAACTGGCCAGTGACATCATTACCTAAACTCTGCTTCATCAATTAGTGAGTAAGTATGTAAAATCACCATGATTGGGATGCTACACAACTAAGGAGAAAATGATGTTTTGAAAAGAAATGCTTGAACCTTTTGAACCCTAGCGATTAGGCTATTTACGCAGCAGCCTCTCATGTTCAAAGGGTTAAGTTTATATAGCCAATCCAATTACCAGCTGATTATCATATTAATCTCCAACTTGTACTCTTCACCGATGCCTTACCTCCACGCAAAAATCATTTAATAAAATTCCATTACAATATTATCATAATTATCTGACCAACCAGATAGTTTGCCATGGAGGTATCCAGATGGTATCTCAAAACCATGACATTGTAGAGTTACAGTCTAGTTGGGATCACATTTGTAAAATAATAATAATAATAATAAAGTGACAGTATCCTGTTGATGGAAATTATGAAAATACCTTGGCAGGTGAATCTGCTCTTGGCCAATCTGTTCGCTGCCCTGATTGACGTAAAGCACGCCCTCCTCGTCATCATATTCCTCGTCATAGCTTTCGTATTCCGTGTCACTCCCTTTTCCATCTGGAAGAAAATCAGTTACGAGAAAATGAAGAAAACAAAGGCATGTATGCAGTCCAGAGTGCCTAAAAGAGAAAACATTCCTGAATCAAGTTGTTTCAGAATGTACAGGGTGGCACAAAAAACCCGGACTAGTCACATTTAGGTTTGTATTTAATATAGTCTGGTTTTTTTGCACCACCCTGTAATATCATCTAAACAGTTTGCTTGCTCTCTTCCATTTGTCTGTCTGTCTGTCTGTCTGTCTGTCTGTCTGTCTGTCTGTCTGCCAGTGTGACTAGGTCCTTCAAAAAATGTCCTTCACAATCTATCTTAAAAGCTCTATGTAACATCTCAATCCACAGACATCAGACTTCAACACATCTCTAAAAGAAAGACCTATTCACAATTCAAGACAAAATGACTAAAGATAATTTTCACACAAAATAATAAATAAAAGTTGCCACTAACTTGAAGTGGGATCATGATCACTGTCACAAGAAACTGGTTCTTCATAAAGATCTTCACCCTCATTACTGCCGCTGCAAAAAAACAACAAAATCAACACACTGTAGCACCCAAGTTGCATTACTCATAATCTCCTACAGAGTAGGGTGCAACATTAAGACTAGCACTTTGTTATTTATGAAAGGAATTCATTAGAATACTATTTTAAAATTAAGTACATATTTTTGTTCAATAAATTTTGAAATTTACAAATTTTCTCTCAGTAGATCAGTATGTAAAACAGGCTTCTATTTAATAGTACTCAAAATTCTAAAAAAAAATATACTAATAGAGATGTAGATATTGGTTAGTCTTACCTGTTTTTATGGATACATGATTTCGCATCTTTTTTGCAACATCCCTATGCAAAACAAGCAATCAACCCCTTGATGAGAAAGAAAGTCTATATTATGGCAAACATAGACATAAACTGCTATTAGGCCTCTAGGCTCGAGGCCCCCACATTTTGAAAGGCTTGCTATAGGGAAGGGGAAGGTATCATGGCACACGACACTTGACTAGTTATGCAACTAAAGGGAGGTTCAACATTTTAAAAATATAGTACTCTAGACATTACTGAACTTTGATACGTTTGTTGTGCCCAGATCTCACCATATCCAATTTTATTGGTGTTCACAGGGGAATCAGAGACATAAAGCCTCCAATTTACATGAAGTTGGACAAATGGGAATCCCTCATCATCTTCCTTTCCACCAAGCCCCGACCCCCACCCCCAATGAACTTTTCAGTCTGGTCTACCATGTCATGCAAACAGTCGATCACCAAATCACATGCGTAAAGTGATCGTTTTACTCAACTCACGGCTGATTTGTGAGGCGCCCTCTTGTGCTGCGCATTCTGTGAGTCCGTGCGGTGTAACGTTGAAGCGCCACCTATATTAACAATCACCAGCAGCTGAGCAAGTGTCAGACAAAACGCTTTCAAATACATTATGCAGTGGCTGGGTTCTGATTCAAATCCACTACACTCCAGTTGCAAGGCTTAAAAAGACTGCTGTGTACGCCATCTGCCTGGGTGTCTATACAACTGCACTGCACTCCCAGTCAAAAGGCAACTTTGCAAGCTTTAAAATGCAAATGAAATGCACATCATTTCCTCATGATTACCAAATAATTATTCCATAAGCTCTTGTTTCACCTTTGGACTGGAACTATGCATCCAACTGACCAGCCTGAATGCATTAAAGGCAGCATTCTTGGACTATTAAGTAATACAACCATGAGTCACAATATCCCAAGATTCTCCTCTAACCAACTATACATATAGTCATCATCATCATCATCATAGCTATAGTCACTGTCTTCATCATCAGGATTTTTTTAAAGTGTCCTAAATAAAGATATGAAAGCATGAGTAATCAGGATAGGAGCAGCAGAAGAGAATTTCTCTGGTGGGATCACAAAAACCGAGAATACCAACTTTCGCAGCAACCATGCTTGTCATACAGAGATTCGACTGACTGCGCATTAACCCTTTCTCCTCAGGTAATCCATATAAGATATAACCAATATGTTATGAAGCCAAAATGAGGGCCTTACTGGGCCAAAGGGTTAAAGTCAGAGGTGGAAATAAAGCTGATAAAACTGATCAATTTTTTCCAAATATTCTCACCAGGTTTATGTTCAACGTTTGCCTGAAGCTCCAGTGCATAGAATTTGTCGAGCAGATGTCGCCGTCGGATCTGTGCCGAAGCCGACAACTTTTCATTTGCCAAAGTGTTTCGCAAGTAATCCTCAATGGTGCTTAAAAATTCTGCAAGTGCAAAAATTCAAATACATTTTTAAAATCATAAAATATCCTTGGTAATGTAGAAGACTACATAGCTTTCAAACTGTATGCACACAATCACAACATGGTAAATATGCAGAAATGCTATTCTGCACTCAACGAATACCAGCATGCTGTATAGATACTTCTGATTGACACAGTTGCTGTTATTTCAACCGCAAACTTTCATTATGGCACTACATAAATCCCCAGGTTTGATGATTTACGAGGTCCTTCCTAGCTGTACTCACATCCCGCTTGCGTCTTGCTTTGTTAATGAGATCAAGAATGAAAACTTCAGTCTCTAATAATTATAACAGTACTACTGCTACTACTACTACTACTACTACTACTACTACTACTACTACTACTACTACTAATAATAATAATAATAATAATAATAATAATAATAATAATAATAATCGTCATTGTTATAGAGAGATAACCGGGAACTAGTGTTAGAACGGTTCAGTTGAATCTGTCCTGCGTTATAGTCACAATCAAAAAGAACAAATATTAGAATTTATTTTCGATCGTTTTTATTTAACGATAAGACATTTCATTCTAAAAATACGAAGACGATCCAGGCGGTGATGCTACTAACCTTGAGCACGTTCCAATTTACTCATTTTCCTCCTTCGACTCTTTCTTTTAGATTTCAGAGGAAATGTCGAGAAAATCGCAAAAACACATCGTCCCACGATCAGAACGCAGGCATGGCCGGTGATCGTCGTTGCGGGTGGCGATCGTGGATGACAAAGCCTCGTCAATTATGATTAGGGGGACGGAGGGACGAAGGCCAAGGACTCCTGTGGCCTCCGAGACCGGCCATCATCACCCAGCGGCGAGCACCGGAGCAGTGCCGACCATAGATTTTAATTATACTAGATGGAGCATAGGCGAAAAGTTAAGCAAATTTGCCACTACACTATTCTACCCTCACTGTTGTCATAGTAACCATCATATGTAACCATCAAAATGCCTACATATTAAATGTAAAATGGTGGAAACCTAACTTTAATATCATTTACCATGGACTCTAAATCTTGGTATAAACTTCGACAGTCACCTCTCATTCTCAGAACACATCGATTTCGTTTGCCGTTCCGCTCACTATAACATACGAGATGCAAGAAGGATCAGACACCTTATCTCTTCCTTTGCACTTTGGATGTTGACTATTGCCTGGCTGATAATAAACCTTCCCCATAGCTATTTTAAGAAAGGCTGAGCGCAAAAGAATAATTAAGCAGCTACTGTTGTGCTGCTTCCAATGCGCTATAGAAATCTACGAGATTTTACTTTACTTTACTTATTCATCTGGCCAACGCCTTGATATTTAATCTTCTCGACTACTGCAATTCACTGTATACTGTGATTTCAAAATCTAACTTAACTCTAACTTGAACCGCCTGCAAAGGATTCAAAATTCATTAGCCAGAGCAATCACATGGAACTGCCAAATATGAGCACATCACACCAATACTAAAACAGTGTTTATTCTAGGCCTTCTCTGGGTGGGAATCCCCTCCAAGTTTTAAAAGCCAAAAAAAAAAAAAAAAATTTTATATGTTGGCTGGTGGATGGAAATTTCCCCTCCAAAAGTGTAGAGACTCAGACCTTGTCCCCCCAAACATTTCAAAATCCCCATTGTCAAGGTGGCTACAACACTCCGTTGGAAGTCGAACATCTGGGGAAGGGTATTTGAACTCTCACTGATATTTTCGACATCAATATAGTTAATTCTATTACTTGTATGCACTATTGCATCAGTTGTAGGCCTATATATATACCCAGATGGAACGCCAAGTCCGTCTCCAAAGCCAGCCTAAATAGGCCTAGGCCTAAGGCTATACTTGGTCAATAGAGCCTAATAGGCCTACGGATTGCCAGAGATACGGCAGAGTGGGAAAGAGAGCGACAGACTGCGGGAGGAAAAGATCGAGAGTCAAAATTTGAATTATACTCCGTTCTTTGGAAGGTCTAACATTCAGCATGCGAACGCCTTTCGCGACATTTTCCGAGGGAAAAATTCAAATCGGGCGCCGTGAAACTGCCCCCTTAATTCTGCCTGTGCTGCGCCACGGTGTTCCATGCTGTTCCGAACACCTACTCAGAGCGCCGGGTTTCCAAAAAAAAACATTTTTCTAAGTGATCTAAAAGGAGGAAGCGCGTGATCCGATGATCGAAAACAGTGCCTCTTGATTCGATGACGAGACGCCAAGTAACAGTAACCAACAGCACGACGACGACCACTCCAGCGTCGCTGTGTTGAACTTCTATAGAAAGCCTATCATGTGCGCGGAGATAGGTTGGCTTGCACGGCACGACTTCTCAATTGGATCTCATATATAGTCGCCTCTTATGCGGTGGGGGCGCTACATAAATGGCGGTTTATTTTGCAGCACAGAATAAATAAAAAATAAGAAGCGCAGCTACAGTAGTAGGCCCTAGGCCTACATAGGCGTTAACTTCTGTTAGGCCTCTAGGCTCGAATCCAGTGGCGGCTCTAGAATTTGGCAAGTGGGGGGGGGCGTTGGGGTGGCAACTTCTAATCATGGGGGGCAACCATTTGTTGTTTAATGTATGTAGCATTAAGTATAGGGTCCCAACTGGGGGGCCACTGGGGGGGCAGGCACTCAATAGGGGGCACGGGTCCCCTGCCCCCCCGGTGGAGCCGCCACTGCTCGAATCCCCCCACTTTTTGAGAGACTGGGCTGGGAGGAAGAACAAAGGTATATACGAATTGGAACCCTGATTTCTCATCCACGTTTACAATCATGATATTAATTTTTAAAATATTGTATAATTAGTCATTAGGCCTAACTGAGTGTCGCTTAGGCCTATAGTTTAATATAGGGTAATTGGGTCCGTTGAATTATTTGCATGGGCCTATCTATAGGCCTACACTGATTGTTCACACAGCGAATCAATTTTAAACTTATTTAAAATTATTGTTTTCTACAGGGTGGCGCAAAAAACGGACTAGTCACATTAGGTTTGGCATTTAATATTCATAACTCTTAGTCTTATGGAATAAGTCCAATACAAGAAATCGGTATGTCACCAAACAATCCGATAGATATTCTATAGACTAATAGAATGGTGACTATTCGAGTTTTTGAATCTATTCCATTCATCCTTTTATTTCTTTCGTCCGCCAGTCCATCTATCAGCCCATCTATCCGTCTATATATCCGTCTATATATCCGTCTATATATCCGTCCATGCCTTCTTATCACAGTCTTCAATACTTGCGTGTTGAGGCGTGTGTGTTCGTGTGTCTGTGCGTCGGTGCATGCGTGTAGTGAAGCGAATCCCTAGAAGTGAACAGGGCGCTGTGGAGCTGCTGAGTGCTTCTAAGTTTTCAGTTGTCGTCGTCATCGTTGGGGTGGGGGCGAGAGAGAGAGAGAGAGAGAGAGAGAGAGAGATGGAGAGAGAGAGATGGAGAGAGAGAGAGACTTTGCATCATCGCAGGTTTCAGTCGCTGAGGCAGCGAAGCAGGTAAGCTTTGAGGTAAGTTCTGCCTCTCACTCTGAGGCTCTTCCTCCGCAGTCACTCGACGGTCTCTCCGGAGGGCGAGAGGGGATCGACTCCCCCTCCCCCATTGGCGGCCACCGTCGCACCGCTAACCGTAAGCCCTAGAAATACGGGGCATCATTGCAACCCGGAGCCTTGCCCAACATTTAGAGGACGAGTCCTACAAGGACACAGTCACATAGACCCTCTTAAAAGGTCCTCATCAGCCAAACACTGTGTCTGCGCTTGAGGGCAATCGCTTTTAGTCAACCGAAGATTTTTGCGCCACCCATAAATGTCGATTTCAGTGTCAAGTCTAGGGACGCTTCACTTTTAATTCGTTTCATCGCTCATCTGAATTTTTGCATATCTATAGCCTACTGTAGCACTATAGTCCTTGCATTGTCCAATTTCAAACAGGCCATATTGGCCCACCCAATATTTGGCTTGTGGCGCCCTCCATGGACACTTGGCAATGTTAAAATCGAAGAATCTCTTCCAAACAGTCCACTCTTCATGAGCACAGGTAATGCGGGCGGGCAGGCGGGCGGCAAGAAAGGAAGCAGTGTAGGCCTAATAATTATAAAATCAAATCAAAATCATTTTAATTAGCATCAGAAATATTAGGAAACATTCAGACTCGTACATTATATGTATATCACTAATATTTATAATAAAAGCGAGGCCCATTTACATTAACTAAAGCAAAAACTAAGATTCAGGGGCGTAGCAACGGAGGGGTATATATGTATATATATATACCACCTCTCCCCAATCAGACTATCTTAAAATGTTTAATGTGTTTTCTTAAGATTTTCAAAGTTTTTAAAGATTTCTACCCCTCTCCAAATCACATTATAGCCCCCCTCAAATCAAATTCCTGGCTATGCCCTGGACACATTGCATATTGGTAACAAGACATATTTTGATAATAAATCATAGTTCGATACACTACACATGGTATAGCAAAGAATTGCGATACCAAAAGAGAGAATCAAAAGAATAGATATGGTATCCGTACAAAGCCCGCCTTACTAATAAACTTCTATAGCGCCATTTTAGTATAATGTAGGCCTGCTTGGCATCAGTCAATGGTCGCTCCCGATTCGATATAGGCCTAAGGCCAAATGTCTTCTCAACACTCACAAATACGCTCCATTGGGAGATTTTGGAACTAAACTTACTGAAGCATCTATTGTGCGCCTGTACATTTTGAAGCGGTGGCGCTATAGAAGTTGATTGATTGGATTGGATTGGATGGATGTATGCGGCTGTAAGGTCGGCAAGTACAAACGACATCCGAATATTGGATTGGATGCTGAGAAAGCAGCAGCAGCAGCACGCCACACCTTTGGCACAGAGCTTAAAGAAAGATCCTGGTCTTTCTGTCTCTGTCTATCTGTCTTTTTCTCACTGTGTGTGTGTCTCTCTCTCTCTCTCTCTCTCTGTCTGTCTGTCTGTCTTTTTCTCTCTGTCTCTCTGTCTGCCTCTCTGTCTTTGCCACTCTCTTTCTCTCTGTGTTTCTGTCTGCTGTCTCTCTGTCTCTGTCTCTATGTCTCTGTCTCTGTCTGTCTCTGTCTCTGTCTCTGTCTCTGTCTCTCTCTCTCTCTCTCTCTCTCTCTCTCTCTCTCTCTCTCTCTCTCTCTCTCTCTCTCTCTCTCTCTCTCTCTACCTCTCTTCCAAACAAGCAGTCCACTCTTCCTGGGCACAGGTAGGTATGGAGGGCGGGCGGGCGGGCAAAAAGAAGGTATGTACGTCATGATGCGCACAACGAAGACATGCTTCGATGCTAACGTCAAGCGCCGTGCACGAGAAGGGACGTTAATCCCAGATGATGATGATGACGACGACGACGACGACGACGACGATCCAGCAGGAAACGAACGGAAAAGGAAGCCGGACAAGCGTCGATCTGGAGTCTTCTGAAATTAACACATGGCGGCCGAGTCTTAATATGTACTGTGCGCGCACACACGAGTTGGGCGGAGGAGGAGGGGGGGGTATTCCGTTGCTAAAATTCGACTTCCTCTTTTGCCCCCGACGCCCCGCCCGCGCCACCGAGTGGAGGGGTGGGTGGGCCGGGTTTTTTCGAAAGACGAACCTTTCCCTCGCCCCGGTGGCGGAAGGAATAAAGGAAGGGGGGGAGGGGCGAGGGGCGGGAGACAAGAGCGGTCGTGACGACAGAAAAACTGAAACCTCTCAAGTACGGTTTGAGCCGAAGGAGAGCTGAAATGCTTTGAGCTAAAAACAGAGAGAGAGAGAGACAGAGGCAGAGGCAGACAGACAGAGAGAGAGAGAGAGAGAAGGCTCTCGCTTCCGCCGGTTGATACCGGAGTGGGTGGGGGTAGGGGTGGGGGTGCAGTAGGGGTGGGGAGAGTCTCCGCCTCCATCGTCCATTGTGCTCTCTCCTCCTCCTCCTCCTCCTCCTCCTCCTCCTCCTCCTCCTCCTCCTCGGCGATGAAACCTCTTTGTCGAGGTCGCTTATAGGCGCCGCTTTCTGTTCTCGGCGCCCGATGGAAGCAAACGACCGAGTCCTCATAGGCCGCCCACCGCCGCCGCCGCCGCCGCCGCCGCCGCCGTCGCCGTCGCCGAGTCCAGGAAATGTGATCAGTCCGGCGTTCGTCTGCTTTCTTTCCCGCCCAACGGACGACGGCGACGGAAATATCGGACCGGAAGTCATCGGCGGATCGTCTGCCGCTGAATCGCGCGGGAACATTTTGCCGCCGTTCGGAAGAATTCTAACTTTTAAAAAACCGGGAATTCGTTTCGTCGTACTACAGTCGCGTCGTCTGCTGCTCCTGTACGAAATATAAATCGAGAAAACTCACTCATTCGCCCACTTACTTACTTACTTACTTACTTACTCGCTTACTTACTTACTTCGCGAAACCTCTCTTATGGAGCAAGAGGATTGTCTGAGAGACTTCGCGGGCGATGCTTCGTATTTCAAGCGAAACCCTTTCGGGGTCACGACCCTGATGGAACCAATGGCCGCCGGCATACAGTCCTTGGGCTGCCCCTGTCCGCCGCCGCCTCCTCCTCCTCCTCCTCCTCCTTCGATGCTTCATCGAGGTCACTATTCCATCAACGGTCTGTTGGCGGGAAGGTCAGGACTGAGGAATTCCAGTGACCTTGAACTTTCCACCTCGATGCTTCTGAACGGTAAGCCGCCATTTCCGACGGCGAAACTTTTGGCACAGCCTGTATTCTGCGGTCAAATGAAACCTAAACGCATTAACAGATGCTGCTATAGAGTTTAAATCGCACGTTGTTGTTGTTGTTATTGTTGTTGTTGTTGCTGTTATTGTTGTTGTTGTTGTTATTGTTGTTGTTGCTGTTATTGTTGTTGTTATTGTTGAAATTCTTTTCAGTTCCGTTGTGGAGCGACGGAAGCGGAGGAGGCGTGGTCCAGTCCCAGGTGTCCGGTCTTCAGAAGGAAATGTCCGCCGCCGCCTCCGCCGCCGCCATCTGCGAATCCGGATTCAACCGGATCTGTGACTTCGGAACGGTGTCCGATTATCACCAGAGATCGATTCCGAATCCGGGAATTAACAGAGAATTCATCGACAGTTCCGGTTCCGGTAAAAACGACCGGATATTCGCTTCAATCATTAACATCAATCAACAGTGGCGGCTCCAGGATTTCTTGGTGGGAGGGGGGATGAAGTGAGTTCATAGAAAGTTGGTGGGGGATGAAAAAATCAATAAACTTTGCCGAAGAAGGCTGAAAAAAGGGAATTTTAACCCAAATTTTACTGCCCTTTTAACAGAAAAATTAAGTTGACAAGCAAAAAAGGGGTCATCCGCAGTTTTTTCCCGTAGTTTTACTAGGCTTTTACCCAAAAATACTTGTTGCTTTCACAAGCAAAAAGTAAGTCTGGAAGTCCGGTGGGGAATGCATCCCCACTCATCCCCACGCGGAACCGCCACTGTCAATCAATCAATCAATCAATCATTCATTCATTCAATCACTATCATGACATAGGGCCTTCTACAGTAGAGCTTCGTTATAACGTCGCACTAAGCGGGTCTGTACAATTTACCACGTTATGTGCTTCGTACAGTCAAATCTCTTCAATGCTGGATGGCACCCCCAGACTCCCATGCTAGCCTACCCAAATATTAAACTCTAAATCCGCCTATGGATAGGCCTAGCTATCAATCAAACTCTACAAATTATATATAATTCATTGACATCTAAAAATTGACCCATGGACATCTCTCGGGTAGAGGGGTTCTTCGGAATAAATCGATTTGCGAACGTTTTTCTTAGAGTTTCTATAGAACAGGCTGAACCCATTTTCTTCCGTGAGGCACAGTTTTTTTTAATTAGAAGCCCGATTTCGGCTGTTACGTCATCCAGGTGAGTGCATCTCGTCGAAGCGCAAACAGCGCAGGTACCGCACGACGTTCACCAGCTACCAGCTGGGGGAGATGGAACACACTTTCCAGAAGACGCACTATCCGGACGTCTTCTGCAGAGAGGAACTGGCGCTCCAGATCAACCTCACCGAGGCCCGAGTACAGGTGGGTTCACCGTCGCCGGCCCAGTAGGCCTATGTCACCTATGTCACCTGAAGCAAGGTAAGATAACAGCAAGCGTCTGGGCTTTTTTTAGCAATTCTAATACATGTACAGTAAGACTGCACTGGCGTATATTAAGCCCCTAAATCGCTTATTGTTTGTCCTAAAAGTCTTTATAAAATCTTCCTTTGCCAACCGATAATCACTCGACAAGGACATCGTCGTCGTCATCATCATCATCATCATCGTCGTCGTCGTCGTCATCGTCGTCGTCGTAGTTATTACTATGAAGAGCTTATCGTTTTTGACGATTTTTGGCTTCTTTGTTTTAGGTTTGGTTCCAAAATCGCCGGGCAAAATGGCGGAAGCAGCAGAAGCAGCAGCAGCAGCAGCAGCATGGACTGAGTCGGTCACAGTCTCTTTATTCGAAGCCCTCTGTCTATTATTTCAGAGAACGAATTTACTAAGAAGATATTGGCGAGAAGCCCTATTGAATCCCCCCACCCAAACCCCATCCTTACCCCCACCCCACCCCCGCCCAGAAACGTCTATGTTAACGAATGTCTTTGCTTCGAATAATCATATTTTACTACGAACCATCCAATTGCCTTCCCCGAAATACACAGCGATATTATGTCTTACCTACACACAGTGGCGGTTCCAGGTTTTCTTGGTCGGGGGGGAATGAATTAAATGAATTCACAGGAAGATGGCCGTGGGGGGGAAGGGATGAAAAGAGAAGGAAAATCAATCAACTCTGCCGAAAACAAGCCGAGAAAAGAGAATTTTCTCCTAATTTCACTACTCTTTTACCAAAAAATAGGTTGACAAGCAAGAAAAAGGTCATCCGCAGTTTTTCCCCGTAGTTTTACTAGACCATTACCCAAAAATAGCTTTGGACAAGCAAAAAAAGAAGTCCGGTGGGAGGATGTATTCCCACTCACCCCCCCTCCACGTGAAACCGCCACTGTCTACACAGACTATCTGTTAATAGTCTGATAGTCAATAGTAACAGCAAGGCTTGGCGAAAAAATAGATAGTGTTCGAGAGAAATGGAGAGGAGAAAGATATTGTCGAGTCAGCATTTTTGCCGTTCGCTCTTCAAGCGCCATACATTTATCTAGATAGTCGCGAAAGTTCAAGGCTTTTCATTGAAAGATGCACTCCGGTTGGCATTCGACTTGTCTGGCTTCTTGGAGGAAATTCAGCCCCCGGTTTAGTGATTTTCAACCGTGTTGCAATCAGGGGCGTAGCGACGGGGGTATATCGGTATATATGCCCCCCAAATCAGGCTAACTTAAAGTTTTTAATATGTTTTTTTAAGATTTTCAAAGTTTTTTAAAGATTTATACAACCTCCCCCCCCCAAATCGCATTATACCGCCCAAATCAAATTCCTGGCTACGCCATGGTTGCAATTTCAAAATGGTGTTGGGGCGTGTACTTTACAAAAACAATTGCAATAATGTATCAGTTGTCCAAAGCAGGCCTCTATTCCGTTATGAGTAATTTTATGAACGATAGCAAGTCTTGTTTCTAAAAGGTTTATTTGGAATTATGTCGATTAATTATATGTTAATAGTGGTTTTCACTTAGTAGGCTAATATAAAAAAAATATATATAATAATAATAATAATAATAATAATAATAATAATAATAATAATAATAATAATAATAATAATAATAATAATAATAATAATAATAATAATAATAATAATAATAATAATAATAATAATAATAATAATAATAATAATAATAATAATAATAATAATAATAATAATAATAATAATAATAATAATAATAAATAATAATAATAATAATAATAATAATAATAATAATAATAATAATAATAAGGAAAACTGTATGACTTTTAAGGGTTCCTGTCGAATTCTCTCGCTCCGAGCGCCAGCAATGACCTCCACCCGGGGGCCGATGGAAAGCACGACTACGTCGGCGTCGACCCGGTCGGCGGGCGGGGCTCGTCCGTCCAGCGTCGGTCCAACGGCGTACCGTCCTCGTCGTCGTTGTCCTCCTCCTGCTCCTCCTCCTCCTCCTCCTTCATGATCCACGGTAAACAGATCTACGGACACGGTGTCACGATGTCCAGAGGTGGTGGTGTGGTGGCGTTGGGCGGCGGCGGTGGAGTGGCAGCTGGTGGCATGGAAACCGGAAGCGATTGGGCGCAGTCGTTCGGTGGTTCCCTGGTGGGGGGACTGGAGGCGGGAAGATGTCTCGAGGCGTCCGGAGGACACGGGGGACAGACGTACCTCGCGGCGTCGTTCGGGAAGGACGATCTGGAAAGCACCCGGAAAACGCCCGTCGTCGGTGAGTTTACCGCCTGGTAAGCGGTCGATGTGGACGGGTTGTTCCAAAGCTCTTCCGACAGAGGCAGTATCTACAAGACTTTCGGCTTTTAGGCGGCATAGGCGGATTTAGAGTTTAATATTTTGGTAGGCTAGCATGGGGGTCTGGGGTGCCATCCAGCAGACCTGGTGTTGAAGGAAAAAACAATTTTTTTGTTTTGGTGGGATAAGTTGGGTAGGCTTAACCTCCTTGGCGATAGAATAATTGTGAAAATGACGTACCAAAAGCGTTAGATTATATATTTTTGAGGCGAAACGACGTTATTACAATATTAGGCCTAACCATAACCCTAGCCAATGGCTTAGCCTTTACTGATTGAAACGAAATTCTACAGACATAAAGATACACCAATCTATGTCATAAGTGAAAAATTTCATAAGAATATATTCACTCCTTTGAGCACTTTTCAACGTTTGCGATTTGCCCTTACTGCTTATATATTAACCCTAACCCTAACCCTAGCCAATGGCTTAGCCTGCACCGATTCAAACGAAATTTTACAGACATAAAGATACATCAATCTATGTCATAAGTGCAAAATTTCATAAGAATATATTCACTCCTTTGAGCACTTTTCAACGTTTGCAATTTGCCCTTACTGCTTATATATTAACCTACCGAGAATGGTATTGGCAGATGTGTGAATGGCTAGAACATTTGACAGGCAAGTGAAGAGGATCTAGTAATCAAGATTTTTCAAAAATTAGGGCACTATCTCTTGTATATCAAAAGTGTTCGGATTTCCGAAGTTTGCCTGTGGTCATTTTATTTCGTGTTTTTTCGTGGACATTTATTCTCTATTGCTTAAATTGGACATTTTTAAACTACTGAGAATGGTATATGCAGATGTGTGAAAGGCTAGTACTTTTAACGGGCAAGTGAAGATCACCCAGTAATCAAGCTTTTTCAAAAATTAGGGCACTATCTCTTGAACATCAAACGTTCTTGGCTTTCAGAATTTTGCCTGTGGTATTTTCTATTGCTTAAATTGGACATTTTTAAACTACTGAGAATGGTATTGGCAGATGTGTGAATGGCTTGCACTTTAGACAGGCAAGTGAAGAGGACCTACTAATGAAGATTTTTCAAAAATTATGGCACTATCTCTTGTATATCAAAAGTTCTTGGCATTCAGAATTTTGCCTGTGGTATTCTCTTTTGCTTAAAATGGACATTTTTATCAAGGTGCTCTTTTACCTGTCCCAAATGTCTACGTCACCGCCAGTGCCAAATGTTTCCCGCTTTTGTCAACGTAAATTTAGTTACTCTGAAACTGATATCTTGCCCGTATCACCTACGGGATTAACGCTAAGGAGGGTAAGCCTACCCTAGCCTTCAATAAAATCCGCCTATGTTAGGCGGGTCATAACTTTAGAAGGCTACAAAATCTTTACAATAATTATAATGCAGGCCCCTGGATGCGTGATCCTAATCAGGGTGATTCGATACTATTAGTCTATTCAGGGCCATATTAAGGCGGGGGCTGAGGCGGGTGTAGCCCCCCGGCCCATCACGAAAATAGGCCCACCGATTTTCGAGATAACCTTTTTTGCTTGTCAGCACGATTTGGAAGGGAGATAACCTTTTTATTTTGCTTGACAGAGATTTTTTCAGTATAGGCGACGGCCTTTTTTCTCAGCCCCCGGCCCACTCGGACCTTAATCCGGCCTTGAGTCTATTACTACTAGGCCTACTACTACTACTACTACTACTACTACTACTACTACTACTACTACTACTACTACTACTACTACTACTACTACTACTACTACTACTACTACTACTACTACTACTACTACTACTACTACTACTACTACTACTACTACTACTACTACTACTACTACTACTACTACTACTACTACTACTACTGCTGCTGCTGCTGCTGCTGCTGCTGCTGCTGCTGCTGCTGATGCTGATGCTGCTGATGCTACTACTACTACTAGTCTACTACTACTATTGTTATTATTATTATTATTATTATTATTATTATTATTATTATTATTATTATTATTATTATTATTATTATACGATTTAAAGTGGTTCAATATGGTCTGCCCTGTGTATGAACCACTATGTTCCACCCGGCCATTTCATTCTTTACCCTTTTGCCCTCTAGAAGGGTTGTTTGCTTTGTGTTCTTGTCTTTGCATGTACAAGTAGGCTATACACAACTTTGTAGTGTATTTGTAGATGCAAAGACATGAAGAAGACAAACAACTGTTGCCACTGCAACACTTGTTTTCTTAAAATTCCTTCCCATTGATCCTCAGAATGACTGATCAACTAAACTGGCAGTCTGGTGTGGTAACATTATTAACTCCTTAACTGGGGATCCCGGATATATCTGTCCATTTTACATTGAGTTACAGTTAAATACACGGTTAAGGGGTTAAAGCGACAGCTAGGAGGCCAAATTGTTAGATTGTCTTTTCGTTGTAGAGTCTACAACTGACATAAACAGTCGCCAGGGTGCGCACGCCCTTAACCACCACGTGACCAGCATCGTAGACAAACGGAATCCGCACCTGCGCGTCACCATCCTTGAATAATTATCCAAGACTTGCCGTCTGAATCACGTGACCGGGCTCATTTGCATACTCGTATTTCTAATTTCTCCTCTAAGACGTCGTCGTCGTCGGTTTTGAAATCAGGAGAAGATTATCCGATTTCTTTCCGATTACAAGCTTCTTAATTTAACGAATCGATTAAAGACTTCATCAGATGACAGATGTATTTTTAAAAGTTACTTAGATTTCAGTTGATGCCAATTTTATTTTCATTTCAGAATAATATGTCTATTGTTAAAATTCATATTGAAACAATTTTATGAGTTTCATAATTCCAACAAGACCTTCCGATGAACTTCAAACTAAGAAATACGCTGAACATGATTTTTACTATATATATATATATATATATATATATATATATATATATATATATATATATATATATATATATATATATAGGCCTATACGATTCTCGCTCCAAAGCGATCACAGATTGATGGAGACGTATATAAGTATAATGGCGCTAAAGAAGTTGATTGATTGATTGACTGGCCGTGAGACTGTGCGATATGTGTACAGTAGAACTTGGTTATAACTTAGGCTACGTAAGCGGATCTGTACAATTTGGTACGTTATATGATCCGAGGTACGTTCTATCCCACTATCCTCCAATATGGTAGCGCATCACACAGGGGCCGCAAAATGCGGTATTATAACCAGGGTTGCCAGTGGGATTCGTCCCATCGAATGGGATAGCGTTGTTCCGTCCCATCCCATAGGACTCATGGGACAGAGCTAGTCTTATTATTTTCAGTTTTTAACTTTCTTGGAGCTTTTTATCCTTCTTTTTCTTCATATACTTATAATTTTGCGTCTGTATTTTGTGATGGGACATAAAAGTTAATAGAGTTAATAAATTCGTTTCTATTTGTACATGTAGTCTTATTTAGTATAGACACTAAACCTAAACTTTCATAAATTGCATAATTTCATCTGAACTGCATTACACCTGATTAATATTGCATATTAATATTATAATGGGACCGATGGGATGGGATGAGATGGGCAGGCATAAATTGCCATGGAATGGGATGGGATGGGGACAGAAAAATCTGTCCCATGGACAAGGCTAAATTTATAACCGAGTATACGTCATAATAATAAGTAATAATATAGTAACAATGTTTAAAGTGGTTCAGGAGGGTTTGCCCTGCATGATAACCACCGCTGTGCCCTTCCAATCTAGTATCCTGATTAAAGGGCGTATAATTTGAGTCCTTTATAGAGAAGTTCTACTGTAGACCTATGTGCATATGTTCATATCGCTGCGAAAGAATTCGCTGTCCTACTTACTTACTATCTTGCCGGGTGCTTTTGAGTTTTGATTGATGCTTCGTCGCCAGGTAAGAGTAATTCATCGTCGGTCGGTGGCGCCATCTAGGCGCTGACGGCGACAAGATTTTTCGCTTGAGTACTCCTGACTGCAACTGTCTACCTCCCCCCCACCCCCACACCACCCATAAACCCCCGACACAGCAATAAGACCGTCCTACTTACCGAGCCAGGGCTTCGTTGAAAGATAAAAATTACTCTATTCACCAAAAAATTTGTCCCAAGTAGACCAGCAGCCTATACGGCGGCTCCACCAAGACGGTCGCAATCAATAATATATGCGGACATTAATAATAATAATAATAATAATAATAATAATAATAATAATAATAATAATAATAATAATAAATAATAATAATAATAATAATAATAATAATAATAATAATAATAATAATAATAAATAATAATAATAATAATAATAATAATAATAATAATAATATAATAATAATAATAATAATAATAATAATAATAATAATAATAATAATAATAATAATAATAATAATAATAATAAATATAGACCATTGGTAATTTAACAATTTAACGTTTAAAGAAAAAAATTTAAAACAGCCTGGAGTGCAAAAGAGGATTTTGACAAGATAACCCAACACTTAATCTCCCCAAATTATTTATTTTCTGCATAGAAATTGGCTTGTTGGAGGCGCGTCTTTGGCTATATAGAAAATATAGGCAGGACTTTCTAAGCCTTCCTTCCGTCTATTTCGATATTTATATGGACGGTGGCATATGAGCTATAATTGGATTCGGCTGAGCTCGTTGACTCGCAGCGTTATGCGCTTAAGTTCTCGATCTATCCGGGATTTTGATGGGCATTGAAAGTCGTTTTGTAAAATCCAGCTCTGTTTTGGGCAATTGCCGACAGAGGGGTTTGCCAGTTTGGTGGGTGGGTGGGTGGGTGGGTTGGAAAATTACCTTCCGCAAAATCGGAAATGGGGACTAGTTGAATAAAAACTGATTTCAATTACCAAACAAATAGTCAATTATAGGAGCAGTTTTTTTTTTAAAAAGAGTATCTGAAATTCATTTGCAGAATCCGAATCGATAAAACATTTCCTAGATTCCTTTGAAAAAATTACTTTAAATTTGTCAAATAAAATCGAAAAATCTCCTTTTCCCCGACTGATTTGTGCACGATAATAAAAATACTGTCAATTATAAAGTGGTATATGATATCGAAAGTCAATTGATACATAGTTAAATGATAAAGTGGTAAAACAATTATGGTGTCCACATCGCTATAGAACACAGACAAATGATCACAGGCAGTTTGAAATAATATTTCATGTTCCAATACTAAAATATGACATCGGGGTTTAGAAATCAGAAGGACTTTGTCATTTTGGCCCTCTTCTCAGAATACAAGCAGTTGCATAGCGAGAGCGTTAGTTTGAAATTACATCAGTTTATGTTGGTGTCCTGTCTGTTACGTCGTATAGATGGTTCGTTGTACTGAGAACAGGTATTTGACGCGCATGTCGAAATTTAGCGACGTTGACGGGGTATATCTACGTCTCACCTTGTTTTGATCTCTGCGGCGTCAAAGCTTCGGGACATGTCCGCGTCGACGGTGCCTTCCCCTGTAGATTAATTAAGGGCCAGGTTTGGGGAGGAGGGGGTCGACGGGGTGAGGGCGGGGTGGGGGTTGACAGACCAAGCACGAACAATATTGTCGGAGATGTTCATGCGGGCCGACGGTGTCAATCATTTCACCCTGGGAGCCCCCTGGTTCACTGGACCGGAACCGCTACCCCTCGAGGCGATTTTCATTGGCCAGTTGGCGGCCAGAAGAGAGTTTTCACGGCCAATGAGAATCAGTGAGTTTTTTCTGCCTCCCTCTCCCCCACCCCATCGCTGGTCAGCACTCTCTTCTGCGTCGTCGGTTGGCTTATCGTGATGAGAATCGTAGATCAAAAGTTGGATTTTATGACATGCTGGATGATTTCCAAGGACGGATTTCATTCTTCGCCTTGTCATGTTATGATGTTTTACGCCCGAAATCGATAAAGGAGCGAAATACGAGGGCAAGGAACGTCGAGCGTCTAAGATAAGACGGACAGACGTGACATCTTAAGCATGGCGCATAGCATTATAACATCTGATAACGCTACGGCTGTCGGGATTACCTGTGTAAGATAGCATCTCCGGACAGCATATCCTTGCTTCCCTCCCCCCCCCCCAATATTTGAAATCGAGGCGTCGAAAACTTATGAAGGCGCTATATAAAAGCGATGAACTGCCAAGCGCCAGGGCTTCCTAGACACCACCCGTACTGGATTCGATCGGAAATCGAGGCCGGACAGGCCGCTTCCGGTGCCTACGGCCTTCTCGTGGAGACTGAGGATGACGCACGCCCACCTCCACCGTCCGTCCCCGGGATGTTCCGATACCACCACGCCGGAATGACCTTTGGCAGTCACCACCAAGGTCAGGACTCGCATTCCAACTACTACGCTGCTCAGCAGTGGAATGCGTACAGATCGCCAACAAATGGTAAACATCGCCCTGGGTGCTTTTCAGCAGGGGCGTAGCCAGGAACTGGAATTTGATTGGGGGGTATAATGTGATTTTGGGGGCAGAAGGGGGTATAAATCTTTAAAAACTTTGAAAATCTTAAAAAACACATTGAAAATTTTATGGTAGACTGATTAGACTGATTATATATATATATATATATATATATATATATATATATATATATATATATATATAAATTATATATATATACATAAATTCATTGATATATATATATACATAAATTCATTGATATATTCATATATACATGGGGGCGCCACAAACCAAATATTGGGTGGGCCGACATGGCCTGTTTGAAATTGGACAATGCAAGGACTAGTGCTACAGTAGGCTATAGATATGCAAAAATTCAGAAGAGTGATGACACGAATTAAAACCACATATTCTTGTATCCCCATCTTTTCTGTGTCAAACCGTACTAGAATTGTCAATATATTTTGTCTCAATTTTTTTCTAGAGCTTTCGAAATGCCACGAAAAATAATGAGCCATTTGAAACGACACTATACAAAGTCTTTAAGAAATCTATTCTCTGTCAATTTAATGTTTAAAAATCAATCGAGAGAGAAGATGGCGCTTAAGAGAGCTGGTTTCTTCTAATACAGGTTTTATAGACCACAAAAATATTATAAAATTGATGCCCTGTTTGAAATTGGACAATGCTAGTGCTACAGTAAGCTACAGATATATGCAAAAATTCAGAAGAGTGATAAAACGAATTAAAAGTGATATATACATATTCATATATACAAGATACTTTGAGTATATATACTGTATACATGTATATAAATTATATAAGTAAATTTAATGCTGAGGCTATTAAAAGTATATATACATTTATAATATATATATATATATGGATATATACACACATATATATGTATACATATATACATATGTATATATACACATATATATACACACATATATACATGTATATATATATATATATTCTTTTCCCTGTGTATTCATTTATTTATTTGGGTATATATATATATATCCATTGGGTGTCTTATTTTAGGTGCCCTGGGACCTGTTATGTGCAGTTCCCATTTGCTTTCCCATAATCATCTTCATCATTGGATCAAAGAAGCGAACAGATCCGTCGTTGCCCATCGCGGATGGATGCCCCCCTCCCTTCGACCGTCCACCCTACCGCCGTCCTTCCATCCCCCCGCCGCCTCCTACGTCAACCCAAGAGGCCGGCTCCTGGGTACGTCCCACGCCGAAGCGGGACAGTGTCCCCGGGGTGGTGGCAGAGTGGGGGACGACTGGTTCGGCGGGGCGACACCGGATCCGGACCCCTTCGGCGCCCTGGTCGACCCCCGCGTCGGGTCTCGCGAATACGGCGGCGGCGGCGGCGGCGGCGGCGGCGGCGGGGGCAACGGGACCTGCTCGTCGCCTCCTCGAGTCCCCGGATCCAGACCGGATCACTCCGGCGACGGAGTCACAGGATTCCATGCATCCTACTCGAGGATTCGAAATGAGCATCACGTGACCACCGGGTCGGCGTCGTCGTCACTTTACCCAGAATTCAAAGCGACGGCGACTCCGATGACGTCATCGCAGCTGATGAGGACGCGATTGAAATCGACGTCATCTGCTTCCGGTGAGCGCTCGCCCGTCTGATCCGTATGACGTCATTTTCGATCGCAGTCACGTGCTCGAAATAAGTTCGTCGAACGTGCTAAAGCTGACGTCACATTAAATCGTCGTCGTCGTCGTCGTCGTCGTCATCTTTCCAAAATTCCGAAAAAACTTTCACTGTTTCGTTGAAGAGTGCCTATTTTACTGACGTTTTAGAACATTTAGGCCTACTTCTAGGCCTATGTCCTGTAGTTTAATTTATAATTATTGCCGTCATGCATATGCATATCTCGAAACATGAATATTCATGATTTGCTAGCGGGCGAAGCGAGAGAGTGCGTGAACTGTCGGGCTAGCTCTACTCCGCTCTGGCGAAGAGATGGAGCCGGGCGATATCTATGCAACGCCTGTGGTCTCTACTACAAGATGAACGGACATAACAGACCACTCATCAAGCCTAAACGTCGACTGGTAAGTCACTTACTTATTTACTTACTAGCTTGCTTACTTACATACTTTTGTATTTATTCATTTTAACATTCTTCTGGTTATGCCAAAACCACTACAGTAGAACTTCGTTATAACGTACTTAGTGGCGGGTCTGTAAAATTAAGTACGTTATATCCGAGGTAGGCCTACTTTATATCCAATACCGTCCAAATGCGGTAACGCATTATAGCTATAACCGAGGTAACGTTATAATAATAACCGAGTCCGTTATAACGAAGTTCTACTGTATATAAACATTCTATACCTTATTTCAGAGTATCTGTTGAACTTTCAAAATAATTATAATTGATAACTGAAACTCGAAAACCAGTCCTAAATGGCATAGACCTTTAACGGATGGATAATACAGATATAGACCTATATCTAAAGGCGCATGATAAATAGCAATAGGCCTATAGGTCTATTTTACTCGTATAGGCCTAATTTTAAAATGGTCGAGACAGGCACGTCGGAACGATTTTTCAGCAGGGGGGCAGATTTTCTTAGGCCAAAAAATAGTTCGCATCTAAAAAACCTTACTCCTTGACAGGCGAAGAAAGGTCCGCACGGACCTGGCTTTACCTTCTTTCCTCCAGGGGAAAGCAGCCAGGGGGTGCAGGACATCTTCTTTCTGCACCCTCTAAGTTTTTCCCGGGGGTGCAGCTGCCCCCTGCACTCCCACTTCCTACGGATCTGGGGCGAGAGTGCGAAAGTCTAAATTGCAAAGTTTAGAAACGCTAATTTTTGTACCGTTGTCGTAAGCTTAGCTGCCCTCTCGTTGGTTGGGATATAGGGCTGCGTATAAAAGTCTGCCATTGATTGATATATATATATATATATATATATATATATATATATATATATATATATGATATCCGATACTCTCTACCGAAATATTTCATTTTCCTGCAGATCGGTCGGTCGACTCGGTGTCTACGACCCTGGCACCGTGCTCTTTGACGGGCCCAGCGGGCGGCCCCATTAAAGTGACGGTCTCTGTTGGTTTTTCTGTTGTACAGGGCATTTCGTTCGCGGACTTTGATTAGCCGACTGCGCCGTTAAGTATCGAGTATTTAATTCGTTCGGCGGGAGAAAGTATACTTGCTTCAAAGCACTTCAAAAAGTCGACAAAAAGCTATACTGTACTGTATATCTATAGCGGAATAAAATCCCCCCAATACGCAGGCAGAAGAATAGGCCTATACACAAAGACAACTATAGCTTGGGGAATAAGACTTATATATAGATTGAATTCGTAGATAAGCTATAGTCCTTTTGTTGCGGGACATGTGACATATTATTATATGTTTTATCATGTGTCAACTTGATTTAATAGTTAATACCCACGATGCAAAGACTACGGGAGATATTGGGAAGCAATTAATGTATATGAATATATCCCGTCAATAATAGTATAATTGACACAAGTTTAAAACGGAGAAAAGAATTAAATGCTGAGAGAAACGCAAGTATCTCTCTATATGGAAATCTCTGTATTGGGATGAAAACGATGAGACAAGATTACAAAGCTATATAATAAAACTAATATGCGACTTTAATATTAATACACAAATAAATATAGATAAGGGGCTGTCCATTAATTACGTCAAAAAATAGGGGAGGGGTTTGAAAAAGTTTGACAGTTGTTGACGGGAGTCAAGAGAATTTGAGTCAACAATTTCATTTTTTTAACAAATGATAAAAATTAGGAAAATTCATGGAATAACTACTATTTATTGCAATGGAAAAAAGCCTGACAAACAAAAAAGGTCATCACCACCACATTATGACACTTGATGAGCAAAAGAAATGGGAAAAGGTCTCATCGCTGAAAAAATAATAACCTAAAGTTTTTAGGGAGACCCGTCACTGATCTTAGTGGGGAGGGGGGTCAGCAGTTTTTTACATAATTATAGGGGTGGTCACTGAAAGTTGACAGTTGTTGACAAGGGGTCAACAATTGCCCAGAAATTGTTGACATAATTAATGGACAGCCCCTAAATGATGCAAAATTTGAAACACATGCTGCATACTTGAAATTGTTTTCTCATTATTATCGAAAGAATACTCGACCAAAAAAAGTAAGTAAGCAATGAAAGAGTAGAAACTAATTGTTCAAAAGAGAGTATGTCGTATAGTCTATTAGTATATAGATTTAATTAGATCTATGCATAGACCTTGCGCTACTGTGAATCTGACGACAATTTAATGCTTTTCGCAGGTATTGTAGTGCTCGAATAACTTTCTTTCATATAGCACTATGTGTCAAGCTGTGTAGTTTTTGCCGGTGGTTGCTTCTTTTAAACTCAAAATACACATGTCACGTTTGTGAGTGTCGTTCACAACATTCCTGTCAAAAACTTCCGAAAACTGCGTGCGTCCGATGCCTCTCTGCCCCGTCGGCTGTCTTCGTCCGTCTGTCTGTCTGTCTGTCTGTCTGTCTGTCTCGGTGCCCTCTTTCTACTCCGTCTCGGCGCCGCCAGACATATACGTCGCCGTCGTCAGAATAATGGAATGGCACATCTCATAGATACGCATTTGCCGGACCCCGTTGACATATCTTGAATAGGTCCGGCGTCTCTCAGACCAGTATTTTGTCGAACTACCCTCCACCCCACCCCCAACCCTACCAATTCCTGCCCCGCCCCGCCCCGCCCGCCCCCAAATCACCCGACGCATTGCTGGCAAAAAAATTAAAAGTGTCCGAAGCTGCATAGGGTTTCGCCTGCGACAGGCATACAGTAGAACGACTGAGTCCCGCTGAATGTACTGTTCGATGACGGTGTGCCTATGTGCGCCTGTGGTCGTACGTGTGTCTCTTGTGTCTGTTACACGAGGAGGCAGCGGGGCGGTATCGGAGACGATTGCTTGTAAAACACGATGTCGGAAAATGCGAAGTCTTTGTTGTCGAAGGGTCCGAAACTTACCAAAACGCGTGTTCTTAGCAGACACGGAGTCTGTCTCCAGCGGTGATAACTAGGTCTTCGCCCTTCCCGAAACAAAAGGGTCGTGGTCGGCGACCTGCAAAGACCGAGGGTGAGGAATCTAGGCGATAAAACACATAATATGTGACATATGATCACAAAAAGTTCGGCTGAATAAAATCGAGTAGGAAAAATGTAAAGCTTCCCCGTCATGCTTGACGGGCAAACACAGTTTAATTAGATGTTTAATTAATAATTAATGTTTAATTAGATCTCGTCTTTTGCGCCTGCTATTTATAATAATAATAATAATAATAATAATAATAATAATAATTATTATTATTATTATTATTATTATTATTATTATTATTATTATTATTATTATTATTATTATTATTATGTTCCATGGCGTGATGGCTTGGCGCCGAGTACAAGCGCCGATTATTGTTAATATTGATTTGGCGCCGATTATTATTATTATTATTATTATTATTATTATTATTATTATTATTATTATTCACTGAAGACATCTATTCGGTCCTAGGCGTGCGGCACTTATTCGAGTCATTTGAGTGCAGAATTTAAGTGCGACGAGGGCCGTAGCAATCCGCAAAAACCCTCGCTCCTCTCTCCCTTTGTCTCTCTCTCCCTTTGTTTGTCTACCTGTCTGTCTCTCTCTCTCTTTGCGCTTTCTTTAATGGCATCAAAAAGTGTAAAAATCATGCGCAGCAAGAATTTCGTGTTCGAATGAGCATATCGTAACCAGTAAGATGAATTCTTTACAGTGTCAGATTAATTCTTTACAGTGTAAGATGAATTCTTTACGGTGTAAGATGAATTCTTTACAGTCCGTCAATCGAAACAGTGGCGCCACCTGTGTCAACTGCAAGACAACGGTGACGACCTTGTGGCGAAGAAGCAAAAATGGCGACCCAGTCTGCAATGCATGCGGACTCTACTTCAAACTTCACAACGTAAGTGACGGCGGAGCGGACGGACGGTGGTCAGCATTGGCGCGGACGAGGGTCCGGCGGTTCTTACTTACTTTTAAATTAGAATCTAAGGACAACGAAATATTTATTATTCTGCTCTGCATACTCCAATGTTTTCAAAACAGGAGAAATCTTACTGCGCCACTAAAAATCCAGATATTGCCTATTATTATTATTATTATTATTATTATTATTATTATTATTATTATTATTATTATTATTATTATTATTATTATTATTATTATTATTATTATTATATTTATGAAAAATATATATACTACCTATAGCCGAAATGAAAATACTCCTTTTGTACCTAGGAGGTTGACCTATTAACTCTCAGCATGGCAAACTGGCCTCTTCGAATTCCATGCCTTAACTGACAGTGCTGTTGATACATGGGGCCACTAACACGACAACTACCCCTACCCCTAACTCCCACCCCCACCCCCGCCGAGACGTCTAATTATTATCTTACCCCAGGAAACAGCTTCTTCGATCTTCCTCCTCCCATCGATAGAGAGAGAGAGAGAGAGAGACAGCTGTTTCCAGACGGTTAGCAGTTACACACCTCTCCAGTCTCCATATTGCCGAACGAAGACCTCGTATAGCCCTGGGCCATAAGGATGGCGGAAATCGGTAACTCAAGACTAGGCGTCACGTGTGTGTGTGTGTGTGTAAATCACGTGACACCTGCTTTAGCGCCGCGGAGAAAAAAGGCGGCTTTCCAAACAGTCGAACAGGAGGAGAATCACCGCCACTTAAAATGAAGATTCCCGCGGTGACCTTTGAACCCACTGAAACATCAGTACACGTAAAAATATGTATGAAACTTTTTAATGCAGTCACAAAAACAGAAAAGCCTACGTGCGTTGCCACTCTTTTAACATTACATTTCTAAACCTTGTCTCTGGATTGCCTGGGGTGCATGCAGAAAACCCCTGGGTGCCTGTGGTCCCTGGATGGAGCCCCTGGCGTCCCTAGGGTGCCTGGGGTCTTTGGAGCATCTGGGGTCCTTGACATTAACAGGTTTGACTCTAATTAAAATTAATATGTGTCTTAGTCATCATTGATACAAGCATCGTATTATAACTTAATGGTTAGCGTTGCCTTAAACTTTGCAGGCATAATCAAATGGCAGCCCGCGGGCCAGATCCGGCCCGCTAAGGGGGCATGCTATATTACTTACGACATATTGATTAATGGCAACTACTGCATGGTTTCAAAAACTTCTGGCTCTCGAGCGGCGGTCATAAAAGATCTGGCCCCTAATAAAATGTGATTGAATTTACCTCTGGAAGCCTTAAAGTTTCACGATCAAGATTTTGATTGTAATGTAACAGTGGACTTATTATAGCGCCTTTATATATATCTATGCAGAGATGCTCTTTGCCTGAATTGTCTTGAAAATTGCAATTAAATTCATTGCATTTTCTCATCATTAACCCCTTAACCGTGTATTTAACTGTAACTCAATGTAAAATGGATGGATATATCCGGGATCCCCAGTTAAGGGGTTAAATGACAACAGGATGCAGCATATAGGCGAAAACTTCGTCTAGACCTCTAGGCCCGAGCATCAGCTTTTTGAAAGGCTACGATAAGGGAGGGGAAGGTATGGGGGCTGGGTCGAGGGCTATTTTTAGGGTTGTGAATTTCGGGGTGTCGGGAAAATTTGGTGGGAGTGGGTGTCGGAATTTGGAAAAAGTGTGACAAACAACAACAAAACTTATCAAGTCTCCAAAAAATAAGTCCGACAAGCAAAAAACCTTATCAAATCTCCAAAAAACCTTACAAGCCAAAAAAAGTAAAAAAGGTCATCTCTGGCTCAGATCGGGGGGTGTTGGGGTGTCGGTCTCAAATTCTGGAGGGGGCGTTGGGGTGTCAAAATACCCCTCGATTGGGGGGTGTCGGTCACAGATTGGAGGTTGTTAGGGGTGTTAGGGGGTGTAAAAATATCCCTGGCTGGACCCCCAGTTTTTCGTCGAAGTTTACGCCATACGTTGCTTGTGTTGCAGGTGAGTCGTCCAATGACGATGATCAAAGATGGAATCCAGTCGCGAAATAGGAAAATTTCGTCGAAAATCAAGAAACAGAAATCCGAAGAATCGTCGAACTCGGATCCACCGCACAGCTCCGCTCCGCTTCTACGCTTTTCCCCGTCGGGGCCCTTCGGCTGCGGTCTCGGCGCGTCGTACCTTGACCCGCCCTTCGTGCGCCCCGGCAAGACCCCACCTGGGGCCGGTAACTGCCTAGTCGCTCCGCCTTTCTCGGGGCCCCGCCTATGCCCCGACCGGACCCCTCGTCGCGAGGGCCCGGGTTACTGTGAGGAACTGGGATCTTCGCCCTTTCCAGGCTTCGCTTGTTCAAGCATTGGACAGCAGAATAATTTCAATGGATATGCGACCAATATGATAGGAGCGGCCGTGTGAAAATAGGAATCTAATGCGAGTTCCCACCCATTTTTTGCGTTTAACAGTCCACTTCATGCTATAGCGTCTACAATTCTACACATAGGCCTAGGCCTAACCATAGGCTGTTGCATCTCTAGAGTCTACTAAAAGATTCTTCTAAACAGCTAAAACGTCTATAGTTAATTTCGGTAAAAGGCATGTCGAACAATGTTTATCTTCAAAATATGTGCCGCGTATGAATAGACTATTGTTTTTGAAAGTATTTGCAAAGATTTTGCGCAATTCTATTTAAGATCAACCAAAAATAAAGGCGCTTCATCAATTCAGTGTTTATCACCCGCATTTTACAATTCATTAACTTACATTTTAGACGCAGTAGACCTGGCCTATAGGACTACAGGCCTATAGGACTACAGGCCTACAGGACTATAGGCCTATAGGACTATAGGACTATGACATTTCAGTAGACAAGGTTGTAATTTCTCTATATGGAGAATCTTTCCTTATATCAGTGGTTAAATATTTTATAGTCTTTTAAATATAAAAGTTGTTTGTGAAAGAATATTTTAATGGCAATGAATCTGATCATCAATTATTGGTTACATCTTCCAATAATCCAATATGCACCGATCCATCAACTAACTTCTATGGCGCCACAATCATCATAATGTTTAGGACATCGACCGATGGCGTATACCGAATCCAATCGAAATTGAGAGCCAGCTAAAGTTAAACATTCAGCACGGAAAAGATTATCTACAGACTACAGTGTACATCGATAAATGTACTGTATACAACAAGGCTTACGGCTAATGGCAGATTCTCGATCCAAAACGTTGGAAAAATTAATTTAAACCAGGTAAAGATTTGCAGTATGCAGTTCCCAAGGCACCTCGTGAAAACGGTCCAATCAGTCAAAACTGCCCCATTTTCATGGAATATGTCAGTGACCCTTTTTTATCGGGGCCTATTTGCTTCCTTTCGCAATTTCGGGACCGTTTTTACGGGGATCGCCATTTTATCCAAGGTATATTTTCCGAAATAGAATTGTTCCAAATTTCACCGACCACAAATATTTTCATCGTTTTCTTCTTCCCAGATGAAATTTTAAAAGCAAAGACTTTAACACAGCAGCGCAACAACTACGGCAACAACGCCTGGCGCATAATTACCAACAGCAGCAGCAGCAGCAACAACAACCGCCCGCCCCACCCTCCTTTACACCGGGGTGGAGTGGGGGTGGGCTGCAGAAAAGACCAAACGTCCAATCTTCTTTACCCCGACCGTTAATGGCCCGATGTTTCGATGCAGATAAGGGTTAATTGAGGCATCAAGTTACACGAAAAGCATACGCCCTCGCCAGGCAAAGGAAAAGGCATAAATTAACTTTGTTAAGAAAAGTAAATACGCAAATATGCTTTTCCGTTGTCGACTTGTCGTTGCGATCTTTTCGACTTTGTTCTCGAGACCGCCGCCAGGTGGCGATGGGGGGAAGTGATGACGTGTTGATGATGCGTTGTCGATAAAACGGTTCATTATGAACGTCACGGTTTTGAAGTCGCCAAATCATGCCAGAAGATATCACCTGCGTGTTGTGTGTGTGTGTGTTTGTGTGTGTGTGGGGGGGGGGGCAAATCGCAAAAACTAAAGCAATCACTGTCTCTGTTCTGCTAACAAAGACAGGCGTTGCCGCCCAGATTTTACAATACAATACCACGTGACGATTGAACGACGTCATGTTGTCTCCACTGCGATGATTATTGTAGGGCCTATTATTGTCATTGACACTAACTAAAGAAAAACCTATTTCTATCATCACAACTGCTACTCTCGCTGTCTTTGCGTTATCCGTCGGATTTGCTAAATCAAATCACGGTTAATTTGTAGAAATTAATCGCCAGATGGCAAACCGATGACGTCATCAGAGATCAGAGAACGGAAATAACGACAAACAGGGGAACACACGATGGGTGAAGACGACATCCTCATAATAATAATAATAATAATAATAATAATAATAATAATAATAATAATAATAATGATGATGATGATGATGATGATGATGATGATGATGATGATGACAGCAGGGCTTTTCAGAGTGGTTCAGTAGGAACTGTCCTTTTTCGCTCAGTTTTTTCTGGATTTTGCTGGAGGTTTTGGGAGATAAAATCCAGAATATTCGGGTGGCTTCTTACACACACGGCGGACCGAAATTCAGACAGAGACCCGATTGGTATTTTGCTAAAATCCTGCAAAATAGACAAGAGACGCCTGAGAAGTAGACGAACTAACCGACCGAAAACGAAAACCATGTCCCATCAGTTTCCTTTCGGACAATTATCCCCATTTCCCACCCCCCTTCTCCTCTCCCCAGTCAGTTAGATTACCGGCTATATTACCCCTCGGGTACAAAGAGCAACACACATAGACGCACGCGCACACACACGTTTGACTGATCGATTAAGGGGAATTACGGACAGCGACCGTCTCTACGTTGGACGAACAACATTAAGATCGGCGCCTGATAAGAAACAACCGCGGACTTTCGTCTTCCTCCTCCTCCTCCTCCTCCTCCTCCTCCTCCTCCTCTCCCTTCTCCTCTATCGCTCCTTCCTTCGATCCATCTGTCTGTCTTTACGAACGAAGCAGACATGGTGAGATGTGTCCGCGAAAAATCTGACTTATTAACCCCGTAAGAGAGAAGATGGGTGCGAGGCTATTGATTGATTGAGAGAAGGAGAGAAAGAGAGACAGACAGACAGACAGACAGACAGACAGACAGACAGACAGACAACAGACAGAATAAACAGACATGTCAAAGACAGACAGACAAAGAGAATTAATGACGATAGGCGAAGAGTTAATGGGGTGCGAGGAGATGGTAAATGGGGTGCCATCTACCGCGGGCGAAGATGGAGGTAAGATAGCGTTGAAGAATAAATAAGTCTTGCAATGTCAGCCGTGGACGAGTATTCCAGGCAGTTTCAGACGAAATGAGACTTCGAAAGAGTGCCGCAGATATTACGCTGGAAAGAAATTCCTAATGACTAGTTTTGCGCTTAAATTAATGGAACAGGTCTTAATGTCGTCGCTTTCTTGCGAAGAGGACAAACAAAGAGGAATGCTGCTATCTAGTATTTCATCTGCTATCTCTCGAGTCTTATCTCGTTCTATGGTGTCGTTGCTACCTGCCGCTGATGATGCATGGCAAGAGTGTTTCCGTTGGCCATTTCCGGAATGATTCGTTGGTTTCATTGTGGACGTTGTATGCGTTTATTCTTGGACTCGTCCCATCCTACCCCCCAAACTCCCACCCCCACCCCCAAATCCCCTATTTTGACAAGTGATGAAGACATTTGCATTTTAACTATAGAGCCTATCGATTGGGGGGAAATAACCAGGAGGAAATGAGTAACAAATGGGTGATTGTGCGAAATATCTTAAAATAAAGGTTATCGCGCTAAATGAAAACGCAAAATCGATCGATTCTGTAGCGACATAGCCCCATCATTATTTCAAGAAACTTATCGTGAAAGCGAGCAATTTAAAAAAAATTCAAACCACTTTGTTTAAAACGAGAATTGTATCACGTGGTTTTATACTACCTGTAACGCAAAGGTGCAGCTTCGTGTGTTTTTATGTTTTGAAATTGCGATGCCTACCTGTTTTCTGTGCAAACTACTTGGAAAAGTCGCATCGAATGGAAAGATTTTCTGACGAGATAAGAAGACTAATGACGAAATACAGAATGCAGACAAGACGCGGTTCCTATGGACCTCACACAGTTACACTTGGGTCTGGCTTCCCCTGCAATTAAAACCAAACGGCGCCTATGAGCCGTTGGGAGCTTAGGTGACATTTCTACCAGTACTACTCACTCACTCCCGCTCATAGAGAGTGATAGGGTTCGAACCCCCTCAATAATTTGGTCTTGTAGAAGCAGTAACGTGAATTACACTGGCGCTATAATACATTAATACATGTAACTGCAATAGCGCCTTCTATAGCTAGTCGAATGCAGTTGCTTCTCTCTCTCTCTCTCTCTCTCTCTCTCTCTCTCTCTCTCTCTCTCCTTCTCCAACGTCACATCAGCCTACGTAAACTGGCATCGAATACAGTGTATTCTATTTCGACACATGATTACGGTTCTAATAATAACTTGTATAAATATAGTAGATTTAAGGTCAGTCTTATTTTAATGTCATTGGAACCCCGGGATGTTACTATTTTAGGGTTACTTCTCTTGCCCGCCCGCCCGCCCGTGATGTCATTTTTTAAAAGCCCAGTGTGTGTGTGTGTGTGTGCCTGGTGCTACTCTGATCTGAAATAGCGCGCCATAAATGCATTGTTGGCGTCATTCATTTCCCAGAATTCCATTCGGCGTCGTTTGGCAGAAAAATATGACGTCACCGTTGTTTGCGAGCACCTGCTAGGCGAGTGCGCGCAATTTCGTTCCATGCGAAGTATTAGAACGCGTGGGAAATATAATCTGAGGTTAGTATTTTTGATTGATTGATTGATTGATTGATTTAGCAGTGACAATTTCGTGCTTTTTTCCACTCGCACGACCAGACCAAGTCATAAAAGTTTTTGCCATTTTCGCAGACGGTGCTGGAGTTCCCACTGAGCTTTAATATTTTCCCTGTTAATCTTTACTTGATTAGAGCAACATAAATGTATCGGTTCTCGGATAATTTAGTGCCGTGAGCGATAATAAAAGAAAAACAAGTTTCCAGTCCGGAAAAGTGGTTTTCAAAGACCCGATATCACTGCCCGAGGCGCTAGACGAACTTTTACATTTATCCCGCGTTCATTCATGACCCTCTAATCGGTTTAGTCGACATTTCTGCTTACTTTCAGTCAGCTCTCTCTGACAGGTATTTCAAATTTGCTAAGTTGCCGATTATCTTACTTACAGGACTTTTCATAAGGCGAAGTATTTAAGACTATAAGCGTAGAGTTAAACAGCGATAACATAGATGAGAGGGGAATCAGTGGCGGTTCTAGGATTTGGCAAGTGGGGGCCGTTAGGGTGGCAACTTCTAAGCATGGGGCCAACTTGGCCAAGTAATTTTCATAAAACTGGACTAGTCTAGTTGCTTAGTATGGGGAGGGGGCACTGAGGGGCCAGGTCCACTACCCCTATATATATGTGTGTAAGTGTTTCGATATTTTGTGATTCCAGATGTAAAACGTCATGAATAGATGTAATTCTCTGTAATGTTACGCACTTGTAAACCGTAAACACCGAAACTTACGTCACGGCCGTCTATTGCCGAAGTACAGTACTTTCATCGAGTACACAGTTTTGCACAAGAATAAGTACGTTGAGTACGTTTTCTGAAAACAACAACGAACTCAGTCGAAAGTAGGTTAAATGCGCTAAATAACTTAATTTACTCTGGGTTTTTAGGCGAATGGCTCTGAGTGTAGAAGCTCGGACGAGATATGTTCCTTTAGGCGCTTGTATCTGTACACGTCTTGACCTTCGACGTCTTGACCTTCGACGTCTTGACCTTTGACCGGGGTCGACCTCCGGTGCAAATAGATCGATAGTTTCAATGTATTCCTCACCATTGCCGAATAGTAGGAGGATAAAGACGACGACAACGACGACGATGGTGGTGGTGATGATGGTGGTGGTGATGATGATGATGATGATGATGAAAGAAGAGGAGGATATTATGTGGTCACGTGTGTTCCCAGTTGACCAATGAATGCCGGCGGATGAAAGACCATTGCAATCGAGTGGGAATGCAGTGCAGGAGGTGGTGTCTCATTACATCGGACGATCTCAGCAAAATTCCAACAGAAGCTAATCGTATTTTCGTCTCTCAAGGTCAAGGTCACCGTCAAGGTGACTCTACCTTGGACTTTCTGCTATTCGGAGCACCTTGATTTCCGGCGGTCTGTATTTCTTTCTGGTCACCGAATCGACCGTTGCTATAGCGACGAGGTGTCGGTCGCCACGACGACGGTGTTCAGACGCCGACCGTTGCCTAGCGACCCGGCGTTCGGCGGCCATCTTGCGGCGAAAGAGTCGTCGTCGACGTCGTCGTCGCCGTCGCCATGGCAACCGACGGAGCGGAGAGAATCTTCTTCCGGTTTCCGGTGATTTTGCGGAGCGTCGTAGAACTCGGAAGAAGAACAACTGCCCCCGGACGAAGGAGGATGAGTCGGAGTCGGCGGATGGAGTAGGACACCGGAAGCGGAACGCTGTGACGTCAGTTCCGGGGACGGAACGACGATCTCGATCGTCGGAATGACATTCGACTTCCGGTTTCCGGACCGAGCGGGAAGTGTGACGTCAGAGAAGAGATGGAGACTTTTGTCCGAATGTCTGTATATACAGTAGAACTTGTTGTAGCGATGTGAAAACTTCATCAATAGTGCATTAAAACTGGCGCTATAAAAATTCAGAATTTAAAATTCTGGATGATCGAGGGTGAGTGTTGCATTACCTGTTGCACTGTTGCCGCTGGGCTGTCAGCCCCCCGTCGGGGGGAGCATCTCCCCCGTCCGTATCCGCCCTCTGCAGGCGTTGCCTTTCAACGGCGTTGTGTGGCTGGTGAAAGGAGGGTCGTTCGCCGAGACCGGACAGAACGAAGGCGCTGTACGCGGACGACATCTGGCGGTGGTTGGCCGACGCCGGTGCGAGCCCGGGCGGGTGTTTGTTCGACGCGTTGTGAAGCGTCTCGTTCGTATCGACGATTTCTCGATTCTAAATCGAAAAAAACACAATTAAAACCCATTTCTGTGCAACTTTTTACAAGCACGCCCACACCTACTCACACAGACACACACTCATATATATATATATATATATATATATATTTGTTGTTATAGCATAGGCCTACTAAGTTAGCGCGTGGATCTGTAAAATGTTGTCCGTTATATGATCCTAGTTACGTTTTATCTAATACCATCCAATACTGTAGCGCAGCTCACGGGACACGTACATTGCGGTACTTTATAACCGACGACGCCGTTATAACCGAGTCCGTTATAACGAAGTTCCACTGTATTTGTAGTTCTATGCAATTTCAATATTATTAGCATAACTAACTGATTTATTTGAAAATTATAATACTATAGTTGCGAGGTTAAAATTAGTTGATGTCAATTTAGTCAAGAAATTTGGACATCACTCGATAGTTTAAGATTACTGCTATACATTTGACCTTAAAATGATGCCGATGATGATGATTTGATGATGATGATGATGATGAAAGCAACAGATGTTGTCATGTAAAGTACAGGTGGTTACCGTAGTTACCGTGGTCTTTTCTAGGCAGGTGAGTAGATGGTGATGCTGCAGTTGAAATAGGTCGTCGTCTTTGAGCAGCTGCTGTGAATCAGCTCCGCTCTGAAGAGCCAAAAGGAGTCGCTTCTCGGTTCTTCGTTTGCTGCTTATGAAGGCGTTGCACGAGGCGTTCTTCGCCATTCTTACCCGAGTCAGTCTCGCCTTCTAACGGTCCGCAAAATCATCGAAACATCGGTAAAAACTATGTCTCACATACATACTTACTAACCACCATGCACAGAAACCATATTCATCCGTTCGTTCTCTAGTTCGCTCGTACATTCATCTAATCAATCAGTCAGTCAGTCAGTCAGTCAGTCAGTTAGTAAGAGAACCTGACCTACTAACTTACTAAGCGCCCTTGACTTTGATCTTCGTTAACCCACTGCGCTATACAAGTTGTCTTGCTAATGCTAATGATGCTACTACTATTACTTCTACTACTACAACAACAACAACAACAACAACAACAACTACTACTACTACTACTACTACTACTACTACTACTACTACTACTACTAATAATAATAATAATAATAATAATAACAGCCCTGACACGGACAAAGTTAAGGGTAGATTTCGAATACAGAAGTTACCATATTTCCTTTTTCGTCCATCGATGGTTTTCTTTAGCCGGTGCTAAGTGTCTTCCACCTGCCCCATCGCCTCCCCCACCCTCTCCCCACCACAAATGCCACCAATATAGTATATAAAGTCTGGCAAGTCTAAGTGGCCTGAACTTCATTCGTTTGATATACCTCCTTCCCCACCCCGCACCCCCTCCCCTCCAACTCCCATCTGCTGCAGGGAGACCGCAGTGGCTGAATAATGCATCAGCCCCGAAATTCCGTCTCTACTCCGTTCGGGGAATGACCACCATCCGTTGCCCACGACGATGCCACCCCCACCCCCACCCCCACCCACCCACTCCTCCGTCACACCGGACCACGACTGTTGTTGTTCGAATACATCCACCAATGCATCGTCCTCTCTCTGTCTGTCTATCTGTCTGTCTGTCTGTCTCTATCTCTGTCTCTGTCTGTCTATTTGTCTCTCTTTCTCCCACTCTAGCTCTGTCTCTGTCTCTCTGTCTCTATTTCTGTCCGTCTCTTTCTCTCTCTATTCGCTGCCTCTATCTGTCTGTCTCTGTCTCTGTCTCTGTCTCACTCTCTCTGCGGTCGTCTTTCATGTTCTGTTTTTCCTTTCTCTTCGTTGTTTTCCTTTCATTCGTTTCCCCGTCGGAGCAGAGATCTCGCCAACGTTGACCTTTTCCATCTGCGTTTTCCAAAAGACCTCAGAATCTGCGTCCATCCGACCTCACCGCCCCCCCCCACCCAACAATTACTTACCCATGTCCGTCCCCAATACAAGCACTTCAACTCAAAAACAGATTCAAGGCTCTCTACTGTTTTCTTCGACATAATAAAGTTCAAATGTTAAATTTTATACGATTCTGACCACAATTTGGATTTTTGAGAGGACAGTTTGAAAAACTCTTTGAATTTTTAATACTGTTTTTCTGAGTGTGTTAAAATTAGGCAATTATGCTTTCAACTGCGAATCATATGTCTCGCCGTTTCCATGGCAACCGGCCAGATTCACACGGCGCGCTTCTTTTAAGTGCCGCGATGCAAACGAGTCTTGGTTTTTATTAGCACCGAGTCTATGGTCTAGGATTCAACCAGTCCGCCAAAAGCAATCGCGATTTTTAAAAACTAACTTTAGCATCAAAGCTAACTTCCTCGCAATTTTTTTAAAACAGCGAAACAAAATTTAGGTTTTAGGTCTACATACGTTGAAATGAGAAAGCAACTTGAAGTAAGTAAGCGAGTAAGTAAGTCAATCACATTTCTATGGCGCCACTAGCGAGCTTGGCACACTGGCCCAACCCCAAGGGGCCAGTGACGCTGCTGGGGCGGCCCGGCCCCCGAGACTCTAACTTTAACCCCCACATCGAAAGAACGGGGCGTACGATGTAATGTAGCGGATAATTTGTGTAGCGCCGTGTTACCTTTTGCGCCTTCCTCTTGTCCGACCTCTGGTTCTGGTGGTAGATTCGACTGAAGTTGGAAACGATGACCGGAACCGGAAGAGCGATTACGAGGACGCCGCTCAGGGAACAGACGCTGCCCACTATCTTACCCACGATCGTATCCGGAACCATGTCTCCGTACCTGGTAGGCAAGTAGGTAAGTAAATAAGTAAGTAGGCAAATAAGTAAGCAAGATTAGTGCCGGTATGATTTCTATCCCCAATCGAAACACGTGCATCGAATGCGCCCGATTTAACACCGCAGCCATCAATTTCTTTAACGCCCTTGAGGCTGAATTATATATATATATATGTATATATATGTTTATTTATATAGGGTGGCGCAAAAAAACGGACTATATTAAATGCACACCTAAATGTGACTAGTCCGGTTTTTTGCGCCACCCTGTTTATATATATTAGCTTTTTCTCTAGCGCTTTTAAGTCATACTCGATCCTCTTCTGTCCTATGGCTACATGTATTTCAACAGTGGATTAGGGGCCTTCGGTACCTACCCCGAAAGCGCTATATAAATTCACGAGAGTTTGCTTACTTATTTTTCTGTGTTCCTGCCGCCGACCGGATTTCGCAGTGGTTCGATAATTGTGTGCGGCTGCTCTGTCAGGTACTGTATTTATTACAGCGGCCAATATTGGTATAGACAGTAGCATTTCAGCAATCGTCGCTATAGCATAACACGGCACAGCTAAACTCGACACATCGCACAGACCGTTGAAATTTCCACTCGGTGCCGGCAGTCACGTGACTCCCCGATAAATAATTACATCAGAACCCGGGTAGGTATAGATCGTCCCGGCGCCGAGCAGAGTGAGTCACCGAGGCAACAAGCAATGTACAGAGATGTATGTCTTCGTACTGTGCAGCGCAGCATCAGCATCAGCAGCAGCAGCAGCAGCAGCGTCCTTGGTGGGACCCTATTACTTCACCTGTCCTTTTTGTTGCTTGTACATTGTATTAGAATAGCCTTCGATGAATTTGGAAAGTATACAAAGTCTTATGTAAATAACACAGTCCGGAGTTTATATCCACCAACGACTGGCCATTTCTCCTCTAAATAACTGTTTACTCTGCCTCTCTGTCTCTTGCCCTCTGTCTCTCTCTCTCTCTCTTGCCCTCTGTCTCTCTCTCTCTCTCTGTCTCTGTATCTCTCTCTACCTATCTATCTCTCTATCTGTCTGTCTCTTTCCCTCTGCCTGTCTGTCTGTCTCTTTCTCCCTCTGTCTGTCTGTCTGTCTGTCTACCTGTCTGTCTCGCCGTGCCGAAGAAGTGTTTCGTCAAACATCAATGCATTCCACTCTTGCAGTCCATTAGTGTCTGAGGCCAGCCTCTTGTTGCGCTGGATGTCCATCGGTGAGTTGCCGGTGATAATATTATTATTATTATGCTCTTCGAAAAGCGCAGCATTCACATGTAGTCTCAGTCGAAGAATTTACCAAAAAAATCGTGAGATCCCAATGGGAGTTGCTTTGCTACGATTCTGCGACGGGAGTCACGTTCCCACAAGAATTGTGGGAGAAGATGGGGAGGAGGGGGGGGGGGGTAAACGCGCGAAATATCTTGGTTTTTTTCTCTCGGACAGACCCGAAAAAGAAGGGATGTTAGAGAACGGATCCATTCGCTGTCTTGTAATTTTTAAAAAGATATTCTTTGCAACAGTGGCGTAGCCAGGATTTCCGGAAGAAGGGAGTTTGGCTTTCCGTTTTGACCGCGACCAACTTCGGAAAATCTTGACAAGCAAAAAGGTCATCTTCTCTATTTTTTCCTGACAAGCAAAAAATTGCCGTCACCTCTTAAACCATTACATTCTATAGCCAAAGGGCGGGGTGTTGACCCAAAAATCGCGTCCCAAAATTACAGATGCATAGAAACTCATTAAATTATTCTGTTTTCGTCAGCTAAGGGGTTTTAACTCTCCAGAACTCCCCTTGGCTACGCCACTGCTTTGCAACCACTTCTACTAAAAATCTGCAGAAAATTGGAGAACATGTGCGAGACACACGTTCACTCCATTTGCAACTCTTAGACACGTACTCAGTTATTTTCTTCGTTAAAATCTACTTCCAGTTGCCAGATAATTAATTTATGGGGCCAGTAGTTATTGTCCCCCATTTCTAAGTTGTTCAGGGGTAAATAAGTGAATAGACTTACCATAGCGGAGATATAGTTAAAAATAACCGATGATTTATAAAACGTGGGGGTTGTCTGGTAATCGGTTTTTACGGTATTCTGGTCGGTCCACGGGGTGAAGGGCGAATGTCCCTGAAATTTTTTAACCAGTCCGGGGTGGGGTCTTAGGTCCTTTTGGAGGGTCTTTTGAACCAACGCAGTGCATAAGTAAAGACGGTTAAACCATTCGGAAAACCAACCAGTGTCTCCAGAAATAGCACAGTTGCACTCAAAATGCAAACAAAACCTGAGTGTGCGCAAATGTGTTGCACCCTCCTCTTTTGAAGATCGCATGCGCCCAGAGGAATACTGATCCAAAATACTGATGTACTTCGCTCAAGTACATACACGCAGTACACGAGTACACACACACACACAAACAAGCACGCATACATACACACGCTGACATTGCAGGACGACCGAACGTCAGAAATCCGCCAACTGCGTACTTAGTACTCACAATAACACAACGCGCCCTTTGAAATACTATTTCTCGAACAGTACTCGCTTTATTAAGTACGTCTAATAGAACCACGATTCCGAAGTACTCTGCAGGTTTTAAAAAGTACGCAACTAGTTGATACTTAAACCAGAGCGGTATTATCCGGTGGTAATGGGGATGTTCCTGTCTTGCCCATTCTTTTCTATAGCCTTGGAAAGGGCAACTGGGGAAAATTGCAGTCACCCCCCCCCCACTGGCAGTGTCGTAATAAACACTTCACTGAAGTATTGAAATACTTTCATAAATACTTGGTTCTCAGGTAGTATTTAAATAGTATTTAAATACCCAAATACCGGGGTAAGTATTTAAATACTGGCAAATGAGTTTTAAATACTTTTTAAAATACTTCATAATGTATTTGACACATGATTCGCCACAAACGTATTTTTATGTAAAGAAAAATTTAGTTAAAATTATTTCTAACAATGTCAATGTAGGCCTACTTAATGTTCAACTTTCTAAAACCATCAGTAAAGAAAATGTAAAAATGACTGGCGAAATAATAGAAAGTCATGCACGTGAAAATTGCAATAAATCAAAAGTATTTACATTCTTAAATACATCCAAATACTGTATGGTATTTAAATGCTATCTAAATACTTAATTTTGGATGAGTATTTAAATACTTTCTTAAATACTGGACAAAGTATTTAAATAGTATTTAAATGCTAAAGTATTTAAATACTTTACAACAACACTGCCCTCTGGCCCTCACATAGTACCCCCTGATCTAGGTAGGAAATTATAGGCACAGCGCGTTCTTTTAGAGACGAAAAGTTGCAAATGAATAATAAGATAAGCAGATGTCTTATTTTGGCGGACACACGGACTGACTCCCCTCTTTCCAGAACCGAATCCCCGGCGTCTGTACCTGTGCACACCGTGCTCCAGTTGACCGCATTTCTCGCCCGAATATAAGTCAGGTACGTGCGACGGTGACAACAGTCGGTACTGGAAGCCCGCTCACCTGGACCCTCGAGACAGGTTCTTATTACAGCGCCGGGAGGTATTGACAATCGAATCTTGGATGGCAAGGTATACGACGGTGCCAGCCACAACAGTCACTTCTACCTCACAGGTACTCAATAAAATCGATTCGCAGCTAAATCGCCATCTTCACCTGAAATACTTCTTCTCCTTCTCCTCCTCCTTCTTCTTATTTTTCTTCTTCCTCCTCTTCTCTTTCTTCTCTTTCTTTTTTCTTCTTCTCATTTAACATCATCATCATCATCATCATCATCATCATCATCATCATCATCATCATCATCATCATCATCATCATCATCATCATCATCATCATCATCATCATCATCATCATCATCATCTTCTTCTTCTTCTTCTTCTTCTTCTTCTTCTTCTGCTTCTTTTTCCTCTTCCTATTCCGTCTTTTTTATATTTTCTTTTTCTGCGAAATACATCCGGGACCTGTTTCAACGGCGCATTCATACAACGTTCTCATTGTTTACGGCGGCGGCAATGCGGCCAGGCGCACTAATCTGACTATATGAGTGAGAAGACCATAGCGCCATTGATTCGGAAATAATTGCCAGAAACTGCATTCGCATATACAACATATTATACATCAAGAAAGGACAAGCGCACACACATACGAACTGAATTGACCTACAAAACAACCCCTATTATTATTATTATTATTATTATTATTATTATTATTATTATTATTATTAATATTATTATTATTATTATTATTATTACTGCGAGCAAACGATTAAGATGTGCATATAGCGCTAGCGTTATTACACACGTGCCCTCCTTATGTGTGTGTGTGTTTGTTTGTTTGTTTGTGTGTGTGTGTGTAAATAGTTCGGCGTCTAAGAACAAGGGCACTATTTTCTTTGCGCCGCTCGCTTGGCACTTAATTCAAAGCGATTCCACAACGTCTTTCCTTGTCAAGAGAGTAAGTAATCAGCGTTCGCCTTTGCAGGTCCAGGATCCTTCCGCCTTCGGTCTTTCCACTCCCCGGATATCCCTCCGCCGCCGCTGGCTCCTAAGTGTTGTCAATATTGGCTTAATTACGAATAACGTGAACGATGAATATATTTATATTCTCTTCCAAAAGGATGGAAGGAAATCTGTGCTCCTCTGTCCCACGAAATCCAAGAGTCAATTTGGTCCTTTTAATGTATTCGAGTCATGGCGTATCTAGGGTTCCTGAATTTGGGGTAAGGGGGAGCGCACCAAGATTTCGACCGGATATGCATGCGAACAATATACAATTCCAAAATTGACTAAATGTTTATAGGGCTGCTAGAAGCTAGCTGCTTATCAAATGTGTTTTGTCGAAGTGCATATATATATAGGCTATATAATATATATAATAAAATATTTATATATATGATTATATATATAATATTATATACAGGGTGACACAAAAAACCGGACTAGCCACATTTAGGTCTGCATTTAATATAATCCGGTTATTTTTTTGCCAATCTGTATATATATATATATATATATATATATATATATATATACATTTATAAATAATGCAGCATCAATAGTTAATAATCAGCATCAATATATATAATAATATATATATATATATATATATATATACCGGCATGTGAGTGTGTGTATATCAGTATAGGTGAGTTTGGGCAGACCACATTATTATTAGGGCGGGGTTAGTGCGAAGGAATTTCTAGTACGGTTCCTGTAAACAGCGCGTTCAGTGTATCCGCGGGTGGTACTCCATGGTACTCACCCGAGCGTCGTCATGGTAACGATCGTGTACCAGAACGCCTCCGGAATGCTGGTGAAGTGAGTGTTCGGTACGTTCTTCTCGGCGTAGAACATGACGGTGGCGAATATGATGATGGCCATGGTGAGGGAGAAGAGGAGGAAGCCGAGCTCCGAGGCGCAGCTCTTCAGCGTGTAGCCGAGTATCCGCAGTCCCTGCGAGTGGCGGGAGAACTTGAAGATCCGGAAGACGCGGAAGACGCGGAGGGTGACGAACGCCCCGCTCAGGTCCTTGTTGTCGGTGATGCCGAGCCCGATGTAGTAGGGCAGGATGGCGACGACGTCGATGACGCTCATGACGCTGCGCATGTACTTGCAGCGCAGCGGGGCGGCGTACAGGCGCAGCAGGTACTCGCCGGTGAAGAGCATGACGCAGGCGGTGTCCAGGCAGAACAGCTCGACCTCGTAGCGTTCGCCGCACGGCGGATTGCGGTTGGTCCCGGGGACGGCGCCGCACGGAACGGTCTCGATGACGTTCGTCATGACGGACACGGCGATGAAGAACCCGGTGACGTAGTAGAAGACCAGCGCCGGGGTGCTCGTCTGCGGGTTCTCGAAAGCCCGCCACATCCGCTCCCGGGTTGTGGTCGGCGGGTGCTTATCGACCTCGTCCGGGTCCTATACGATCGAAAAAAAACAAACAAAAAAGTAATAAATAACATAGAAATTAATATTCACTGGAAGGGGGTGGTTATGGTCATCTCCTCCCCTATTTTTTCCTTCCAGGTGCCGAGAAGCAAAAGAAATACCGTCACATTTTAAACCGTCGTTACATTTTATAGCCAGGAGGGTTGATCCCCAAAATCGCGTCCCAAAATTTAAAATGCATAGAGACTAATTAAAAATATTTTGCTTTCGGGCAGCCAAGGGGGTTTTAACCCCCCAAACCCCCTTGGCTACGCCACTGCACTAGAAGCAGTCCATCTATGGCCACTACAGACGAAAGTCGAAGCAAATATGCCGCCATCTTTAAGTAAGTAAGTAAAATCTCGTCAATTTCTATAGCGCCTTGGAAACAGCACAACAGTAGCTGCTTATTCTGCTTAACTTTGCTAAGATTTAGACAATAATTGTTACCATAGAAATTACCGTAAACTCTCATTACAATCCCCGGCTTTTATTAAAACAAATGACTTGAGGCTGCTCAATTGAGACCAGGTTTCTATTAGGATCTTGCATCAACTTGAAACTGCTATCTTAAGCGCCATCTTGTCTCTCGATTGATTTTTTAGACATTTGACAGAGAATAGATTTCTGAAAGAATTTGTATAGTGTCGTTTCAAATGGCTCATTATTTTTCGTGGCATTTCGAAAGCTCTATAAAAAAATTGAGACAGAGTATATTGACAATTCTAGTACGGTTTGACACAGCAAAGATGGGGACACAAGAATATGTGGTTTTAATTCGTTTCATCACTCTTCTGAATTTTTGCATATCTATAGCCTACTGTAGCACTAGTCCTTGCATTGTCCAATTTCAAACTGGCCATGTCGGCCCACCCAATATTTGGCTTGTGGCGCCCTCCATGAACTGACCGATATGTTAGCCTTCTCTTCCAAATTATCCAATCATTCTGGTAAATTGTACATATATCTAGGATGATATATATATATATATATATATATATATATATATATATATATATATATATATGCATATATATATGCATAAACACACACACATATAAATGCATATATATATTTACAGATGCATGCATTCGTATATATCTAAGTAAGTACGTTCACTGAGTTATAAAGTGACGAGAATGGAAGCCTTGACAGGCGCTGGAAAGGCTGGAAAATTGGCAGAGGATGTGGAAAATTGGGAAATCGCTGGAAATAATCGATCACGCTGAACGGAATAAAAATCCAGATGGAAAAAGGATCGTTCCGCAAATTGGAGGCGAAGTCCCTCCACGGAAAAGGAGGAAAAAGATGAGGGGGAGGAGAGGAGGAGGAGGAGGAGGAAGAAGGAGGAGGAGGAGAAGGAGGGAACATACGAAACGATTCCATGGTTTCGTCGTTCTTTCTCTTTAAAAAAATCGCAGGAAAACGGATAACTGTCCGTAGAATAACAGTCATCTCCTCCTCCTCCTCTTCCTCTTTCTCCTCCTCCTCCTCCTCCTGCTCCCTATGCCTTTCTCTCCTCCTCTTCTCCCCCTCTTCCTCCTCCTCCTCTCCCTCTCCTCTGTCTCGTCTTCGTATGCGCGCTTTTTCCTGGAAGCACTTGATACGATGGATGACTTTCGGTCGAACACCGAATCGAAATGTCGAGTCATGTCCAGACGAAAAATTGATCTGTCTGTCTGTCTCTCTCTCTCTCTCTGTCTCTCTCTCTCTCTGTCTCTCTCTCTCTCTGTCTCTCTCTCTCTCTCTCTCTCTCTCTCTCTCTCTCTCCTTCCCAGTATCCGTCTCACCTCGTCGATTCAAAACTAAGATCCGATTTGTCGACAGCTTAAGCACCGTAGTCACGCCCAAATTTCTCACATTGGTTGTTTCTTAAATTCGTTGTCATTTTTAAGCCCTTACACCTTAGAATGGCATGGAATGACATGCACATATATATATATATATATATATATATATATATATATATATATATTATCTTGACGCATGTATGCTCTTTGGTCATGTCTTGACATAAGTTTAATTAGCGCATTCATAGACACATCACTTAGTTGAAAGTGCTGAATTGGGGGCCAGGGTTTTTCCAGAAAGTGAAAGTTTCATGCCCTTAAAAATTATCAGGAGCTATAAAAACCGGAATTTCAATTAACTACGTCACGCGGAAAGCCATGGCGTAGGAGACATAGACATTGCTACTCACTGGAAATAGTCAGTTAAATAACCGTAAAATGACTTCCTATAGACGGCGGAAAGTTGAAGCCAATTTGCCGCCATCTTTGCTAAGTTTCAGACAATGGTTACCACGGTAACCACAGAAGTTACCGTAGACCTTCTAATACAACTCCCGTTTTCTGTTGAAACAGACCGTTACAGACATGGGCGTAAAACACGGGGGGACGGTTCCCCCAAATGATTAGTAAGAGGGGACAGAGTATCAATTATCCCCTCAATGTTTTGGGCTATATGGTAAAAAATTTTATCCTACCCTATGATGTTGATGCCAGAATTACGCCATATCCACATTCTCTCATTTCGGATGACCTTTTTTTTGCTTGTCAGGGTATTTGGAGAGGGAAAATATAAAAACATCAGGATGACCTTCTTTTTGGCTTGTCAAGACGTAGTTCATGGGCGATTTTAAGTCCCCACCATAATATGCAATATCCACCCAAAATGGGGGGGGGTATTTATATTTCTGGGGGGTCAACTTTTTAAAAATTATTCTATCCCCCCCAATGTTGACGCCAGGTTTACGCCCCTGGTTACAGACGACCTTATACCCCAGGGCACTGGAGGGTTTTACGGTGTGTGATCGCACTTAACAAAATGGCGGAAAGCAACCGGGTTCCGCTTTCCAGACGACACGAGTTCGTTAGTTCTTCTAGCGAAAGCTCAGTTTCTACGTTCTCGCCTGATCGTCTGCCAGTCGTTCCGTGTTCTCGCGTCTTCTGTCGCGGTAGTCTTCGTAGCAGCAGTCGCCGATGACGTCAGGCAGTATCCCAAAGAACGCCAGCTCGTCGTCGAATGACGTGATGCACTCGTGCTTCGGATAGTGCAGCTTTCCCGTCCGGTAGTAGCTGAGGACGTGACGGAAGACGTCCGGGTCGCGGTCGAAGAAGTACTCGTTCGCGTCCTCGTCGTAGAAGAACTCCTTCTCCTCGGATCCGAGCAGCGTGTCCGGATACTTGTCGAGCGTGTGACGCCACGTCTCGAACACGTGACCGCTGACGTTGATCCGGATCTTGACGTCCGACTTCGTCCGGTCTCGCGAGATCGGAGCAGACGGAATGGGATTCTGCGAGATCGGGACCCAACCGATGGCCGCCGCTCGAACGAAAGGGAGCCACGCAGCCACCGAAGCCATAACCCTACGAACAACAAGGACACGATATATATACAGGGTGGCGCAAAAAACCGAACTATATTAAATGCAAACCTAAATGTGACTAGTACGGTTTTTTGCGCCACCATATACACCATGTATATATATATACAGTATATATACAGTATATATATATGAAGGAATAACACAATAGGATACGATGGGATAGGTTGGAATGAGATAGACGAGGCTAAAATATTTTAAAATAGGATAGAATAGGATGGGGTGCTGCAGAATATTATATGAATCAATCTGAAATTCAATGGACAAGAAGTTTTGTCTTATTGTTCTAATTGGATAGAATCTTTTGATTTCTTCTCCTTCGAAAAGTATAATGATAATAATAATAATAATAATAATAATAATAATAATAATAATAATAATAATAATAATAATAAATAATAATAATAATAATAATAATAATAATAATAATAATAAATCTTGTATATAGAATCAGAGTCCTGTTACTGCTCAGCTGTGGATCTTCAATAATAACAGCAGGCGCCGTCGGTCTTCGGACCTTTATTGCGGATCCGATGCTAATGGCACGTTGTAACGGTGCGGGTCGCCGCCTGCCGCGGCCGCCAGCGCAGCCAGCGGCGGCAAATCAGTCGCAGAGTGTGGACGTGGCTTTAGTCGGCGAATCTCGCCGACCTGAAATCGAATCTCGTAAAGACGGACAGAGAGAGAGAGAGAGAGAGAGAGAGAGAGAGAGAGAGAGAGAGAGAGAGAGAGAGAGAGAGAGAGAGAGAGAGAGAGAGAGAGAGAGAGAGAGAGAGAGAGAGAGAAAGAGAGAGAGAGAGAGAGAGAGAGAGAGAGAGAGAGAGAGAGAGAGAGAGAGAGAGAGAGAGAGAGAGAGGGGGTCGCCAAGACGCCGAAGGAGGCGGTGCTCGGAGGCGGTAAGAGCCGGGCGATCTGGGGGCCGATGGCCCTCCGTGTTGGCGCCTCTTTGCCGTCGGCCTTTCAGGGGTGGGGGGGGAGTGCTGGTGCTGGGAAGTTGATAGCGATGACAAGAGACAGGACACTTAGTCAAACACCACCACCACCACCATCAGCAACAGCATCGTCATCTTCGTCGTCATCGTCATCTTTGCGCTTTTCGTTATAAAAAAGAAACGGCAAGAAGCAGTCTTCATCTTCGGAATCAGCTGCCAATGGCCATTATTTTGTGCCATACTCTGCGATTGCAATAGTCGGTCTCTCGTTTATCGCTCAGTCTCACTCCCTTCCCCCCCGTTGACGCGCTCTTCCGTGAACGAATCGCGAATGATGCGCGACGTCTCCGTCCATTAGGGGCCGACGGTCACAGCTGCACCATGGCGCTACAAAAATGGCCACCGATCTCCAGAATCACCAGCGGCAGCACTGCACAGTGCAACTTTGGCCTAGTTAGCTATATCCTTCTGAATATTTACACTGGTAAATAGCATGGGGGCGCAACAGGGTGGGCCAGGTGGGCCATGGCCCACCCAATATTTAGGCCCAATGGGCCACAATGTGTTTGGCCCACCCAATTTCAATTGGTAAATTACAATGTCTTGTGAAACTAATAACCCAAATCCCCAAAATATTGGCATAATATTGCCATATATAATTGAGATGTCACAGATGTGGAAGACCATTCAAAATTATTATATTTATATAACCATGCAACTGTGTTTTCTCAATGATCGATTGATCGTAACGGCAAGAATTTCTCGCTGCGCTGTCTTGACTCTGAAATATTGGCCATGTTGGCCCACCCAATATTTGGCTTGTGGCGCCCTCCATGGTTTTAATTCGTTTCATCACTCTTCTGAATTTTTGAATATCTATAGCCTACTGTATCACCAGTACTGTCCAATTTCAAACAGGGTATCAATTTTATAATATTTTGTGGTCTATAAAACCTGTATTAGAAGAAACCAGCTCTCTTAAGTGCCATCTTATCTCTCGGTTGATTTTTTAGACATTTGACAGAGAATAGATTTCTGAAAGACTTTGTATAGTGTCGTTTCAAATGGCTCATTATTTTTCGTGGCATTTCGAAAACTCTAGAAAAAAATTTAGACAGAATATATTGACAATTCTAGTTCGGTTTGGCACAGCAAAGATGGGGACACACGAATATGTGGTTTTAATTCGTTTCATCGCTCTTCTGAATTTTGCATATCTATAGCCTACTGTAGCACTAGTCCTTGCATTGTCCAATTTCAAACATGCCATGTTGGCCCACCCAATATTTGGCATGTGGCGCCCTCCATGGTAAATAGGCAGAGGTTTTTTTCCTGTATATCAGTCTCAGGCCAAATGATGATATAGGCCTACGACGTTGTTCTTCCATTATTCTCTGGATTTGACCTGGATCTTTAGTGATTTGGATTTGGTGTGCCATCGGTTGATGCTCCTGTGCATTATGAAAGTGGCGCTATAGAAGTTTAAGATTAGATTAGGCCCCCTAGAAACGTGACGCCGAATCGCCGACATGACAGGCGTTGCACAGTCTCAATGCCACATAACCAGAGGCACTCCTGCACGCGCCGAAATAGAGAACATTTATCTGCGCTTAATAAATTCCAGGATCTAAAACTTGAACTCATATTGGAAGCACTCATGAGCTCGTCTAGACTATATGCACACGATTGCGTGCGTACCGCATTCGCCCCAGTTACTCTAAGTTCTAGCGTTCTCAAGCCGCTTAAATGCTTCGTTCATGTGTGTGTGTGTGTGTGTGTGTGTGTGTGTGGTTGCGTATCTTAATGGGAAAAATGTTACTTCTTGCCGGTGGCAATCGGGGTTTGTCTGCCTTTTCTGACGTAATATACTCGTGTTCATAACTGCGTCGATAAAAAGAGAGAAAAATACGTCTGTACTATTTGATCAGACATCAACGCAGTGCTAACTCTCTATCGCTTTTCCTCCTTCCAGGCAGCCATTTCGAGAAAATTCTCTACGAAAATCATGTTTTCCACCCAGGGGCGTAACCAGGAATTTGATTTTCAGGTATAATGTGAATAGGGAGGCGTATAAATCTGTAAAGACGTTGAAAATCTTTAAAAACACTGTAAACACTTTAAAGTAGCCTGAGTTTTTTTGATTAGGGGGTGGGGGTATATATACCGATATACCCCCTGTCGCTACGCCCTTGTTTCTACCCATCCCCATCTTATTATAATTTAATAGTCTACGAAATGCTACATAGATTCGATTTCCCCAAATGTTTGGCGTCACCCATTTTGTTCTGTTTTTGCCAGAATCCTATTCGAAAGACTTCATCGGGTTTCAGGCTTTAACCCCCCCCCCTTCCACCCAACCCCTATTCCAGATTTCAAATGGTCAGTGTCTCCGTATATTGCTAGATTTTCTCGTGATAGAGACGAATGGGAGAATGATAATGACTACGACCACCTCGAGTGCGATGATGACGACGACAACACTGACTGAGTAGACATTTTATACGCAATGCTACTAATACTACTACACTGGGCAGAACGATATGGCTTCGTCGATGGTACTGCCAGACTGTTTGTCCGGTACTTGTATACGTACTTGATACACAGGTACTTGTACTTGTACTTAAAAAGCCAGGCACTTATCCCACGCCTAATGGAAACAGACACACACATACACACATTCGTTAGTTTTGGAAAAATAGCTCTGTATAACCGAACAGATTAGAACACGCTTAAAACAAATTTCTAACCGAAAATGGCGCTACATAAATATCTTGAAGATGCTGCGGAAAATTGTCGAGCCAGAACTAATCCGGGTCATGCCAACGAAGTGACGGAGTGACGGAGTGACGGAGAACAGTATCGCAGAAACATATACATTTCGTTTTCATGTCGGATATATCCGGGAGCGTTTTGCGGAATCTAAGAAGAGTCCTGGCATGCAGAGACCGGAAAATCCGGTTTTCGGTCGAAAAAGAACCGCACATTTGGCGCCGGACAACAACCGGAAGCGGATGGAGAAATTCTCTTCGTGCTTCCGGTTTCCGGTCAGCGAGTGGCTCCCTCTGTCTGTCACCGGAAAAATCGAAACTTCCGCGAAGGCGGGGGATTCTGAACAATACGGGGATTATGACGGCTCATCCAGCATACACACGTCCCTCCCCCTCTCCCTCCCCCAATCCGCTCTTAGTCTGTAAGTATGCAGCTGTTCGCACGCTCACCACACACGCACAGACACATTATCTAAAGAATTCTAATTCTTCATCTTTTCTCATTTTGTCACGCATTTCAAATTTTCTCGTTAAAATTTTAGTCACTAGCTTCAAATTACTCTTCAAATCAGTTTCTCTCTGTCCCTATCTATCTCTCTGTCTCTGCTGTATCTCTATCTCTGTATATTTATATATATATATATATATATATATATATATATATATATCCGGAAAAAAATCATGGAATGTTCGATCTCAATAACACAGATAAAGAAATTAAAACACTAATAGACCCTATACTGTATAATAGTAATAATACATGATAGCGGGGAAACGGGAATTTCTATTTCGATATATAGAAAGTATAACAAACAATAGGAACCCTGCATGATCGATTGGGTCTAAATACGGTGCATGTCGAAAGACCGGCGATACTTAATACATAAGCGGGCATTTTGTTTACCGAGTTCCACAGATCAAGTACTCCCAATGTATTGGGCGAATTCGTGGATTAGATGTTTTTGTCGAGTGAACTACGAGATATGTGCATGGATATGTTCCCATAAAATGAACTGTTGCCATATATTCCGTGTTTTTATTTCGATAGAAGAAGTTTTACTGATCTTATTCAAGTAGGTTAAGTGAGAACTTGGATTCGTGGTTGATTTGTAGCATAACTTTTATACGCAACCCAATATTTATCATGAAATAAGTAGGCCTAAGAAGAATTCAACCCTGTGTCAATTTGCTTAGCGCTATAGTGTTTTTCTATATTTTCTGTGCACTTAGTTTCCAGATTTTCCTGTACAAAGTATTTTTCCACTTGTATACCGAAATTCCGTAATTTTTCTTTCGCCAACATATAGAAGGACGTCTAATGAATAGACTTCACCAAATCTAGCTTCAGTAAGGCCGGCTATTAGCATTGGGCAGAGACGGCTGAAACACAGAGGGCCGGTGTCCCTTTTGAATGCCCCCATAATTTAGCATAGGGGTATTCAAACTCATTCTATAAGGAACTAAACCATGCAGTCCAGGCGTCTCCGTATTACTCTTAGCCTATAGGCTGCACTAAACGATTTCGCTTTCAGCATTTTCTGCACTCGGCGGAAGTATTGATGAAGAAAAACTCACACTGTATGCCACATAAGTGACTTTTTCGGTATTTTCCTATTTTAATCGCGGAAAAAGAAAAGACATTTCCAAGTTTTCATCTGTACACCGAACCAGCTGATGTTCATCCGAAATACAATCGACCTTTCATCCTTTTTCTGGAAACTGCAGCAGGAGTCGAGTTTATTCAGACGTATATATATATATATATATATATATATATATATATATATATTGTATATCCCATAAATATATATCGGAAATTTCGTTGTAGAGCCTCTATTCACACCGTCCACATGCTCATGCATATAATTATTGGCATCGATCCATGGCAGACGAAGAAGAAGAAGAAGAAGAAGAAGAAGAAGAAGAAGAAGAAGAAGAAGAAGAAGAAGAAGAAGAAGAAGAAGAAGAAGAAGAAGAAGAAGAAGAAGAAGAAGAAGAAGAAGAAGAAGAAGAAGAAGACAATGAAGTGTGTTCCGGTGCAAGATGGAAAGAAATAAAAAGGGACAGAGGGATCTACAGTCTCAGGCCTATAGGCCTACACACCAGATGCAGCGGAGAAAGGGAGACGGACAGATCGCATTATTCTGCATGATGATAGAGTGCAAGATGAAAGCAAAATACATGACCGATGCAACAAAGAATATCAACAAGTTAGAATAACAACAGAATATATATATATATATATATATATATATATATATATATATATATATATATATATATTGTCTGGAGCAATCGCAGATTAGCTATATACAGAGGCTCCCGAGTGATTGTTCCAGAAGCATTGTGCAGTCGATGTATTGTTTCTATTTCTCTACTCTATAGCGCTATTTTATTCTGTGTTGTGAATAGAATTTGAAGTCTTGTGAAATATGTTTATTAAGGTATTAATTAAAAAGGAAAATGTACTGTATCCTATCTCATGCATAACTTAGCTATATATATATATACAGTATATATATACAGTATATATATACAGTAGATGTTCGATTTGTCTGGGGTGTTAAGTCTAATCCCCCACCCCTCTCCGTCCACTGATTGGGAATCAAAGCCCGCGTGGTCAGACATTTGTGGAGGTAGAATCGCCAGGTACCCCGTTGTTTGTGTTTAAATAGGCAAATGCACTGGATTTTAACTCTTCCCTTCATTATGAACAGTCCGAATTTCATGGTTTCCTATTTTACGGAAAAGTGTCTGGGAGCGAATATAGGAGTAGGGGGCTAGGGGCCCTAAAGCTTTAAATCCTGACAAACAACTAAGTCTTATGATAAATGCTATTTTGCGATATATGCCGGAACTTTTTTTTCATCCCAGAAGATAACGAAGCTAAAATTTATTTAGATCCTTTGTGTGAATAAACAGTCGAGACGGTTTTAATTTCAGGGACTATACACGTAAGTCTTTAAAATACTTATAGTATTGTAAAGCGCTCTTGTCTTTGGCCATTTTGCCATGCTTATTGAGCTCTATAAATTGTCTAGTTAATAATAATAATAATAATAATAATAATAATAATAATAATAATAATAATAATAATAATAATAATAATAAATGTATAGCCAGTCACTGCGCTTGGACAGGAACGCAGCATCTCCTGTGCGTCAGTCTTGTCACGTCCATCCGATAGTTGACACTTTGACAGCAGTGGTTGATGTAAACAGCAGTGGCTAATTGACTTGTTAGCTTTTGTCAAAAGAGTCACGTGACGCTCAGTTGGGACCCTAATTGACTTGTTAAACAGCAAATTTTGTCAACAAGCCCCCCACTTGCCAAATCCAAGAGCAGGAGAGAGGAGACTGGGATATTTTTACCCCCAACCCCCTCCCCAACACACCCTCCCAACACCCCCAAAATTGAGGTCGACACCCCACCCCCAAATTTGGTAATGTGAGAATGGTATGCATACAAAATGCATACTAATTAGCTTCGGACACTTCCAAATTGAGGTCGACACCCCCCCAATTCACAATCCTAGAATTATCCCTGGAGGAGAGAGAGAGAGAGAGAGAGAGAGAGAGAGAGAGAGAGAGAGAGAAGCTGCGTACATTAATTAATTATTCATGGCGTTGTATACAGTGTGTAGCCGGTGAAAAACCGTAAGAATGCTCGATTCAACAGACTACTCTGCTTTTATTGAATTTTGATGAAATGACTAACCAGCTAGCTATCTCATCATCATCGTCGTCGTCGTCATCATCGAAATCATCATCACTGAACTTCTATAGCGCCATTTTAACAATACGATTAGCACCAGTCGATGGTCGCTCCTAGATTTGAACCGTAACCCCGCCCCCCCATTACGTCAAATCCAATGGAGCAATGATACTGTATATGAACGCACTGTCCAGGATGTTGAAATTCCATGCAAACAATTCGGGATAGCGACGGATCAGAGTTTTAGACCCGACCCCGTTATTTAACGATCGACCTTTTATTTGCTTAGTGAAGGGATGACCATTGACCAATGGTCCATTGAAAACTCAAGAAATTAACCGTGAAGCGCACAGAACAAGTCTGTTGCTGTAAAACAAGAGATTTAGGTTAACATCGATAAACGGAAATCGTTTTGGAGCAAATCTGCATGTACACAATCACCGTACACCCCTTCCCCCCTCAGGATGACATTTTCTCATTGGTGTTGTACGACGATCACAACTAATCTGTGCCCGAATAGGGGGACACGCCGCCCCCTCTGCCTCCCCTCCCCCCTCAGCATGGCTGCACCAGTGCACCGATGCATTTGACAGGACTTAAACAAGCGACAGCACACAGCCTATGCTTAGCGATGGCCATCAGTACTAAAAAGAACGTTGCCTTTCTTACCTCGGATGCTGGAAAGCTGCTCTCTAAAAGGAAGAGGTCGGAAATCGGGAAAGAAAGATCCTCCTGAATTCCATGGCAAACAAGCAGCAGCAGCAGCAGCAGTGGCGTCAACCATGGAGCGGTAGAAGATGTTAGCGGCTCCACCGCCGGCTGCCAGATGCCACCGCCTGTCCGCCGCCACCGCCGCCGCCGCCGCCGCCGCCGCAGCCGCCGAGCGAGGGAAGCCTCGCCGGTGGACAGAGACCGACGGTCGCGCTGGGCGTCGTGTCCCCGCCGATCAACTGATGGCACCGGCGAAGACGCTGCGCTGACCGCGCCCAAGCGTCGTAATCGTCCCCGTGTAATCGTCCGTCTTCCCTGTTACTACTACTACTTCGCTCCGTCTTTCCTACTACTACTAGGCCTACTACAACTACAACCACTACTACAACTACTATTACTACTACTACTACAGCAGCGGTATCAAAAACGACGCCTGGCTTTGTGGAGGAATATCGGTTTTGCTGCCGTCATTCGCCGCCGGGGTTCGAATCTACTAAGGCCCGTGGAGTTCCGGAGGACGGGCCTCCTCCTCCCGTAACCGCCGGGGCCTTCGGCATCGTCCGCCGGTGCTTCTGGGCGCCGGTGCGGTCTAGGACTGTGGCCGGAGCCAGTTGCAGCAACAGGACCTCGCCTCAGCCACCGTCGCCGTCGCCGCTGTAGCAGAGGAATCAATCAGTGCTCGCCGCCGCCCAGTGGCGGCCTCCGTCGCCGTCGCCCGTTGGGGGGCTAATCATGGGGGCCAACCATTTGTTGTTTAATGGAAGTATAGGGTCCCAATGGGCCACTGGGGGCCAGGCTCTCCGCCGCCTGCCGCCGCCGCCGCCGCAAAACGCAGAGGGAGAGAAGACGGTGTTTGTGGCAGGTGCGACAAAACGTCGCCCAGCTACAACGTACAAACGCCTGGCTGCATGAACGTTCTCGTATAAGACACAATTTACGAACGGACGATGTAATAAAAAGATCTGATTAAATGGCTGCTTAGACTCTGCACGAAATCTGATTATGCTTAAATGGCTACTTAGTATAGAACGCGTCAATATTCCAGCTCCGCTTAAATCACCCTCTCGACCCTCTGAACTGTCCCCCATTACACGGCTTAATAGCATGGGCAGCTGGGCGCCTATAGTGGGTTCGTGGGTATAACCCCCAACCATAGGCGGATTTAGAGTTTAATATTTAGCTATAGGCTAGCATGGGGGCCTGGGGTGCCATCCAGCCTGGGGGTGCCATCCATCACGCGACAGACCTGGTGTTGGTGGAAAAAACAATTTTTTTGTTTTGGTGGGATTAGTTGGGTAGGCTTAAGTCTACCCTAGCCTTTAATAAAATCCGCCTATGGTAATTTCTGATAACGTACGTTTTTTAATAGGCCTATAGCAGCGGTTCTCAACCTTTACAGTGCCGCGACCCCTTCAATTCAATTCCCCATGATGTGGCGACCCCCAACCGTAAAATCACTTTCGTTCCTAATGCAAACTGTTAAAAGCAATTATGCTGCAACAATTAAAATGTTTGAAATCATTCTGATTCAATTGTCTGCAATGCCTATTCTCGAATTGCAATTATAGTTTTGAAAACGAGTAGCTGCAAAATGGAAAATTTTGTACAATTACAAATGCTGCGAATGAAAAAAGAGACAACCCCATATTTTCGAAGGGTTCAGGCGACCCCTGGCAAATCGGCATTCGACCTCCGTCTGGGTCGCGACCCACAGGTTGAGAACCGCTGCATTAGAGAATACCACAGGCAAAATTCTGAATGCCAAGCACTTTTGATCTACAAGAGATAGTGGCCTAACTTTTGAAAAAACTTGATTATCAGGTGCTCTTCACTTCTCTGTCAAAATTGCTAGCCATTCACACGTCCGCCAATAGGCCTACCATTCTCTGTAGTTTAAAAATGTCCTTTAAAATGTCCAATTTACGCATTAGAGAATACCACAGGCAAAATTCTGAATGCCAAGCACTTTTGATCTACAAGAGATAGTGGCCTAATTTTTGAAAAAACTTGATTAGCAGGTGCTCTTCACTTGCATTTTAAAAGTGTAGCCATTCACACGTCTGCCAATACCATTCTCTGTAGTTTAAATATGTTCTTTAAAAAGCCAAATTTACGCATTAGACGCCCTATAGGGATAATAGGCCTATCTATCAGGGACAGCAAAACACAATAGGCCTACACTGCTTGTATAGATAGGCTATGTAAAAGTGTCCGCCAGTTAAACAAATTATCAAATAACTCTGAATATTTTCCGGTGTCCCCATGTCTGATAATTCAAATCTTTGAAGAATTTTCAATATTAGTCTTCTCTATTTTTGTCCATATCGCTTGAAACACGACACCGCCAGCCATCGCACTCAACACACGAGCATCAATGACTCTCTACATGTATATGGAAGAGAAGAATCAACGGAATGAATGTTCTGACGGGTTTCTTGCTGAACTGCATGTGGTCCGTTGATCGAGAAATTAACGTATCTGGTTCATTGTACAGCAGGTATTTTTAGTGAATAAACACCTTTAATATTATATATTCATTTCTCTATGTAGCAGAACCCAATGGAAGACTATAAAACAGTGACTGCATAGATATGTAAAAATGTCCGCGAGTTAAACAAATTCTCTAAAAAAAACACTATCTAAAACAGTGAATCTGCTCACCCTATAGAGCAGATGCATCGACTTAGTTTCAATCGGTGCAAACACGAAGGCCCTTAAACAAATTTTTCAAAATTTCGAAAAAAAACACAGGTTTACGCAATAGACTATAGTGATTTTGCTTACTTCATCATCATCATCATGTGTCATCTTCATATCTGAAGGTTGAAGTTGTTTCTTGTTCTGTCTTCAGCAATCCTTTTAGTCTTCCGTAGTTCTTTTCCCTCTTAACGTCGTCCAGCCAAAAGAGGGCCCTCTAATAGACTTTTCTTGTTCTGTGCTTGGCATCCAGCATACTGAGTTTTCCTGTTTATAATTTCGGTCAGCAAACTCTTTTCTCCAATTTTCTTTAGTACCTCTTCATTTGTTATTCTCTCGGCAGCTAATTTTCAAGATTCTTCTGAAAACATTTCAAAGGCTTGTATTTTCTTTTCAACTGCTTTTTAGTCCAGCATTATTGGAGAAGGTTATACGTAGTTTTAGTGCTTGGTCTAGGTTTTCTTCTTAGTAAGTTTTGTTTTTCTTTGGCCATAGCAATTCTGGCGTTTATGTCTCTTGTGCAGCCATTCTCTGAAAAAATAACTTGTTTTATGTTTCATTAAGATGTTGTGTTTTCATTTTTGTGTTACTATCATCGTTTTTGTTTTCTTTCTGTTATTTTCTTTCTGTTAATTTCCATCCCGTATTCTTTGCTTTTGTCGTTTTTAGCCTCCTAAAATAACCTTTATGTTCATAATTTGGTTCATCGTTTCACTTTCGATCGCAAGTGGCGCTACTGCTGACGTAACCGACGGACGAGGCTCCTGCAACTGATGCGTAGTCATCGTCGTTGTTTCATGTGACCGAAGTTCTATTTGGAACAGGATTTTGATTCGAATATCGTCGGACTTACCCGCTTTTCCCTCTTTTCCGTCGAAATCCGTCGATGGATGAGTCAGGAGTCGATCTGAGCTACGACGAATCGAGGGCGGCGGTGAGGATGACGGGCGTCCAGCCCCCAAGGGGACCGGGTCCGTCGGAGCGAATTCGCGTCGTTGTCGGGTCGAGACAGACCCCGTCGAGGTATTTGGGACCCGGAATTCTCCTCAGTTTCCCAATTAATTGCTTAATTGTTATTTAAAGGTTATTATTTAAAGGTAAATTTAGAATGTTATGTTATTTACAGTGGTTTTCAAACAGACTTACTTAGCCTCCTAAACCCCTTTAAATCACATTGTCACATGTTATGTTTAATCACATATGATTTGAAGCTGCACCCTTTGACAAAAGCTTCTGTTATCTTGTATAGCTCTTGTATCTGGTATCTTTTGTGTCCTTTATGTCAGGTATCGTTTGTATTTCATGTATCGGGTATCTTTTGTATTAAGTATCTTTCTTTCTCTTATATCTGGTATTTTTGGTCTCTCGCGTGTATCGGGTAGCTTTTGTTTCTCTTGCAGCTTCCCCTCGAGCATGTCTCATTCATTGGGGAAGACAACAAAGCTGCGCTCGTCTCAGCGACTTCAGCTGATGAAGCTTCAGGCCGAGGCCGAGTCTGAGCGCATGCCGCAGAAGAAGTCATCGACAGAGATGCTGTCGATCCCTGCGACAACAAACGGCGCTTTCCTGACGAATCTACAGCACCACTATTCCGTGAATCCGAGTCCACGTTCGAGCGTCACGATACCGCCAAACCTCCATGACTATGCAGCCATGCACTCACGCAGCACAGTTAGTGCAAACAATTCTAGATTATCACAGTTTTAATATGTTTCATCACTCTGCCGAATTATTGCATATCTATACACGTACTGTAACAATAGTCCTTCCACAGTCCAGTCCAGTCCAATGTCAAGCAGGGAATCGATTTTATGATATTTCAGTTGTCTATAAAACCTGTGGTACAAGGAACCAGTTGTCTTAAGACATCATGGCTCATCTCTTGATTGACTTTGCAGCCATTTCACAAAGAATAGATGTTTCAAAATCTGTGTTTAATGTTTTTTGAAATGGCTGACTTTTTGTGGCATTTCGAACGCTCTAGAATAAAATTGAGACAGAATATATTGACAATTCTAGTACGGTTTGATGCAGTGAATATGTGAAATTCAACCAGTTTTTCACGTACAGTTGTGCACCAATCAGGATGCTAAGCGTTTTCTTTCTTTCCTTCTGTCGTTCCCTGTTGGGTTGGATGATGGGTCTGAATGAGTTCCTTTCACTTCTGTCTGTCTCTTGCTGCTCTGGTCAATTAAGTAAAGTTCATTTGCATTTCTTCTGCATTCTCTTTTAAATTTTTCTTGGTCTTCATTTTCTCCTTTTCCCTTCTGTTGAGTGTTTTACTTGTGTGAAATTATGATCATTTTAAACCATGTTATGGGTCGGGTAATTAATTATTATGTTGGTCAGAATGTTTGAATATACAATGTTAAGTGATTTTGTGGACCGTGTAAGAACATAACGGCAAAATTTTGCTGTATTATCACACAGAACTCTTGAATAGAAGGATATCTCTTTTTAATATTTCATTAACCCTTTATCTGCAGTCGTATTATTTTATTACATATAGTGGAAAAATGATCCCTAATTTTCATCTCTTGCTTATCCTTCCATTTTCTAACCACTTCTGAATTATTGTGCTTTATTCAGATTTATTAGGCATCGGTTCGTAGATCTTGTATTGATTTTATTTAACTGTTTTTGTTCTGTAGATTGATGATGAAGATGAGATGCTGAAGGACCTAGAAGGAGTTCTTGGGGAAGAATTCTCTTCGTACGAAAGTTCCTTCAACATTCCATCTGTTGCTAACAGCTGCATAGCAGTAAGTGCTAGACGGCGATGGTACATCGATCGCTTTGCACTGAAACGAATGGTAGTAATACTATATGTTCTTTCATAGCTCCACATTCAAGAAAGTATTGTCAATAGTACTTCAGTTCCATCAGCAAAAGACTCGGTCAGTTCCACAGATCAGTTTGTTGTTATCATTATTATGCTGTACATGCACACATCGTACATTTGTGTCCTGATGAAATGAGTACGTGCATTTAATGTATGCCAAATGGATGGTCTACATAGACATGGATATATTAAGATACCATTTGCTTGGATTGTACTCATAAAAAAATCATTAGCATTAGGCTGGTAGCATGTTCATATATAGAAACGTAATATTTTCTTAACCCTTTTGCCTCATACGGTTTATATACCGTCTTCATAACCAATTGGTTATACAGACCATAGTGGTCAAAGGGTTAACATGTTCGATTGTTCATCTGTTCATCATCTGTGTAGGATTTTCCTAATGACCTTCAGGATGTTCAAATGGAGGAGGATAAAGGTCAAACATCCTCCTCTTGTCCTTTGATTCCTCTTCGTCCAGCTGAACAAGTTCTTCCGTATCGTGGAGGGCGGAGGAAGGAACCGCCGCCGCCAGTTTTCCTGAGTGAGGAATCAAAGCTTCAGTGGCTGAAGGAACGGGAGAAAAAGGATCAGCACAATACCAGTCAGTACACGGTGATACAATGCACGGTTTAGTAGTATCTGTAGTTAGAGGAGTTTGTAGGTACTGGTACATGTGGTGGTTTTTTGAATTAGTGTTTTTTTGGGGGAGGGGGGAGTTGGTTGTAGTTTGTGTTTAAATTTCTGTTATAATAGTTTTATTTACTAATTTTTTATTTTGCTTTCTGAGACAATTTATACAGTGCTATAGGCATAGTAAAGGCCAACAGCACTGTTATTGTTTTAATTGTGTTTTTATCAATTGATTTGTGGCTAAAAGCTTTCTGGCTTCTGTTGTGTCCAACGATAAATAATAATTATGCATATTTACTTTGGAAATCTGCCAGTTAGTGGAGCGCTTCCATTGTGATAGCGGATTTTTTGGCATTATTATGTGTATCCAGAATTCACTATCCATTTTATTTTCGTATCTTATGTTAGTCGAAAAGAAACGGAGATCTAAGATCAATGACTACATACATGAACTGGCGACACTCCTGCCCGAAAACTACGACATGTAGGAACCCTTGCTTTGACGCAGTTGAAACTAATTCATCTTCTTGAAAATGTTTTTCTTTATAGGGATTTTGTGGTAATTACCAGACCTATGATGCTTCTAGTACACTATAGGGATTTTGTGGTAATTACCAGACCTATGATGCTTCTAGTACACTATAGGGATTTTGTGGTAATTACCAGATCTATTGATGCTTCTAGTACACTATAGGGATTTTGTGGTAATTACCAGATCTATTGATGCTTCTAGTACACTACCGTTAGTTAATGGTAGATTGTATTATCTCTTTTTAGGCCATGATGTCATCTTTGTTTTGAGGATGTGGTTTTTTTTGCCATTCCTAGAAAGTTTAATTTGATTTTCTTAGAGCATTTTGATGAGCTTGATGCACTGCACAGACCACTTTGATGTTCACTGTATGCCATATGCATGCATACAGTCTTTTGTCCTCCTCTATGGCCAACCCTGGTTGAAAATACAGTAAAACTTTGTTATAACACGTTCGGTTATAACGTAAAGCAATGTACAGCAGTGCCGTGTGATGCACCATCGTATTATTTGATGGTATTAGATATAACGAACCTCGGATATAAACAATCTATGTTAAGTACATTATAGCGAAAGTTCTTCTGTATCACAATAGGTTAGTGTCCAGGTGCTTGTTTCCAGGGCTTTTGTCGTTTATTTCAGAGACTTGCAGAACAAGAAGGGCAATATTCTCGAGGCGTCCGTAGACTACATACGCAAACTGCAGGGCGAAGAGAAGCGAATGTCGCAGATGAAGAAACAACAGGATGAACTCGAGAGACAGAATCGAAAGCTTCAGCTGCAGATCCAAGTCGGTTCATGGGATGCACTGAAGCTGGGGAGGGGGAGGGGTGGTGGAATTTTCTCCATGGAATGAATTTTAAATACTGTCATGATTTAGTGATATTAGAGACAGCTGATGATACCTATAGTGTGAGGGGAGTATTCAATTATTTTTAAGAAGGGCCAGATTTTTTAATGGCTGGTGCCCAAGGGCCTGGTATGTATAATATTGAGTTGCAAAAAAATAGTTCGTAAGTAATAATAGAAAGTAAACTGGTTGAAAAAAACATGGTGTTGAAAAATGTTTAGTAACTATTAGATAAAGTCATTTGTCATTTCAGTATCTTCGCAAGACATTTCACGCCTCTTTGCGGGCTGGATCTGGCCCGCGGGCTGCCTTTTGAATGTTTTTGTAATGGGAGATGTGTTGATTCAGACTCTGTGTTACATGACCGGTGTATGTTAAATCATAAACTAGCTGAGGGATATCTCTCTCAGTCATTTTCAACAGCTAAAAGTAATTATGTGTACACTGTTTATTATGAGTATTGTTTATTCTGTACGTTGCTTATTTTATACATTGTGTGTGTGTGTTGACGTGTGTGTTAGTTCGATGTTGTCGGGCAATATAGTTGATCGGTTTGTTTTGGTTTTGACAGTTGTTGCAGATGATGAATTCCCCGCAGGTCGGCCAGTCGCCGCTGCGCATTCCAGTTCAACAGCCCGTGGCTCCTCTGATGCAGCCCCCAGTTCAGTTCAGCGACGTATTTGACCTGAATCCGGGCGGCCTCCAGTGCGACACCGATGAGCTCGACCTGCTAAACAGTGACCTGGACATGATACACGACTCCTTCGGCCTGGCTCAGCTCGACCCGATTTTTGCCAGCCTCCAGGTCGAGACGGTGACCATCCCCGACACTGCTGGCAGTGCCATGGCGGCTTCGGCGTCTCAGATTCCCGTCATGGTTGACGAAATCATGGAGTTTAACATGTAACCGACGGATTGGAATTCTTTCTAATGTAATTATTGTGCCCTGCTGCGTAAGAGAATTATGTCTATGAAATTTTGGTGCGTAGCATTTACCTTGGGGAGGCGATTTCGGGTTGCCGTGAAGCGCTCATTTATCAGCAGAGGAAAACAATTTTGGTTTTATCTATGCAGCCCATGGGTGGAAAACATTGGAGTGGGTCCAGTGTTACCTCGGCACTTTTCTCAGAAATCTACCCCCGCTATGACTAATTTTTCAACGTCTCTTCCACAATTCATTGCCGATTGTTGATGCATGATTGGCCTGTGTCCGTCTGATTTTAGTCTTAGTAAGACTCTGCATTTTCTCGAAGAAAATTGTCAACTTTGACAAATGTTTTGGTTTTCGATCGAGTGTAGTCTTTCTTGCAGTTTTCGGTGTCTGCCAAAGTATCATTTCGTTGTAATTATTGGAATATTTCTGATTGTTTTCGGTGGTCTGCTGTTCCTGAAATTGCCACAGAGACTTTTGAATAACAAAACAGCTGCTGCATTAAAGTCATTTGTGTTGGCAGCTCAAATGTATTTATAAAAAACGTTACAAATGTTCATTTATCTGCTTTTTCTGCTTTTTGATAGCCTGCCAATTTAATCAATGCAAAACAGTTGACGTTTGAATATCGAGTGAGTAAAAACATTTAGGAATGTACAGTAATTAATTAACACAATTATATAAATGATTGTTGATATAACTTATTCAATACAGTAGAAAACTTATTCATATTTTATTGAAACATGTTGGGTATTTTGTTATTGGTGTTTGTCGTTTAACCCTTTCACCCCGCATTCTGTATAACCGATATATTATGAAGCCAAAATGTCGGCCTTACGATGCGAAAGGGTTAAAGTTTCAAAGTCAGAAATTATTATTACACTCTGTAAAACTGCAATAATTAATTACATATGTTACTAGAGGCAGGACTACCACTTTCAAATCTGTGGCTTTAACCTTTTCCTATCTGTTATTGATATTCTGTTTAGAATGTATGTACTTAAATATGTATGTACTCTGGTATTTGTAAATAATATGTTGCTTTGAACAGCTTCATATGTTTACAGTTTATGACGGACGATTTAGAGCAACGATTTCAAGCATTTAAACGGACTTTACCGTGTGTTATGCAGTGTACAAAGTGGGTTGTGTTGGATGATTTGCGATGTATTTTTGTGTTGTATACAATTATTGTTCCACTAGTTGACGTGATTTTGTGGTAAAAATGGATTTGTATCAAAGGGAACCGTTCTGTTTGTCCAGAAACAATGAATTCAGTTGCAGGCGTTACATTTTAGGGTATTAACTTGTTCTTGAGGTCCGTCCATATAGTACGCATGCACTGAGGGGTAGAGGGGGAGAGTTAGGAGATTTTGTGTATGTACGGTCTGCAAACGGAGGCAGGGGTAGTTGAAAACATGCCTTTTTTGCATATGTACAGTACTATATGGATGGGCCCTTGTTGTGATTTTCAGATGGAGATTTTGTTGCTACAGAAGTTTTGCTATAGATAAAATATCTTAGGCATTTTGCAGATGTTTTGAGCTGTTCGTATTATTTTCACGTCTCTGTTAATGTTTTATATCAGTAGCAATAGCTGCTGTAATTTTTTATATACTTGCTTCATCCATATACAGTAAAACCTTGTTAATGCAACTCAGATAATGTTAACACTTTTCCAGCAGAGGCTTATTTCATTTGGACTGGTAGAGACTTGTATAACAGGTTCCTTTGGCTTCTGTTATTACATGGACTTTTGATTATACTGGAGACTCTGGTAAATGTAGTTCTACTGTAATTGAGGAGCAACTAAGATGCTATGTCCAGTTCATTTTGGTATACATGTACAGAAGCATTTAACTGTAGTAGTTAGTGCTCTTCTGTTTTAGACTTGTTGCTTTATCTGAATCAATTTAAGCCATTTACTAACATTAAACAACAACTGCTTTATTTAATCAGTGTATTTTACAGCCAGTAATTGCAATACTTAACCCTTTCCCTGACAAATACCCAGTCCATCCCCAAAAATTGGAACTAGGGCCTTTTCATTGTTAGTGCGATAACTGTAAGAAGTGTCATTGTTAACGACCTTTAACCCTTATATAAAAATTCCTGGTGCCACTACTGTGAAGTTGAGAAAAAGGCTTAAACTGCAAACAATTAACTCAAGTTTTGTTTTAATGCTGAAGAAGAATTACACTTGTTTGTTCAACTTGGTTGTAGAAGCTTGTCTTCAAAACTGTCACATAACAAGGTTTTTTTTGGAGCCCATGTGCAAAGCTTTGATGGTGGAAACGCCACATTTTAAAAACTAATATTAAGCCATCATTTGAGTGTAAAATATAACAGCTATTTGTGGCATGCTGTTCCACTTGTAGGCTCTTTCAAATTTTAAAATACGTTCTGAATATTTTGAACGAGATTACATGCTGTCGCTGCAAAACCCATTGCTAGGCAACTGTTTCAAAATCACTTCATGAGACAGACAAGAGAATTATTAAAGTGTGTGGCAAAGTTGACTTATTCCAAACAAATGCAGGAATTATGCATTTAAAAGAGATCTAGTATAGAAAGATGGCAGCATATAAATGCTTTTACAGGCATCGTCTGAGGTTGTCTATTTCGGCTCTGAGTCGGTCTGCCTCCCTGCTAAACCCTTCCCTAAGAAGTCGTTCTTGTTCTTCGAGTTTCTGCGCCGTTAGTTCGTCGTAGCTGCGCTGGATTTGCTGTCGGTGGCTATCTGCGTGACGATTCAACTGACTGACTATCTGTTGATGAGACAGCTCCTTCTGTGCCATCAGTTCACATTTCAATCGGCTTTCGCGCTCTGCGGTCTCCTTTCGGCATTCTGCCACCAGGGCCCTAGCGATCTCCGCTGAAAACAACATCGTAATGACACATTTCATAGTCATGAGCATAGTCCAGTGACATTGGAGGGCAGTGAAAAGATTAAAAAGATTCATTGAAGAGCAATGCATTCAACCGTCTCTTGAAGCAATCCATATCAGATGGCCTTTCCATAATAAGTTTCTAGAGCAAGGTTGGTTTAGACTAACTTTCTACCATTCCTCAGCAACTTGAGTTTTAAAGTCAGGCATGGCCATAGCCCCCATATTATATCACTGGACATTTGCAAGTGGACAAATTCTGAATGGTAAAGCTACATTGGGGCAAGAGGGGCACTTGCCCCCTGGAAAATGCAAATCTGTTTTTTAACTAAGCATATTTTGGCTTTTAACCAATATTTTACCCTAAAGCACTAATTCTACACAATGCGAATTCAAAAAACTAAGAAACTAACTTAGGACTTGAATATCTTGAAATTATTAATCATGACATTTGACCATTGTGTCTTGCCTCCCCCTTCTGGAAAACTTTCTGTGGGCGCCACCGAACTGGGTTGATGCTTGCTTTGAATGTAAAGTAAAATGCATCTAGCCGATGTAAAGCGTAAAGCATTTGGGTGTTAACCTCTGGCCATTTCTTCCTCTGAGTCTGCCTGGAGCTCGGCTTGTTTGAAAATCGACTCTTTGCGTAAATGATTTTCTCGGAATTTCAGCAAAACGTCCTACATAAATATAAAACACCTTTAAGTAGATTGTTTATAGAGGAAAATGGTTTATGGCTAACATGTCTAAACAAAGTTTAACATATTCATTAAATATTTACAAGCTCACCAAAATTAAGCAAGGTCTTCATTTATACACTGTACATAACACACTTAAATACTATACAGAATGAACAAGTTAATCTTTCCAGGAGATTGGACCTCTACTACTCTATTCTTTTGAGTATTAATTACTCCACTTCTGATCCATCTGCATGGTGCAGCTTACCAAAATTATTCCTGTAACAGTGATGAGACTATAAAACGGCAGCAAATCCACATCTTTACCACTGAGAACATGCTTTGTTACATTAGATGTTTAAGCAGCTGCTGGCGCCATCTGGGCCCTGCATATAATGACATTGTTAAAGTTCTTTGATGAAATGGAGAGTGATTTCTACCCTGGCTGCAGATGTTCCAAGGGCTTCATAATAGTCCGTTTCAATCTGGTCCATGTCGTTTCTGAACCGCAGGAAGCCGCCTTTTCGCGAGTAGATCCCGTCGCTGACGTTGGGGCTTATCCTTTCGTCGAAAAACTGCTCCAAGACGTCTTCACACAACTTTATCCGCTCTCTTTCGTTGTTCTTCGCAAATCCGGCAAATATTTTGCTAATTTCATTCTGAAAATGAGAATATCAAGATTTCACAGTACTTACATTCCGTGGCCTCATCCTTAAGGCCGTTTGGAGGATTAAGGATACAAAATGTCCTTAAATTTCATTTAAAATAGTGATTGCTGATTTCAGACATTACTCTAGCTTAAACGACTTTTTAATTGATTGATATTGATTGCAAAAAAAGGTCATCATTAGTTCTTTGTGCTTTATCGCATCTTTAACGTCATAAAAAAGGAAAAAGGGAATAAAGATCATCACTAGTTTTTGTGTTTCTTTAACGTCCTGAAAAGTGTGACCAAGCCAATGTGTTTTGTGCGTCCTTAAATTCTTTCCAAGTGATCTGGTATCCACGGCATTGGATCACTTTAATCCCAAAGTTTAAACCTCCAGTGGGGCGTCAGATGGATCAAAAACCAAACTTTTCAGTTAACCAATTTCTGATATCAAGCATGAATACTGGAGATGTTTAAATTTCCGGATCATTCACGGATACTGAAGCCACATATAGGCATGCTTACTGTCAAAGCAGTTTGGAAACTTGAGTCACCATCATTCAAAAAGACTGTCTTTGAGTGAAAGAGGCTCAGAGCCTTCTTGAGGCAAGTCTCTTGAGTGCTTAAGAGTTTGTCCTCTGGGATCGGTAGTAGATTTAAACTTTGAACCATTCCGTTCACATATTCTTCCAAAGCTGCATCCAACGCCTCCTTATTTGCGGCACTCCGAATTACTTCAACGACATCGTAGAGACGCAGTAAACCTCCGCCGTTAAACTGGTCGACAAACTGCCTGATGAGAAGAGAAAGTTCTGGAAGAAATAATTCATACACATCAACACAAAATACACCAAATTCTCACAAACAGCGAAAAATGGAACATCATTTTCACTGGCAAATTAATTAACTAACAACTCATGAAAACTATTTCAAACAAGTAAAGTTAAAAAAATTGATAAAAGTAGGAAAATCATTCAAATAATTAAATAAACAGATCAGTGGGATATAGCATAGAATGAGGTTGAAAAGTCAAATGCAAAAAAATTAAGTTTAAAAAACATAACATAAGAAAGTAGAAAACATTTTCTTACCTTTGCCAGTTATTGGTCTGCCTTCGATTATTTTTGCGTGAACATTTTCCAAGATATGATGAATGAATGTTCCAGTGTTGTCAATAAATTCAGGCTCCAAATCCTCATCTTCCATCTGGTCAAGATATTTCATCTTTTCGACGAGAACTGGTCTCACAAACGTGAAACACTTGCGCTTTGGAAATAACCTGCGTAGGCGCAGTTTGATTCTGTTGCGTTCTCTAACTGCTCGGGTTGACTCTGGCCCAGAGACAGGCCGTGCCGATAGACTGCTTTCAAAATACTCGTCCGAAGTTACTTCCCTGCCATCAATCTCCAACTCTAAATCAAAATCTCTGATGACGTAGATAAAATCGGGAAACTTAAAGCTGAGATTATTGTTAGCAACGTCTTCTTCTTCTTCCTCTTCTTCTTCCTCCTCTTCTTCTTCCTCACCATTACTGTCTCCGTTATCTTCACCTTGACACTTGTTCTTCAGCGTGCCATTTTTGTTAATAACATGTCCTCGTGAATAAATATTTTTGGCCAACATGGACACAAAGCTTAAGCATAAGTTAAGAATAACACAGCAATGCAATGAGATTGTTGTAATACTTCTATACATCAATATTATCTCAGTGATTCATATTTGCTATTCAACTGAATATAATAATAATAATAATAATAATAATAATAATAATAATAACAAATAATAATCAATAATAATAACAATGGAATAATCAATAATAGAGAATAGGATTTCTTCTGTGCTGAAAACAATTACCACTGTATTTCAGCTAAAGCTATTCCAAAGATAATAGTAATAATAATAATAATAATAATAATAATAATAATAATAATAATAACAATATTATTGTTTTTTAATGCACTTTTATAGCGACAGTTCTACAACACAAAAGCAGCAACCAATGTTACTCCGCCGATTGCAATGCTTGACTAATTGCAAAGGATACTGGAGCTGCATGAGAGAGTCGTAAGTGATAGTTCCAATGCTATTGAAAATGAGACAGCTCGACAAAAGCGTTGCCAGAATACAAATGGCATCATCATGCGTCTGGCTGCCCTGAAACATTAAAATTACAAATATTTGCCATCGTAGTCATCATCATCACCATCATCAGGGAGTGATCATGGCAACACGTTAAATAAATTGCACGAAGGAGACTGAAATAGCTAATCGTAAAACAATTCTTTTCAAGCAATGTAGAAAACTAGTTTAATTTACCTTCTCCGCATCACCGAGTCCTTCCGTATCAAGCAGAACGAGATATTTCTCCGGGTGGATCGGATGAACGCGAACCCAAACCCAGATTCCCTTGGTCTTTGCCTGAACAGTCGAACCAAGGGGAAAACCTGGAAGCAGAACCAAATCGAACCATGATTGATATCACGGCGCTCACGAGTCTTTAAAATAAGCATAAACATCACAAGATAAACAAGTAGGCAAGTAAGTGAAATCTCGTGAATTTACTTATATAGCGCTTTAAGATAATAGTACCACAGCAGTCTGCAGTAGTAGCTGCTTATTCTGAGACACTTATTCTAAATTTGAAATCGCCAAGACGTGGGGTTCAGTTAGTCAGGCAGGGTCATTTAATTCAAAGGCCCATCGTGGCAATTCAAAGCCCTTTAGATTTTTCAGGTATATTTTACCAGACGTGTGACCGCAAAGTCGGTTCATTAGGTACGATTTTCCCGAACGGTATCGGCCGACGATGGCAGTAACGACCGTCTGTCCATCGCCGAGGGCCCCCAGCTGATCGAGCGCCCGTTGGCAGATGACAAATCTTCCCGTATCGTCTGTGTCGATCAAGCAGAACGGACGGGAAAATATATCGATTCCGTCTTCTTCGGCCATTAATTACGATTAATTAATAAATCGAAATAAATCATAATTGTCTTAGCTTAAGTTTCCTCTTAGTCTTATTACGAAATCTACGGTTTTCACTTTCACTTAATAAGTAGCCACTAAAGTCCCGTTGTTCTCAAATCTAAAAATAAACTTACGCAGCTAAAAAAATAGACCTACGCAGCGGGTATTTATCATTGATTTCTATTAATAGGGTCCGTCTAATCGGCGGATGAGGGCGGGGCGGATGAGCTGGCGGATGAGCGGGCGGATGAACGCGGCGGATGAGAACCGTGGCGGATGAGAAGCCTGGCGGATGAGAAGCCTATATGGGGAGGGGTCCGTCTAATCGGCGGATGAGGGCGGAGCGGATGAGCTGGCGGATGAGCGGGCGGATGAACGCGGCGGATGAGAACCGTGGCGGATGAGAAGCCTGGCGGATGAGAAGCCTATATGGGGAGGGTACGTTTCGGTCCTAATCGGTACGTTTCGGCCCTATTCGGTCCTATTAGGTACGTTTCGGTCCTATTCGATACGTTTCGGTCCTATTAGGTACGTTTCGGTCCTATTCGGTACGTTTCGGTCCTATTCGGTCCTATTAGGTACGTTTCGGTCCTAATCGGTACGTTTCGGCCCTATTCGGTACGTTTCGGTCCTATTTTACTAGGTACGTTTCGGTCCTATTCGGTCGGTCGTTTCGGTACTATAGGTACGTTTCGGTCTATTCGGTCCTAATCGGTACGTTTCGGTCCTATTCGGTCGTTTATTAGGTACGTTTCGGTCCTATTCGGTACGTTTCGGTCCTATTCGGTAGGTACGTTTCGGTCCTATTCGGTACGTTTCGGTCCTATTCGGTCCTAATCGGTACGTTTCGGTACATTTCGGTACGTTTCGGTCTTATTTGGTCCTATTAGGTACGTTTCGGTCCTAATCGGTACGTTTCGGTCCTAATCGGTACGTTTCGGTCCTATTCGGTACGTTTCGGTCCTATTCGGTTCTATTCGGTCCTAATCGGTACGTTTCGGTCCTATTCGGTACGTTTCGGTCCTATTCGGTTCTATTCGGTCCTATTATGTACGTTTCGGTCCTAATCGTCCTATTCGTTTCGGTCCTATTCGGTACGTTTCGGTCCTATTCGGTCCTATTAGTACGTTCGGTCCTAATCGGTACGTTTCGGTCCTAATCGGTGCGTTTCGGTCCTATTCGGTCCTATGAGGTACGTTTCGGTCCTAATCGGTGCGTTTCGGTCCTATTCGGTACGTTTCGGTCCTATTCGGTCCTATTAGGTACGTTTCGGTCCTAATCGGTACGTTTCGGTCCTATTCGGTCCTATTCGGTACGTTTCGGTCATAATCGGTACGTTTCGGTCCTAATCGGTGCGTTTCGGTCCTATTCGTACGTTTCGTTTCGGTCCTATTCGGTCCTATTAGGTACGTTTCGGTCCTAATCGGTACGTTTCGGGCCCTATTCGATACGTTTCGGTCCTATTCGGTCCTATTCGGTCCTAGGTACGTTTCGGTCCTAATCGGTGCGTTTCGGTCCAATTCGGTACGTTTCGGTCCTATTCGGTCCTATTAGGTACGTTTCGGTCCTAATCGGTACGTTTCGGTCCTATTCGGTACGTTTCGGTCCTATTCGGTCCTATTAGGTACGTTTCGGTCCTAATCGGTGCGTTTCGGTCCTATTCGGTCCTATTAGGTACGTTTCGGTCCTAATCGGTACGTTTCGGTCCTATTCGGTCCTATTAGGTACGTTTCGGTCCTAATCGGTACGTTTCGGTCCTATTCGGTACGTTTCGGTCTTATTCGGTCCTATTAGGTACGTTTCGGTCCTAATCGGTACATTTCGGCCCTATTCGGTACGTTTCGGTCTATTCGGTCAAGGTGCGTTTCGTCCTTTCGGTCCTATTCGGTCCTACTAGGTACGTTTCGGTCCTAATCGGTGCGTTTCGGTCCTATTCGGTCCTATTAGGTACGTTTCGGTCCTATTCGGTACGTTTCAGTCCTATTCGGTATTAGGTTTCGGTCCTATTCGGTACGTTTTTTGGTCCTAATCGGTACGTTTCGGTTTCACTTTTCGGTACGTTTCGGTCCTATTCGGTCCTATTAGGTACGTTTCGGTCCTAATCGGTACGTTTCGGTCCTATTCGGTACGTTTCGGTCCTATTCGGTACGTTTCGGTCCTATTCGGTTCTATTCGGTCCTAATCGGTACGTTTCGGTCCTATTCGGTACGTTTCGGTCCTATTCGGTTCTATTCGGTCCTATTAGGTACGTTTCGGTCCTAATCGGTACGTTTCGGTCCTATTCGGTACGTTTCGGTCCTATTCGGTCCTATTAGGTACGTTTCGGTCCTAATCGGTGCGTTTCGGTCCTATTCGGTCCTATGAGGTACGTTTCGGTCCTAATCGGTGCGTTTCGGTCCTATTCGGTACGTTTCGGTCCTATTCCTATTAGGTACGTTTCGGTCCTAATCGGTACGTTTCGGTCCTATTCGGTCCTATTAGGTACGTTTCGGTCCTAATCGGTACGTTTCGGTCCTATTCGGTACGTTTCGGTCCTATTCGGTCCTATTAGGTACGTTTCGGTCCTAATCGGTACGTTTCGGCCCTATTCGATACGTTTCGGTCCTATTCGGTCCTATTCGGCATTTCAGCTATTAGGTCCTATTCGGTCCTACGGTTTCGGTCCTAATCGGTGCGTTTCGGTCCTATTCGGTACGTTTCGGTCCTATTCGGTCCTATTAGGTACGTTTCGGTCCTAATCGGTACGTTTCGGTCCTATTCGGTACGTTTCGGTCCTATTCGGTCCTATTAGGTACGTTTCGGTCCTAATCGGTGCGTTTCGGTCCTATTCGGTCCTATTAGGTACGTTTCGGTCCTAATCGGTACGTTTCGGTCCTATTCGGTCCTATTAGGTACGTTTCGGTCCTATTAACGTTTCGGTCCTATTTCGGTCCTATTCGGTACGTTTCGGTCCTATTCGGTACGTTTCGGTCCTATTCCTACTAGGTACGTTTCGGTCCTAATCGGTGCGTTTCGGTCCTATTCGGTCCTATTAGGTACGTTTCGGTCCTATTCGGTACGTTTCAGTCCTATTCGGTACGTTTCGGTTCTATTCGGTCCTATTCGGTACGTTTTGGTCCTAATCGGTACGTTTCGGTCCTATTCGGTACGTTTCGGTCCTATTCGGTTCTATTCGGTCCTAATCGGTACGTTTCGGTCCTATTCGGTACGTTTCGGTCCTATTCGGTTCTATTCGGTCGTTTCGGTCTATTAGGTTTCGGTCCTATTACGTCCTATTCGGTTATTCGGTACGTTTCGGTCCTAATCGGTACGTTTCGGTCCTATTCGGTACGTTTCGGTCCTATTCGGTCCTATTAGGTACGTTTCGGTCCTAATCGGTACGTTTCGGCCCTATTCGATACGTTTCGGTCCTATTCGGTCCTATTAGGTACGTTTCGGTCCTAATCGGTGCGTTTCGGTCCTATTCGGTACGTTTCGGTCCTATTCGGTCCTATTAGGTACGTTTCGGTCCTAATCGGTACGTTTCGGTCCTATTCGGTACGTTTCGGTCCTATTCGGTCCTATTAGGTACGTTTCGGTCCTAATCGGTACGTTTCGGCACTTTTCGGTACGTTTCGGTCCTATTAGGTACCTTTCGGTCCTAATCGGCGCGTTTCGGTCCTATTCGGTCCTATTAGGTACGCTTAGGCCCTAATCGGCACGTTTCGGTCCTATTCGGTACGTTTCGGTCCTATTCGGTCATATTAGGTACGTTTCGGTCCTAATTGGTACGTTTCGGTCCTATTCGGTACGTTTCGGTCCTAATCGGCGCGTTTCGGTCCTATTCGGTCCTATTAGGTACGCTTAGGCCCTAATCGGTACGTTTCGGTCCTATTCTGTACGTTTCGGTCCTATTCGGTCCTATTAGGTACGTTTCGGTCCTAATCGGTGCGTTTCGGTCCTATTCGGTCCTATTAGATACGTTTCGGTCCTAATCGGTGCGTTTCGGTCCTATTCGGCCTTATTAGGTACGTTTCGGTCCTAATCGGTACGTTTCGGTCCTATTCGGTCCTATTAGGTACGTTTCGGTCCTAATCGGCACGTTTCGGCCCTATTCGATACGTTTCGGTCCTATTCGGTCCTATTCGATACGTTTCGGTCCTATTCGGTCCTATTAGTTACGTTTCGGTCCTAATCGGTGCGTTTCGGTCCTATTCGGTACGTTTCGGTCCTAATCGGTCCTATTAGGTACGTTTCGGTCCTAATCGGTACCTTTCGGTCCTATTCGGTACGTTTCGGTCCTATTCGGGCCCTATAAGGTACGTTTCGGTCCTAAACGTTTTGGTGCGTTTCGGTCCCATTCGGTCCTATGAGGTACGTTTTCCTAATCGGTACGTTTAATCGGTACGTTTCGGCCCTATTCGATACGTTTCGGTCCTATTCTGTTCCTATCCTAGGTACGTTTCGGTCCGTTTCGGTGCGTTTCGGTCCTATTCGGTACGTTTCGGTCCTATTCGGTCCTATTAGGGTATGTTTCGGTCTAATCTAATCGGTACGTTTCGGTCCTATTCGGTCCTATTCGGTACGTTTCGGTACTAATCGGTACGTTTCGGTCTAATCTACGTTTCGTCCCTATTCGGTACGTTTCGGTCCTATTCGGTCCTATTCGGTCTATTAGGTACGTTTCGGTCCTAATCGGTACGTTTCGGGCCTAATCGGTGCGTTTCGGTCCTATTCGGTCCTATTAGGTACGTTTCGGTCCTAATCGGTACGTTTCGGTCCTATTCGGTCCTATTAGGTACGTTTCGGTCTAATCAGTACCTTTTTGTCCTAATCGGTACGTTTCGGTCCTATTCGGTCCTAATAGGACCGAAACGCACCGATTAGGACCGAAACGTACCTAATAGGACCGAATAGGAACGAAACGTACCGAATAGGACCGAAACGTACCGATTAGGACCGAAACCTACCTAATAGGACCGAATAGGACCGAAACGCACCGATTAGGACCGAAACGTATCTAATAGGACCGAATAGGACCGAAACGAACCGATTAGGACCGAAACGTACCTATTCGGTACGTTACGGTCTAATCGGGGGACCGAATAGGACCGAAACGTACCGAATAGGGCCGAAACGTACCGATTAGTACCGAAACGTACCTAATAGGACCGAAACGCACCGATTAGGACCGAAACGTACCAAATTGGACCGAATAGGACCGAAACGCACCGATTAGGACCGAAACGTACCTAATAGGACCGAATAGGACCGAACCGTACCGAATAAGACCGAAACGTACCGATTAGGACCGAAACGTACCTAATAGGACCGAATAGGACCGAAACATACCGAATAGGATCGCAACGTACCGATTAGGACCGAAACGTACCTAATAGGACCGAATAGGACCGAAACGTACAGAGTAGGACTGAAACGTACCGATTAGGACCGAAACGTATCTAATAGGACCGAGTAGGACCGAGTAGGACCGAAACGCACCTCCGTCCCTCTCTCCGTCCCTCCGTCCCTCCGTCCCTCCCTCCATCCCTTCGTCCCTCCGTCCCTTCGTCCCTCCGTCCTTCCCTCTCCTTCCTTTCGTCCCTCCCTCCTAATAGGACCGAATAGGACCGAAACGTACCGAATAGGGCCGAAATGTACCGATTAGGAACGAAACGTACCGATTAGGACCGAAACGTACCGATTAGGACCGAAACGTACCTAATAGGACCGAATAGGACCGAAACGTACCGAATAGGACCGAAACGTACCGATTAGGACCGAAACGTACCTAATAGGACCGAATAGGACCGAAACGCACCGATTAGGACCGAAACGTATCTAAACTCACCGATTAGGTCCGAAACGTACTGAATAGGGCCGAAACGTACCGATTAGGAACGAAACGTACCGATTAGGACCGAAACGTACCGATTAGGACCGAAACGTACCGATTAGGACCGTAACGTACCTAATAGGACCGAATAGGACCGAAACGCACCGATTAGGACCGAAACGTATCTAAACTCACCGATTAGGACCGAAACGTACCGAATAGGGCCGGACCGATTAGGAACGAAACGTACCGATTAGGACCGAAACGTACCGATTCGAAACGTACCGATTAGGACCGAAACGTACCTAATAGGACCGAATAGGACCGAAACGTACCGATTAGGAACGAAACGTACCGATTAGGACCGAAACGTACCGATTAGGACCGAAACGCACCGATTAGGACCGAAACGTATCTAAACTCACCGATTATAGGACCGAAACGTACCGAATAGGACCGAAACGTTCCGATTAGGACCGAAACGTACCTAATAGGACCGAATAGGACCGAAACGCACCGATTAGGTCCGAAACGTATCTAAACTCACCGATTATAGACCGAAACGTACCTAATCGGACCGAAACGTTCCGATTAGGACCGTAACGTACCTAATAGGACCGAATAGCTGAATATGACATATAGCGCCCCCCGCCGTCGTCCCCTCCCCATATAGGCTTTTCATCCGCCACGGTTCTCATCCGCCACGGTTCTCATCCGCCGAATCAAACAGATCGCCCTCATTGCTGTATATGACATATAGCCCCCCCCGCCGTCGCCCCTCCCCATATAGGCTTCTCAACCGCCAGGCTTCTCATCCGCCACGGTTCTCATCCGCCGCGTTCATCCGCTCGCTCATCCGCCCCGCCCTCATCCGCCTATTAGACGGACCCCTATTAATAGCCTAGACTGGTCAGAGGCTCGTTGTTGGGTACAAATAAGTAAGTAAGTAAGTAAAATCTCGTAAACTTCTACAGCGCCCCGGAAAGCAGCAAAGCAGTAGCTGCTTATTCTTATGCGCTTAATCTTTCTTGAAATAGCTATAGCCAGGGTGGTTTGTTGGGGAACTATGTAGGGTGCATTTTTGGGCACAAAAGTTGGAAACAAACGTTGGGGAACAGCCGCATACTTCTTTCCCGTTCTGTTTGGTACAGCTAATCGCTGTGCATGATGGCATTTTCAACGAATTTACCACATTAAATTTAAATCATTAACGAATCAAAAACGATAATACACTTTTGATCTTCGCAAGATGGCGGCATTTTAGCCTCGGCGTTTGCAATGACAGGCTATAGGCTATGACCAGTCTAGGCTATTAATAGAAGTCAATGGCATTTATGATATCCCATAGGACATCGGGCTTCCGCCGCACATTCATTCATTCAATCAATCAATCAACTTCTACTACTACTACTACTACTACTACTACTACTACTACTACTACTACTACTACTACTACTACTACTACTACTACTACTACTACTGCTGCTGCTGCTGCTTCATCATCATTTGTTATATAATTTAGCCTGTCTTTAAGATAACTGGTTCTTTGTACAACAGGTTTTATGGGCAACAAAACAATTTATAATTACTAATTCTCTGTGTGATGATGATTACTACTACTACTACTACTACTACTACTACTACTACTACTACTACTACTACTACTACTACTACTACTACTACTACTATTACTACTACTTCCTCAAAAAATTGAAGACGCACCTGTTCGACATCTCATACAAGTGCAATGTGCAAAGCGCTTTTGCCTTAAGCCTCTGACTCTGTACTGCGCTATATAAATTGTCGTTTAAGCTAAACTAAACTGGGAAAACTGTGATTAATCAAAAAGAAATCCATACAAAGGTTTAGGCTATTAATGATGACATCAACTCATGCGGTAGATGTCTATGTCTTAACATTGTTAAATCATTAAAACACAGATCTAATGCATTGTTGGTTCATATTCCCGCTCGTTTATAGGCTATACAGTACTATTTCAAAGGTTTTTAAATGAACAAATACTTAATGAATTTTGTAATTAACTAAAACCTGTTGTAAAAACTAGATTTAAGATTAGTTTTCTTGACTGCGTTGGCATCAAAACGCTTTTCTTTGTTAATGAAAAGTTCAAAGAAGAGCATTTATACTCGAGAACGATTCGCACACAACGGTTCCAGCGATTCGAATAATTCTAATATTTTCCGGCAGATGGAGCAAAGTCGTGACCTGTCCTGACTGGGATCATACGAAAGGGCAGTCGCAGTCTCCGTGGAACGGGGTTGAGTCGATGGGCGGTCCTGCAGGGGCGACAGCGGAGCGCTGAGGTCGGAGTTTGCACTGGGAGACGAGATTCTCCAGTTTTCCGTTACAGCGCAGTTTCTGGGTCTCCGTTGCTCCGCCGACGAATTCTCCATTTATAAAAACACGCGGAACCTAAACATCAACACGAATTTATGAGGCGCGCGTTTTTTCTCTCTCCCAGGCCTAGACTGACTGCTATAGGCCTAAAGCCGAACCGAAAACATCTAGTCGTAGCCGTATTATAAAGCCGCCGAAAATACTGTGGCCAGCCAAAACTGTTCCCGTTGATCCTAGAGACAAGTGCATTGTCTACGTTTATGGATTAGCGACAAACCAATACTATAATGACAAATAGCAGAAATTAATGCTCACATATTATTAAATTCCATGGTCTTCTCGCTTAAAGAAGGAATCAGTGTTTTATCCAGACTTGTTATGGAGGAGATTTCCCTCCCTCCCCCCAAAAAACTCAAAAGTTCCCCTAAAATCACAGCACTGAAGACAAAGTTTGCATTAAACGTTGCCTCTTCCCTCCAGTCAAGTCAATTTCCCCCACCTCCCCCCAAAGACTTGGGGTCTGGATAAAACACTGGAAGGAATGCTGATTATTCAGCATTATTATTGATCCCGTAAATTTTTATCCGCTAATTCAGTAATATTTCGGCTTAGGGGTCTACTCCCCCTCGCTGTAAAGAATCTGTTACTAAATATCATCGAATTCTTAGGCCAAAATATAACTTCTTTAACGCGATTACAAATTAATCGTTTACAGCTCCACAGTTTTTATTACTCGGCTCTTCGCAGGGGCGTACCTAGGGTATTAGGCGGCGCCCATAGTAGGGAGGTTCAGAAAACTAAATTAGCAGGTTAACAGATCGTTAATTAACAAATCGTGTTATTTTATTGACGCAAATTGAAACTACAGATGAACTTTTAGGCCAACTGATGCTATCTGGCCTATGATGATATGACGGAAATCAATTCTTTCAGTTTCTTCTCTTTCTGCGCTGAGTAAAGAGCAGCATCACCGAGTGTTTGGTGCCCCTAGTTTAAGGGGTAGCGCCCAGGCCATCTGGCCCCCACCTGCCCTACCCTACCATATAGGTACGCCACTGGTTTTTAGTGTTGCTTTCACGAATCAATCGCTGACACTGGCGTAAACTTGGATGAAAAAGTGGGGGGGGGGCAACCCTTTTACCCTCCCCCATTCCGTGCGGTAGCCTCTCAGAAAAGCGGGGCCTCGAGCCAGAGGTCTGAGCCTATAGAGGTTTGCGCCTGAGGTCGTCGACCGTTGCGCTTCCAGTGAGCTCTCCGAGTTTCTCCTGCAGTTTCTGTCCGTCCGGCCTCTTGTCCAGTTCGACGACGCTGTACTGAGTCTTCATGTCGTCGAATAGTTTTTTGGCTTTGAGACTGTGCGGACATTCGGTCTTCGAGAAGATGACGACGCAGTCGCCATCTATCGTCCGTTTGATGAAGCTCATCTCGTTCGCAGCGCCCGGAATATACGACGTAACTATACCCATGAGTCCGGATCTCTTTCGATGGTTGAAGCCCTCTTACGGCGTCCTATGACTATCTGTTGCTGCTGTTGATTTTCTGTGAAAACTAATCAGATTTTTATTCAGGACTTTTTTGCATTACCATTAAAGCTCTAAGAATGACATTTATAAAATTTAGCTAAAATCAAAGAATTAAGAATCCAGCCGAATGTTCTAAATTAGTTAACTACGTCACTAATAATAAATAAATAAATAAATAAATAAATAAATAAATAAATAAATAAATTATTCAGAATGGTGACGTCACAACAAACGCAAAAGGCTTAGAAACCATAGACTTTAATATCATATAATAATAAATCTATGTTAGGGACGGGTCTTAGAATCCCAAATTCCCAATGTTGTTACAATATTGAAACTATATATAAATCTTTATTCGCAAACGCAGATAACATATGATAAACATAATTCTTAACATAAATAGAGTACGTCAATGATGATAATATAATTGAAATAAGAGCTTCACAGATAGAGTGAGTGATTTTCCATTAGTTACGAAAAACTAGATTATGTTGAGACGTTGGTATCATCCACAAATTGCTCGCGTAGCGGTGGCGTAGCCAAAGGGGGGATATAAACCCCCTTGGGCGCCGACGAAAATTTGTTTATGTTTCCATGCATTTTTAATTTTTGGACGGGACGCGGTTTTGAGGGTCTAACTCTCCCCTTGGGGCTGCTGGCCAAAATTTTGTAAGCGTCTTAATTAATAGGCGTGACGACCTTTTTTTTTTGTCAGCATCTGAAAGGAAAAATTTTAGAAGGAAAGACATAGGATAGATACATAAGATGACCATTTTTGCTTGTCAAGATTTTTCGATAGTTGGTTACGATCAAAAGTCAAAACCAACCCCCCCTTCGCAAATCCTGGCTACGCCACTGCGGAGTATACCCAGTGACCCATGCTTCAAGTAGGTTAGAGTTCGCCGTAAATCGCAATCGCATGACAATGCATTGGTGTTACTGTAGACCTACTTCTGTTCTGTTCTGTTCTGTTCTGTTCTTTAGCCATCAAGAAGATGGCTAAAGAACAGAACAGAACAGAACAGAACAGAACAGAAGTAGGCCTATACAGTAACACCAATGCATTGTAAGTTAGGCCTACGGCTGACGATTTCAATCGCTTCTACGTGCAGGTGGCAAACACGATTCTACGAAACCTGTCGCCTCCCCATTTTCCCTTCATGACAAATAGCTGACTAACTCTATGCCTGTGCTGACAGAGACGCGGCAATGTCTCTGAAGAAGTTGGTCTTCTCCAGTGATCCGCGTCCATATTGCTTTGTTAATGGTGAACATTAACTCTTTAGACCGGAACCTATTAAGACGAACCTCTAGGGACAGGATTTAGCCCGTAACTGTACACCTAATCATGACTTTATCATCTTTTAGATCCGGTCTTAATTAAGACACCTGTTTGGTTTGACATATTCCCCCGCAAATGGCTTTCCCCTCGGATCTGACCGGAACTTTCCGTCTTGACCTGGCTCTAATTCGATTTGGATTTGAGCGCATTGTGGCCAGGGCGCCATAGAAGGTCAGAGATTGAACAATCGTTCACAAGTATTGTTCGAGAAAGATGTGAGAGACTTGAAGGCTTAAATTTATAAATCGTGTCTTGTCAGATCGGTCCAACCAATGAAGTTGATGTTTGCAAAAGGATGCATATAATAGATCCTATAGGTTTTAGGCCTATATTTTTATATGTTAAGCGAATGGCTGACGCTCAAGCATCCGTAAATAAAACGGTCGTTCCTTTCTTATTGTGCGCAGTGGTGACGCCTTGGCTCAACATGAGTTCTTCTCAAAATCGTAAAGTGTTTTGCCTTTTAAAATTTGAGTTTTTATTATTAGTAATTTATAGCCACTAAATGTAACCATTTGAAAAGTAATTTGGATTTTTTCAAAGCGCCTTTCCTATAAGCATAAGCCTATGACGAATCAGACATAGGCCTACACTTATAATTACCGAGAAATAATGCGGGAAGTCTGTGTAGTCACAAATAGACTTTAACTTCTCAATTACAATTATAAACTAAAATTCAGTTATTAGACACATTAGCCTATTATTATTATTATTATTATTATTATTATTAGTAGTAGTAGTAGTAGTAGTAGTAGTAGTAGTAGTAGTAGTAGTAGTAGTAGTAGTAGTAGTAGTAGTAGTAGTAGTAGTAGTGCTGTGTTATTGCAGGCATTTTGAATCGGTATCTTCGCCATAAGCGTTATTTATTTGTAATTCTTCGTGACTTGGATTCCAGTTGTTGTTACACTGTCCGTTCTCTTCGCATGACGGAACAGGCGTGTTACGATTGGATGTTATGAGACGCTCTGCACGAAACACAACGATAACGAATAGACTGCCAGGACGAACATATGGACAATGCATGCGTTCATTCTCACATAACACAAATCATGTGTCTGTTCAGAGGGCGGAAGATGGCAGAGTGGGTTGCGCACTGAAGCGATATCACGCTACGTCTACGATAAGTCTCAAGCAGTGGTGAACATATACATGTACAGTATATATATACATAATAGGCTACAGTATATATATATATATATATACACAGTATAAGCACAAAATATATGCACACATAGGTCTACACAATTACCTAAGTCAATCTGAGCTTCGCACAGTATATACATACATTATAGAGTGTGTGTATATCATACAGTATATATATACACACATATATATATACCGTGTCTACTAAAAAAACGAAGCCAATGCATTCACCAGCACAGCCTTACTAATACTGAACGGATTTTTGTAAATGTTAGTTTTAAATTCAGAATACAATTACCAAAGTAAATCTGAGCTTAGCTTTTTAATAGACCAGCTTCGCTAAGTCTTTTGGTGGACACTGTACACACACACACACACACACACACACACATTATATATATATATATATATATATATATATATATATATATATATATATATATATATATATATATATATATATATATATGGAGGAGAGAGAACATTTTAGTAGCGAAGAAAGGGATTGTGTTGAGTGATAGAAGAACCGATACGTCTTCTGCTATATCTTACGGCATGATAACATTACAGAGCCTTAAGTTAACTAGGCCACCTTCTGAACACCGCAGGGTCTCCTCGTAGTATAGCCCTTGGCTTGATAATAAGGACGAGGCGTTGAGGCTGATACTGCGGCGTTCAAAACAAACAAACACACACACACATCTATAAATGCCAACGCAAAGTCTGACCGCCGTCGGTCGCTTCTGTTTAGAAATATTATTATTGTTCTTCTGCATGTTGAACTGATTTCTTATTTAGCTGAGAGAAGATGAATTCTTGTCGGATTAATGCCAACAGCTGCTACTGTGCTGCCGCTATCGTCTTCGCGTTTCTGATCTACCTGACGGCGCTCGAATTCTATCATCCATCGTCGTTCCGAGACAACTACTATTCGACAACGGTGAGAATAATGAACATCTACTTTTAATTTCGATTATATCAATGAAATGACGAATGACTGACCTCTATCCTGCGTACCAGGCATGTAATGTAATTGGCCCAATTTATATAGCGCTGATGTAGGTTTACGTTAGTATGCGCACCAGTAGTTTGCGCACCTGGGAGTTTACGCACCGGTAGTTTACGCACCCTACTGGTGTGCAAACTCCCAGATGCGCAAACTACTGGTGCACATACTATGCAATACCCTGATATAAGCTTAATTCTTACAAATTGGCTTTTTCTCAAGCGTATTTTCTCATCCTCAGAGACCCTTTCTGTCCTGTGCTCCTGTGACGAACCGACTGTTGTGGTGTTTTGATAATTGTGTGCGGCTGCTTTGTCAGGGACTCGGTCACTAAAGCGACACTTTTGGTAGACAACTTAACCACAGCGTCGCGCTGCCCATCGCCTGGACGTTATGATGATAGTGGCGCCATAGAAGTTCTATGATCGGTGTGTTATATAACATAGCAGATGTGAAATGTTATTTGGCGCGGGGTTTATTTGTCTGTGGCGTGATTCAATCTAAGAGCTTTGATACGCAGAGATTTGTCTTTTGCTTAAAACGTTAATCTTCTCCATATTAAATAGGCCTACGACCAGGCTGCGATTTGTGACCTAGAGCAGTGGGGGGAGGATATGTCGAGCTTGGGGGATGTAGTTGTTGGGGAAGTGTAGCAGTGGGGGGATGTAGTGGTGGGGGATGTAGCAGTATGGGGATGCAGTTGGGCAGTGGGGTGGAAAATCCCCCATTTCCCCTACAAATCGCGCCCTGCCTGTCTACGACGGTTTAAAAAAGAGAAGTCTTGGTCGACTGCAACCCGAACAAAAGAAAGTCAAATATGTTTCTAAAAAGCTTTTCATGCGATTCGTCAAACGATCCAATAAAGTTGATATTCTAAGCTCCATAGGATTACGTCCAACCCAGCGCCCGAGGCCTGTTTACATATTATAGACGCCCTGCTGTATAACTAGGGCATGCACACAAACACACGCACGTTCACACGCACTCACACACATATACACTATATATATATATATATATATATATATATATATATATATATATATATATATATATATATATAAGGTATATGTATCATTTCACTTTTTAACTTGAAAGTGACCGAGTCTTTGATAAAATGCCTTTGATATCGCAACAGATGTTTTATGCCTCGTCTATGCCAGGCCTGGAGCAGGAATTGATAATATTATAGACGCATATTACCGAATTATCCAACGGGTGGCATAGACCTATTTACGCATAAGTATCAATGTATATTTTATAATAAGGCAGAGAAGAATTTACACCTAATTAACTTAGTGACGTGTCGTTCCATGTGGCAAAATATAGTCTTTGATGTTCGTGTCACTGTGTACAAATATAAAACCGTGTAAGTCAGGGGTTCGAGTGGGTTCAGGTATATCATCCAAAGCGTTGCAATTAGCCTATAGTATAGGTGATTGTATTTTTAAAAATTACAAATTCTTAATTTGCGTGAAAGCGTCTTAATGTAATCGCTTGAATGAGGTGAATGAACTCTTATTATGGAAGACTCCATTTTCGCTCAACATTCAGAAAGATGAAAACTGATTCTTTTCTAAATACAGGTTTTGCTTGTTCTTCGTCGAACAGCAGAAATAAAACACCGGTTTTAGAAGTTCATCCCGATGAGAAATAACCTCTAGAGATAACCTCTTCCCTCTGGTTAATTGATTAGGCTTTACTGCCGTTTAGTTTTGTTAAATTGATTTTGTTTTCCAAACCGTTGCTGCTTCTTTATCAACTGCAGCGTCGTCTTCTGTCTCGTCTGAGTTCGAAATCTGTCGATTCTTCTAATGCCACCTGTCAATACAGAACGATGTACCCGACGTGTACGAAGCACGCCGTCATCTGCCATCGACAGCAGCACACGCAGACAGACGACCTCTCTCCACTGTCCACGATCAGCATCCACTCGCTCAAGTTTCTCTTACACAGGTGGTCGGTCTACTGCGATTACGAACGCCCTTGACGGCGACGACGACGATGACAACGATGCAGATTCTGGTTTCTCAATGCCCCCTCCCCCACTATCCCCACTGGAATTTGAAAATTTTGGGGAGGGATTAATAGTCGAATAGTCCGGCCCTTCACAGGTTTGGTTTTCAAAGTCGAACAATGATGTCTGTTCCGAAGGATGCAGTAGGCCTAATAGTAAAGAAGAATATTATTAATTTATTATTATTATTATTATTATTATTATTATTATTATTATTATTATTATTATTATTATTATTATTATTATTATTAAAATACGGCTCAAATGATTGCGGTGGTTTTTTGGTGATGAAAGCAGGTGCTTCAGAGCCAGCCAGAAATGGTTTCAGTTACATAATTATGAAATCATCGAAGCGTTATGCTCGATTCTGATAAACGTCCGGTGACGACATTACAGTATACGTACCGGGTACGTGAATTCGTCTTGCTCTCGTAGCTTGTAATAGATACAATTATTTGCTACCTCTGCCGCCAGCAAGCAAATACCTTGCTCAGGCGATTCCGTGCCTTACTACTACTACTACTACTACTACTACTACTACTACTACTACTACTACTACTACTACTACTACTACTACTACTACTACTACTACTACTACTGTGCACGGCAAAAGATGCACAGTGATCGTGTGAAATACAGTTGAGAGTCGTCGTCGTTTGGCACACGATCTATGGGGGGGGCCTAAGTAATATTCCGGCAAATGTTTTGTCTATGACATATACTCAGAGACACGCTGTCACGACCCAATTGAAGCTTATGGTCGGCTGAGTACTCGGTCCAAATCGTGGCCGAAATAAGTGAATGTCGTAGGCGTTTTCCTTATGAGACGCCATGAAACTCTGATCTATTGCGCGTATGTTTTACTGAATCCTCCTCTAACCTGTGGTTAAATTACTTTTTCAGAGGTACCGGATCTCCTTATTTTTCCTCAGGTCACAAAATTTCTTCAAAACTTTTTTTTATTAATTTCAAACGAACATCTATAGAGTATAGAGTACAGTTCACGTTTTCTTTTCTTTCCCGTGCATGCAATGTGCTAAAGAAAACAATAAAAGATCACAACGAATAAAAGTACGTTCCGGGTCTTTTTCCAGACGTCCAGGATCTGAGATCCGGCAAGATCCGGCTCAATCTAACCCCTGATCCTAACACTAATTCGCCCACTTTTATTCGTATTTATTGCTGGCATTTTTACACGAGTGCAAAGGGAACTGAAAAATAAAGCTTCAGTTCAGTTCAGTTCGACAGTTTTATGTTGCGCCGGTTTTGTTTGCTTGTTTTAAACGACGTCCGCCGTCGAGTCTCTTGTGTGGTTTCTATATTTGAGGTTTTTCAGTTCTCTCGAATCGAATCGTCACGAATCGACGAAATGTGGCGCCAAATAGGCCCTATAGGCGTCAAATACGTGTCACAATGTGAGAATAAATGAAACAAATGTGTGAAGACTTCTTTTCGAGTTTATGACCGCCTGGTCTCGAGTTAAGTCGCTGTTAAGACAGACAGACAGACAGGCAGACAGGCAGGCAGGCAGACAGACAGACAGACAAATATGCCTTAGATAAGGTAGTAGCCTATAAGTTCACTTCTCTCTATATGTGGTTCTCACACAAGGCATGTCCTACTTAACCACACTAAACCCTGCTATTATTATTATTATTATTATTATTATTATTATTATTATTATTATTATTATTATTATTAGTTAGTAGTAGTAGTAGTAGTAGTAGTAGTAGTAGTAGTAGTAGTAGTAGTAGTAGTAGTAGTAGTAGTAGTAGTAGGCCTAGTGGGCCTAGTAGTAGTAGTGTTGTTATTATTATTATTATTATTATTATTATTATTATTATTATTATTATTATTATTATTATTATTATTATTAAGGTGTCGATAGTGAAGGTCATAATGTCCGTTTGTTTTTTCCTAGTATTTTAACGGACCTCGATTTCAAATGCACGAATTGTGTCGATAGGGAAGGTCATAATGTCCGTTTGTTTTCCCTAGTATTTTAACGGAAGCACGAAGACGTCGTTCGGGGGCCCCTGGTCTCGGCGTCTACGAGATCTGCATGGCCCCAGGACTCCAACCGAAGCCCCACGACTGCCTCGTCTACTCGTTCGGGTAGGTACCGCCGTCTTTAGTTCTTTATCTATTCGGTAAGCCTACCCTAGCCTTTAATAAAATCCGCCTATGCCTGAAAGTCAAGCCGGAAAGGTCAGTCAGATCAGCGGGGACAGTGTTTATTCTAGCCACCTTGACATTGGGGGATTTTGAAATGTTTTGGGGAAATTTTCATCTCCCAGCCAACACATAAAAAATTGGGGGAATTTTAAAACTTTGGGGGGGGGGGGGAATTCCTTCAGAGAAGGTCTAGAATAAACACTGGGCGGGGAGCAATCTAAGGGGCCAAGATAAAATATTTCAATGTTGCATAACCGATAGAGGGACTATTTTAAACGGTTCGCAGTTGATGTTCCAGAAAGTGAGGTAAACGAAACTCGAGTTATTCTGTCTCTGTTTTTGCTGCATCAAAACTGCCGTCTTTGGAGATTTCGATTGAATTCTTTCGTGTTGTAGCGTTTCCAACGACTGGTCGTTTGACGAAGCGATGGCCCAATATGGATGCGAAGTGCACTCATTCGACCCAAGGTAGGCGGAGACCAAAATCAATTTAATACCTAAGCAGGATAACACGAAAGAGGCTGACTAACATATCCCCATAAGCCTCGGACTACGACTGCTTGTAAAACCATTGAAGACTTTAAAAAGCGTTCCAGACTGATCTCTAGAATCGACATCGCTAAACTTCGGCTACAGCTATATTTCAACGGTGAATATTACAGTAAGTGCCTGGCTACTTTACGGCACCTACTCTCGAATGCGCTATAGAAATTAACGACCGCCTACCCTGGATCTACAACCTTGACCGCCACGCATTACGGACTATATGGATTTCACCCAGATTGAGCGCTCGCGAATAAGCTGGTGCACTGGCGGCAAGCTTTCGGGCAGCGCTATAGAAATTTCGTCTTACTTACTTAACG
>CM030848.1:15572808-15736185 GCA_018105865.1 Metaphire vulgaris
GTTTATTGATTAGACGAACGAAAAAAGTTTACTTATTGATGGACAATAGGGCTTCAAGGGTTTTTCCTAGCCGAGCATTTGTAGTTCCTTGTGGACCGAAGAGTGTTGCTTGTGTCCTAAGGTTGTCAGTCGCTCAAATGTCAGCACTACTGCGAATTCAGAGATCACCAACCAGCCTGTGGATGTCGTCCCGGTTTCAGCCTCGATAACGACCAACGAAGCTGCAAAGGTGGGTCTTAGAGCTCATCGGTCGAAAACCGCTCGAACACGGGGTGGGGGTAGGGTCACCGCACGCCATCCCAATCGAAATTTTAGGAGAAGAAAATCTGTGGGGCGTTTAGCTATACTGAAAAAGTCGCATCCGGGAAAAGTGGGGCCTTTTTCTGGGTACATTTTTTATTGGTATATTCTGCTGTATTGTTGGTAATCGATTGAAGCCAAAGACGGGGGACGCTTGATTGATTGTTTACCGAGATGATGAACACCGTCCAATGTACTTATTAAACTGAAGCCTTTATGCAGACGTGGACGAGTGTTCGGATGGACACAATGGAGGATGCGCCCAGCGATGCTTCAACACGGTCGGATCGCTCTACTGCGACTGCACCGACAAATACGAACTCCTGACAGATCAGAAGACATGCAGAGGTATGTAGTTCGGACTGTAAAGCGCTTTTGATTTTCAACTACTGTATATTCGTGTTTACTGCGCTATATAAATTGGCTTGTTTAATAATAATAATAATAATAATAATAATAATAATAATAATAATGCTGATTTTTGCATATATCGTTTGCTATCAGAGAAGTACTGTACTTTAAAATGATAATGAAAATAACGACGACTACCAAGATGATGACGACGATTACGACTATGATTTTGACGGCAGTCATCACAGCGATGATAAAAATGACGATGTTTTCCAATAATTGATGATGATGACGACGACGATGACTAAGTTTGATGAGAAAACGAAGATAGCGAGTCAATAGTTAATATTTCTCGTGCGATTGACTGAAGATATCGACGAATGCGCATATCGTAATGGCGGCTGCAGTGACGTCTGTCAGAATCTTCCCGGTTCTTATTCCTGTTCTTGTCGATCCGGTTTCCGACTCGGAATCGACAATCGCACCTGTTACAGTAAGCAATGCAATCGCACCGGTTACAGTAAGCAATGCGTTCACGCTGCATGCAGGCATAAATAACAAATGATAATCTAATGTAATAGACTTGAAAAGATTTTCGATCACTAAGTGGCTAATGATGCCTGATTGAATGCTTAAATATATATATTTAAACTAAATTGGCTATAAGTCATTGCAGTGACTAGTGAGAAAACTGTGCACGAATCCTCTTACAACGATGTGCAAACATTTGGCCACTCTTTGCCAACAAGAGTTTCAGCACTCGGTTGATGTCGTCTTATAACAATAACGTGGTCTATATGAGGGCGTAGCCAATGTGAAGACCACAGTTTGATATTGATTTTTGTCGTATACTGTTGCCGAAGTTACAACCAGTAATGTCGCCATTTTGAAGGTGAAAACGATTGTCGCAATTTTCCCAACGGAGTCAAGTGCTCTCAGATGTGCGTTAACTCAACGTGCGCCTGTTTCCAAGGTTACCGATTGGCCAGCGACGGTGTCACGTGCTTAGGTGAGCTTCCGGTATATCCCAAAGGTATTCGGCAGGATGTTCATGTTGCTGATGTCCCTCGTTCTCGTACAGTCATTGGCGCTTATGCGTTCGAGTTGCATGCAGTCGGCCAAGACCTTTCTCTTGTTTAAACCGTCATAGGCCAATATATGAGGATATTTTTCTGTTTTACCTTATATTCAAAACTGAGAAGTTTGTTCAATTAACGTTCGCCAGATGGTCTAATGCATTTTTATATTACGTGCTATGATTGGGGGCGCTGAAATGGGCCGCGGTTCAAAAATGTTTGGGAAACCCTGCTTTAGACTGCTTATTATTATTATTATTATTTCTAGATGATTTATTAAACGCTATAACATAGCTAGTGCTAAAATCAAGAGCGATTTACAGATGTTCATAAGATGCGCGAAATAAGTGCGTCTTGAGGGCAGTCGCAAACGCCTCAAGGGATGTGATGGATGTCACTGAGGCGGGAAGAGAGTTCCAAAGAAGGGGTTGCCGCGTGTCACGGATCTTTCCCCAGCATCACCGTCCTGGACGGAGGAGGGACATAAAGGCGAATTCGCTTGTCTGATCGCAGCTGCTTGCGACAGTCAGTCGGCATCGGCCGCTGTATGAGCGCAGAAATGTACTCCGGGCAGAGAGGGTCGTGCAGTGCTCGGAATGTGACCATACAGCGTTTGTAAGCTAAACGCTCCGAGATCTTCAGCCAGTGTAGCCGTTCCTTTAGCAATGGAGTCACGTGATCCTTCCATCTCGCGCTAAAGATCAATCGGGCCGCAGCGTTCATGACCGACTGAAGGCGGTCAAGCTGATAGTCCGAAGCCCCAGAAGAATGCTATTGCAATAATCCAACCTGGATAGCACTAGTGCCCGGACTACGTGGATCGCTGCTGATGTTGAAATGTACCGTCGAATCTCTGCGATCTTGCGCAGCTGAAAGTAGCAGGCACGAGTTACGGAGCTCACTTGGCCGGCGAGGGATAGAGAGTCGTCAAGAAGTACACCCAGAAGGCGCACCTCCGTAGACGGAGCGATGACGGCATCACCGATGGTTAGAGGAGAACGATCTAATAGGTGAGCCTTCCTGGGAGTACTGATCCATAGCAATTCTGTTTTACCGGGATTAAGCGCGAGGCGATTTGTCGCGGTCCATGACATGATCTCCTGTAGACAGTCCTCGAACCGAGATCGCAGGTGCCCCGTATCTGAGGGACGGCAGGAGGCGTACACTTGCCCGTCATCCGCGTAGGCATGCCAGTCTAACCCGTACGATCCGGCGATCCGGCCCAGATCCGCTGCGTAGAGGATAAAAAGGAGCGGACCTAGGGCTGAACCTTGTGGTACTCCGCAGCGGACGGGGCGTTTGGCTGACGTATGACCTTTCCAGGAGACGGACTGCGTTCTTTCGAAAAGGTAATTGCGCAGCCAAAGTAACGCTGTGTCTTTTATTCCAAAGGAATGATCAAGGCGGCGTAAAAGGATGGAGTGGTCGACAGTATCGAACGCCGCGGAGAGGTCGAGCATGCACAAGAGCGCTTGCTCCCCATTTGCGATCGCATCGACTATGTCGTTGAAGATCTTGAGTAATGCCGTCTCAGTGGAATGGCCCGCTCGATACGCCGACTGGTGGTGAGGCATGAGACCGTTGCGAACCAAGTGCGTGATAAGCTGTTTGCTTACTAGTCGCTCTATCAGCTTCGAAAGAAATGGCAGGTTCGCAACAGGTCTGAAGCTAGCGTGATCATCGGGGTCAAGGCCTGTCTTTTTCATATGCGGACGTATGACAGCATGCTTCCACAGACTCGGAAACTCGCCATTCGCCAGAGAAGCTGTCATCAGTGCTGTCAGATACGGAGCTAGCGTGGCTACCGTTTCCTTCAAGAGCCACATGGGAAGTGGATCTGATGGACACTGCTTGTTGGGTGACGACTTTACGCTAGCTATGATTTCAGCCTGTGTTGGCGGCGAGAAACTGTGGAAGAAGGGACCCGGAAAGACGTTATACGTCACGGGGCCTGCTCCGGCTGTCCTGTCCCGAATATTCGCAACCTTGAGATCGATGAAGGAATGATAGTCGTTCGCCGAAAAGTCAGACGGCTCACAGGAAGGTGTATCGTTATTTCCGAGCAGACTGCCCAGTACATTCCACGTCTGCTTGGTGTCGGATTGCACGGAGTCGATCGCATGACGCCAGTACTGACGACCCTTCCTCCTCACCAGGCTCCTACTCGCCCTAAGGGCATCACGCCAGGACGACAATGCATCGGCTTCAGCGGTCGATCCTTTCTTCTTGAGATAAACTCTCTCGAACCGACGTGCTCGACGTCGGGCTTGTCTACATTCTCTATCGTAGAAGGGTCGGTGCTTCCTGGGACGCACGGTTATCCTTGACATCGGCGCGACATCATCCAGAATTTCAGTGATAACTGACTGATAGAGAAGCGCAAGATCCGATCCAGTAGAGCTGGGGTCAACAGGTGCGCAAAGCGGAGATTGCTCTAGCCGCTCAATGAACCGCTCGAGCTCAAAGTGTCTCCATTTCCTCCTAAGAGTTGTAACGTACTGATCAATCTGTGGTGCGATAGGTAGTGTCCAGTGGACTAATTTGTGGTCGGATAATCCAACCTCGACTGCAGTCACATCGAGCGGTTCGCACTTCCCCGACGATATCACCACGTCCAGGAGGCCGCCGTGCACGTGGGTTGAATCGTGAACGAACTGCTTAAGGTCGAACGAGGAAATGATATGTTCAAGCTTCTGACTGTCGACGTCTGACGGACGCTCAAGGTGGACGTTAAGATCGCCGACGATAAGAATCCCGCTGTTGTACGTCGACAACGATTCTAGTAGGGTAGTCAGTTCTGCGAAAAACAGTTGACGGACGCTCTGAGACCCGGGCCGATATATGGCTACGATGATCAACGACGCACTTCCGCTACCCAGACGGCAGCATAAATGTTCGAAAGATTTCGGCTTGAATTTCGAGTCGACTTTGGCGACGACAGTCCCTGGTCTAGAGATAACCGCTATCCCTCCATGGTTGACGAAATGGGCACTGTCTAGGTTCTCGGACACCGGTAAATCCCGTGCCGCCTCTATAACATTGAGGCCGAGCCCGCGAAGACGTTTGATGGCGACACTGTCAGCGCATTCGTGCCAGGTCTCCGTCAGAAAGAGGACATTCAGATTGAACTCGTTGAAGATCTCTGAGACGTTCTCGGTCTTGTTTCTCAAAGACCGAATGTTCAGCAACCCAGCTCGGATCAATCGATTCGGGGGATTGGCATGACGATCCAGCTTCGGATGTACCAGCTCCTGCTGCCGATCGTTAATAGGTCTCGTCGGCGGTCGATGACGAACTGATGGCGGGACCACCGAAATAGGTCTTTGCAGCCGCCGTCCACCTCTGCGGCCGCGTCCGGCCGTCCGATGGTGAGGAGCGACGAAGAGGTGACCCAGCCGCCAGCGTAATGATGCAGGGGGACGAGTGCACATCGCCGACCGGAACGCAAAGAGTTCGTTTGACGTGTAGTTGATGGCTCCTGTCGTAGGTATCGACATATTCACGATCGGTCCACGCTATCAACGTTGGTAGACTGTCGACAGCGATCGAAAGACAGCTCTCCGAGCGGCCCCTGGCGACTAGCGAAGTAACGAAGTAACGAACAACGAAGTAACGGGATGGCAAACTCGGAACCGCCCACCAACACAGTTCATGACAACCGAACAGATCGAATAAATCGTTTCCACCACTGGTATAACCGTCGATATAATTTTATTCCACGCAAGCAGATGTTACTCTAAGAACAATAATATCATCGAGCGTTCCCTGGCGACTAACGAAGTAACGAGATGGCGAACTCGGAACCGCCCACCGTTACAGATCAAGACGACCGAACAGATCGAATAAACCGCTTTCGCCGCTAGTAAAGCTGTCGTTATATTCCACGCAAGCAGAAGTAACTCAGAGAACAAAAAATATCCCGCGAGAGCTACCCAAGACGCAAGAATCACGTATCTTATCAGCAGGTACAAAAACCTGCGGGCAGCTAGAACAGCGCCCCTAGCTTAATAATGCACATTTAAGATTTAGGTATTCCGAAACATGTGATAGACCTAGGCTTTTATTTATAGAGAATTATAGTCAAAATGTTGCCTTGTACTGGGCTAGGAGTGATTTGATTGCTGTAGGCTATGCAAGAAAATACCGGACACATGCACGTCCGGTATTGCCTCAATTTTTTCACCGGACAAATAGGCTAAATACCGCACAGTCCGGTTAAAATCGCGAACATCTGGCAACCCTATAGCAACAACGTTAAAAACCGAAGTTCCATTGAATTTCAGACGCGGACGAATGCTCCGACGAAAGTCACGGCTGCTCCCAGCTCTGCACCAACACCCCGGGGTCCTACTGGTGCTCCTGCGCCATTGGCTACAGACTGGCGAGCAACACGAGGAACTGCACCGGTCGGTTATACGCACCTGCGTTCCTTGCAGATTGCAAGAGAGCTTCCTTCGGCAGGCCTTATTAAAACTGCGATTGTATATCCACGTGTGGAATCCATGGCTGTCTTTACCCTTCCAAAGCGTTTAAGCAGATCGCCAAAGCCAGCGCAAGGGACTAAGGGGCCGTCCATAGATGACGTCACGCGATTTTGGCAATTTTTTGCCCCCTCCTCTCCATCGTCACACGTCGTCACAAGAAGTCAGACCCCATAAAATATGACGTCACATCGCGTCAACCCCCCTCTCGTCGTTGGGAAAAATCTTGACTTTTTTCTTCCCAAATTTTACTGACAAGCAAAAAAAGCCTAAAAAGGTCACCACCTAAAAATGTTTTTGTGACGTCACATTTCTGGAAACCCCACGTCACAAATCGTCACAAATGTTTGGACCCCCTCCCCCTAAGTGCGTGACGTCATTTATGGACGGCCCCAAAGGATCTGAGGCAATTTCCTGGATTTAGGTATCGTCAGTGAAAACAGTTCTTTAGCGCCTTTATAAACGTACACTTAAGCATCAGTCGATGAAGTAATAAATTGCTCACAATGTGTCAGTTGGTGATTGAAGACACTTCTTTCAGTCCGAAAGATCCATTGGCGTAGTCAAGTGGGGCGGGAGTCACGGGGGGGGGGGGTGGTGGTGCCGGGCCCCATATTCTGGCTGAAATTGGTCGTGGAATTTGTGAAAAACCCCAGAGAAACTTGGAGTGGGGGGAAGTAACATGATTGAAGAGAATACTTCTTGACGATCTTTCCTACCCGAAAATGTCGACGTGTCCTCTCCCCTCCCCTATTCCGGAGCCCTGTCTGTGCCACTGCAGATTTCGTCTGCATATCTGCGGGGATGTGGCATTTGCGCTCTGCATAAGTAAAGCACTGGGATTGATGACTGTTGGCAGACGAGGATGAATGCCTTCGAGACAACGGCGGTTGTTCGCAGACGTGCATGAACATACTCGGCAGCTACAAGTGTCTCTGTGCTCACGGCTACATTCTCGGCAAAGACCAGAAAACGTGCGAAGGTAACGGTGTATTTTTCTGTCATCGATTGTTCTTTTGGTCTGCCGTAGCATATATATATATATATATATATATATATATATATATATATATATATATAAATGCTGAAACAAGTAGAATGCAAGCTTCGGCACAGCGGTTAATAAACGATAAATGTTCAGACCGAAGAAAGAAAGAAAGATCAGTCAATCAACTTTACAAAGCTTTACAAAGGTATTAATTATAATGAAGAGGATAAGTGGGTTTGATTTGTACATAGATCTACAGTGTAAGCGTAGTCTACGTTTTATTTACGTCTAGCGGGATAGCTACTAAATCAATGAACCAAACGAGGAACTCCTTTTTTAAAGGGTTTTAAAATCTATACAATATATAGCCACCATTATTTGTATTGCCAATATATATAGACACATTAATACGGTGGAAAGCGACGGATTTTTCTAGTCCACTGACATCACTGCAAAGTGTTTGAGGGTGCTAAGTAAAAATTTGGATGAAATATCGACATGAATTTTTAGGTCGCCCGAAAATTTTTCATGGTCCAGGGTATTTTTTAGAAATTTGAGCGAAAATTTGTGGTGTCGTAGGGCTTTCATATTTGCACCGATTGAAGCCCAGTCGATGCCTACAAGGAATCTGGACCCGCATTTTGGATATCTATCACTTTAAAAGATATATTAAGATTGGTTGATTGAATAAGCACGGTGTCTGCTTACGAAAGCGCTATATAAAGGCGGTCCGTAGGCCTACAGGGCCTAAGCCTTTAGACTCCTCTGTGCGTATATCTTGTTACTTAGACAAAGTTTAGAGAATGCATATCTGGTTGGATACTGTGATATCGTCATTGTTTAAAGGATCGTGTCCCTCTGATTTCATCCGTGATCCTGGATCCGGATCTTGCTACAAAGTGGTTAGTCCTGCTCCGTCGCAGACGTCCGAAGCGCTCGCAGTGACCGAGGCAGCCGCTCGCTGCCGTGGCCTTCATCCGATCGCAGGCCTTGTCGGCATCGAAAGCCCGACAGAGAAGGAGTTCCTAGCGAAACTACTCAGCAAGGAACCAGGTGAAAACTTGATCGTCATCATCATCATCATCATCATCATCATCATAATCATCATCATCATCATCATCATCGCATCGTCATCATCGTCATCATCGCCGTCATCGTGGGGCTAGAGGCTGGAGGGGCGGCAGAGGGGACGTGAAAGGGGGTTTTGAGTGATGAAGGGAATTTTGGTTGTGGTTTATGCTGTTTGATTGAATTTAAGTAATCATTAGACAGGAGTTGGCGTTACATTGCTCTAGTGCAGCACTGATATGTGAAGCAGAGTTGTCCATGGGTCCAATTTTTATAGCGCAATCCAACCCAACCCACAAAATCCCCAACCACCCAAACCAACCTATGCCGGTAATAGTGTCACTTGACCAAACCCAACCCACCGTAATACAGAGTACAACCAATGACTTATTTTCTGACCCAACCCACCATTAATATGGAAAAAACTCTGACCCAAACCAACCCAATTCAACCTAACCCAACCCATGGATTAGGCTAACCCAACCCATGGACATCTCTGATTCGATTAAGGTCTCTTGTAGCGATGCTGGAGGGGTGGCAGGGGTGGTGGACGAACGGAAGATTCCGGGCCGGAATCAACCAGTTCTATTGGGCGAGCGGCGGGACAATTCCGAACACGAGCGAATTCTGGGGGTTCCAACGCCCCCCGCTCCAGGACACGTGCGCCTGGATACTACAGATCCCCAACTACAACTACACCCTCGGAAACTACGACTGCAACACAGCGTCCGGTTACATCTGCGAGATCTCACTGGCTAAAGTCAACGACGGTTCTTAGGTCGACCAGAGGAGGACATCTGATAATATCTGCAGAATAATAATCGGCTTCTTATCTACACGATAAACTTAGTCGCTTCTCTATAGGAACTGCTGGGTTCGGACAATACGCTAAAATTGTGCTATAAAAGTGCATTATTATTATAATTCTTATTATTGTTATTATTATAAACCATTTTTATTTATATATTTTTTATTTTATATATTATTATTATTATTATTATTATTATTATTATTATTATTATTATTATTATTATTATTATTATTATTATTATTATTATTATTATTATTATTAAGTGGGTACTGTAGTTCGCTAAGTCTGAATTCTACAACGCTTCAAAACACACAAACTCGATACTTGAAATTCGTTCTTCGTCGAGTTTGATCTACTGTACTCGTTAGGCTAAAACTGAACTGAACTTAAAGCAGAAACTTAAAGGCCCAACTGCAAAACAAGTCCATCTCACAATCCTCCTATTAGACTACAATAGTATTTACAGTGTTCTGCTAACCTTAGTCTTCAAAATATGGTCGTGCATAGAGCGCTAAGCAGAAGACAATAGGAGCGACCCGGGACCTAACCGAGGTTAATAACGGATTATCCAAAGCATGGTTGACACTCTACCAAATGAGCAACTGACGCGCTCAATTGTTTTCACCGAGCAATGCTCGATATTTTCTGGGCCATATATATATATATATATACATAGGCGTAAAATTCAAATAGGCCGATAGGTTTGAGCAATCCCCCTCTCCCCCATCTCCCCACACTTTTCGAGAGGCGCTCTCCTCTTATGCAAGTTCCAGAATCTCAACATCAATGTCAAAGTTATCGGAATCAGCCACGCTAATTCTGTGCAAAAACATTTAAAAGCAGAGATAAAGCGCGAGTTTCGTCACAACTTAAACGACGTCAGTTAAACAGTGGCGGTTCCAGGAATTCTTGGTGGGGGATGAAAAAAATTATAGGAAGTTGGTGGGGGGGATGAAAAGTGAAGAAGAAGAAGAAAAAGAAAAGAGGAAACGGTCATTGTTAGTGTTTTGCCCACTAAATACAGCATATTAACAAACCTTGGCAAAATAGGCCGACAAGCAAAAAAAGGTCATTCGAAGTATTTTTCACAAAATTTTGTAACAATTCACCTGAAAATAGGTTGACAAGCAAAAAAGGCCATCCGCAACACCGGTGGGCGGGTGGGGGGATGCCTCCCCAGTCGTCAACACGGTGGAACCGCCACTTCAGTTAAGCATAGAATACAGAAAGCGTTTGCTGATATTAAATAGTAAAATAATCCATTTGAACTGCTTTGGTTACTCTTCTGATGAAATGTCCTCCTCTTGTGGTATTACCTCTTCAGCGTCATGGTCGTCAGATGGGATGATGGCTTCTTGTCCTGGCGATTCGTGGCTACCAGCCTTCTTCTTCTTCTTCTTCTTCTTCTTCTTCTTCTTCTTCTTCTTCTTCTTCTTCTTCTTCTTCTAATACTACCTCCTGGTTAGACAGAACCTCTTCAGGTACCTCTTGAACTGGAACGTCTTTTTCTAGTGCATGCGGCATTTCCTGAATATCGTCGACTTCCTCTTCTGTTCGTTCAGGGGCGGCTACCTTGAGCAATATTTCGGCTGAAGCTTCTTCGATTGGTCCTGTCGTTTCAGTCACCACAGATTCTGGAGAGGTCTGCTGTAGTTCCTGGTGCTGGGTCCTCTGTGGTTCCTTTGGAGGCTCCTTAGCGTCTTCCGTTTCAGAAACTTCTTCCTCGATTTCTGGAGCAGCGCGTCCAATTTCCTGTCGTTCAGTCTCGTGACCGTCTTCGCTGACGTCACGACCAGCGGCCTTTTCTAAACGCCTTCCCTGCTGCTGCGACTTCTGTGGCGCCCTCCTGACCTTCTGCAGTTTCCCAGCGATGTGCCGGATCATTTTGATAATCCTCTAACTCCTCCTCATCAACATCCTCCTCCTCCTGCTTCTCCTCCTCCTCCAGTTCCTCGTCAGCTCTGTGCTCGAATTCTGTAGCGTCATTGTCAACCACGACTTCTGTAACTCCCTCCTCAAAGACCTCTGCTCCGAGATCTTCTTTCTCAACTACCAGAATTTCAGGCTCAAAGTTTTCGCCGCCCTTAGGCTTAGGCCTATCCACGGATTCCGCCTCACTGTTCCCTACTTTTCCTTGCGGTTCGATTTCGTCAAACTCTTCCACATTTCCGCCTTCGTGTTTTTCGCGTGAATCGTCTTCTTTCCTTTCTTCTGTTAGCGATCCTTCGTCGTGTTGGTCATGATCAACGTGCTCATCATCCAATGATTTCTTGGCTTCTGATGCACTTTCGTCTGTTGCCTGTGGACCTCTATTGAAAAGTCTGTCTAAATTCGTTTTTACAAAGTCGTCTAGGCTTCGGACAATTCTTCGAACGCAAGAATCAATTTCTCCTGAATTTTCAAACAGAAACAAATCATAAAAGAGATTTTCTTTTTTCTTATTGTAAATGGACCAGTCAAACTTCAAACTGTATTACCTGGCAAGGAAGACGATGATGATGACGACAACGACGAATGGTTATTATTATTATTATTATTATTATTATTATTATTATTACAAATATTATCGTTTCATTGAAACCAATCCACACATTCAGTCTCTGCCCAAATCAAATATAAAAATTCAAAATTACAATAACTGAAAAAAGCTAATCACTAAAAATATTGTATCGCTGACACTTACTTAACAACTGCTCACTTTCTGTTGGAAAAGCAACGAAAGCAGCGTACCCAGCAACCGCAGCAACAGCCACCAGAACGGACAACAGGGCAACGCAACACAACGAACAACCAGCACTCTCTGTCTTGGAAGTGGCTCCACCTGGTGATTAAATAATGAAATCGTCATAATAAGACAAACGCAACGCTGCTATAAAAGTGCATTATAAATATTAATAAGAATAATAATAGTAATTTAGTAACAAGGTTTACAGTGGTTCGGGAGGGTGTGCCCTGTGTGAGAATCACTATGTTTCGTCCATCCAATCTAGTGTCCTATACTGCAAAGGTTTATTTTAAAATCATTTACACTATAGTAGCCAACAGAGATGACCATGGGTCCATTTTTTATAACCCAACCCATCCCATCCCATCCCGGCAATAGGATAACTTGACCAAACCCAACCCACCGTATAAAACATTGCAATTTCTTAAACCGCGACTTATTTTCTGACCCAACTCACAATAGGCCTAAATATGGACAAGTCTATGGGTTAACCCAACCCATGGCCATCTCTGGTAGCCATTAGGCCTACTATCTTATCGTCCATCTTTCTACCGCTTTAGCATTAAAAATGTTAAGTTACTGACTTACTGTTCGTCTGGTAAGGTAAAAACGAACAGAGGTTTAGCCATAGCAGCCCTAAGTGGCTGCTGTGTAGTTACCCTTAGAGTTGCTTTTGTTTCGCCCTTCGCCTGAAGAGGTCGCTTCGGGCGGTGACCTTTTTACCCTGGATGAAGATGGCTGCTGCAGACTCGGCGGAGATGGAGACCTTTGTTCCTCTGGTTTCTTTCCCTTGCCAGACATTACGTTTTTCCGACTCCCAAGTAGGACGAAAAGCAGACTTCTGACTACGACGCTTAGTCGGAATCAAGTCGGCAGAGACAGCGGCTTGCAAACACCGGACTATCCGGAAAATCCTTCCAGTTTCCACGTGGCAGAAACTGGTGCCAGACCCCCTCCGCGCCAATCCTTAATCGGGACCAAAACCTTCATAAATATTCATGAACCGCCGACAGCAGCGATTGGTTGTCGTTCGTACGGGTGTCAACGGTTGTAAAATTTTAAAATCACGTTATATTATTATTATTATTATTATTATTATTATTATTATTATTATTATTTTTTTCTTATATTTACCAAGTCTAGAAATTAGAACGAATATACACTTTCGGGCCTTTTAGTAAGCCTAACTGTTGCAACTTTCAAATAATAATAATAATAATAATAATAATAATAATAATAATAATAATAATAATAATAATAATAATAATAATGCACTTCTATAGCACCAGTTCTAATACCCAAGGTATCAATCGATGGTACTTCAAAATCAATCTGCAAAAGATCCAGGTCATTCCAGAGATCAGTCAGAGGGAGAGAGAAAGAAAACGCATTGACTGATGTAAGCATCAGCGGGCATGAAGTACTGCTTGAAGTACTGTTCTCTACGCATCAGTGCTACAATAAGGGATTTAGCCGCCATTTTAACGTTCAATGCTCCCATAGACCATCGCGTTAATCAGTTATTATGCTAGATCCACAGAGTCGTAGGCCTACCATTGATATTAATAAACGCGGTGTGTGTGTGTGTGTGTGTGTGTGTTTGAACTACTCGTACTACAATTGGATTCGTCGGTTTTCTTGGATGAAAAAAAACTTTGCTCGAACGACACAGTATTTTTAAACTGCTCATTATTTTGTCTTCTCAGCTTATCTTGCAAGTCATTATAATTATCGGCATGTTTTATTGCATAATGGCGCCTACAATTGCATTCATTATTGGTGCAGACCGATTATCGGGAGATCAAACATGAAATACGAGTGTTTGCATTCATCATTAGACTGTCGTTTTTCCAAGTCTACTTTAGGGCTATACGCTTTTTCGCTGCGGGTTGAGACATCTTCAGTAAGCATAGAAATAGACATCATAATTTCAAGAGAAGCAAGTGTTCTAAGAACTTTTCAATGCGTTTATAATTCCCCACCTACCATTACCGAAGTGTACAGTTGTCATAGATCGCACAATATAAATTCATGTTACTAGTCTGTGGATTGTAGTGTATGAGAAAAATGATTATTGCCCATATTTTCTAAAACGAATTCTAGTCGCTGGCCTGTTTTCTGTGTTGTTCGAAATTGCCCCGCGGGCCGGACAAAACCCTTTGCAAAGCGGACCGGATCCGGCCCGCGTGCTGTGAACTCCTGCTGTAGCACAAAACTATAGGCCATGACTGAAACGATTTGACCACTATCGCAGTTTTCGAAACTCTTTTACAACTTACTTTACCAGATCATGTCAGTCGCTGACGTCACTACAAAGATTTCATACTCGAAAACTAGAAATGACATTTGTTATACTAATTATTGTCTAGAGAGCTTATTTAAAAGCAATACGGTCCAGGTCCGAGGAGAGGGGGTGCAGCTGGAACATTGTTCCGGGGCCCATGGAGCTTCAAGGGGCCCGGGTCCGGTGATGGACCACAGTCACCACACAATGCCATAAAAATACTGACAAGCAAAAAATGGTCATCAACACATTTTGAAACCTCTATCTCTATGTACTTACAACGAGGAACCCGGAATTCTGCTTTCAGAGAAAGACCGACAATCGAAACAAAGGTCATCAGCTTTGTGGCAATCTTTTTGTACCGGGGCCCGGAAATCCTCTCGGCGGCCCCGATACCGTCTGACGCAAAACTGCGGTATTCTGATCAGCAGGCCCGCGGTATAACATAATACCGCCACTTTGAATACCGCGGCATTTTCTTAATACCGGCGGCATACCGCGCATCGCTAGGAATACTGGTTAAACGGTAACGCTACAATGACATGGACGCCATCTTTGTTGACACACTTATTTCAGTAGGCCGTAGGCCCTACAAGAGACGCGTATTTTTTCGAATCGTTACTTTCCTAGAAGATGAGAGTTAAAATAGAAAACTTCGTGGCAACACTTCTCTATAACGCCCTCTGGCATCAAGTCCGAAAACCGGCCGCAGCAGTAGTTCCGCTGGACGTTTTTGAAAAGTCGGAATCCCAGTAGATCTCGAAGTCTTCCTGCGTAGACGTTTATTTCGCCGAAATCTACGGCGGTAACAGCCTCCGGCCGAAACCTCGGCGTGTGCAGTTCGACCAACAGCTGTTTGACCTTGGAAAGTCCTTGGAGGTCACCGAAGGTCATGTCCCTCAGGAAAGGCCATTCGGCGCCCTCGACGTCCACTTTGAGGACATCTATGATGCGCTGTTTGCAAACACAATCAAACGCGAAAATTTAACGGTATGTAAGTAAGTAAAATCTCGTAAATTTATACAGCGCTTTCGAAGGAGTACCGCAGTAGCTAGTTATTCTTTATTCTTAGGCGCTTAGATAGACATAGCCAAAAGGCGGAAGTCAGTCAGGCAGATTCATTTTATCCAAACGGTCAGCATGCCAAAGTAGTGATGATGATGATGATGATGATTATTATTATTATTATTATTATTATTATTATTATTATTATTATTATTATTATTATTATTGCTGTTGTTGTTGTTATATCAACGCCTTAGACGTTACTACAGGGTGGAGCAAAAAACCGGACTATATTAAATGCCAAACCTAATGTGACTAGTCCGGTTTTTTTGCCACCCTGTATAGCATATAAGACAATAATTGAGCTCAATTATTATTCGAGATGTGTGAATGTGATCACGTGACCAAACGGCGTTTCTCGCGTAAAATAAATTAGACAATTGTCAGCAGCTGTTCATTCGAATTGCAGGGTCTTGGGGACGGGTTACTCTCCGGGTTTAATCTAGGCCGTTTCCGGGGTGGAAAATTGCCCTTTCCCCCGGAAATTTCAAATTCCCCGGAAATTTTGGCATACTACATCAACTAACAGCAGCCCCCTAGCTGACTTCTCCCCGGCCTTGACAGTTCCCTCTGCCCGGAGCCCAGAGTCTAGATTAAACACTGGTTACTCCAGTCCGAACGCCCCGGTAGAAGTCCAAAAACCTTGGGGTTTAGTGGTCCCATTTCCCCCTCCACCTACTGGATGCTGAAAATCTTGGGGTGAAATAGCGCTCGCTCGCAACACAAGCTCCACACAATGCTACGTAAGGGTTGGTCGTAGGCATGCGGCCATGTACAAAATCAGAACCCGAACACTGTTTCGACCCTTATATAGGACTGACTGACCATTTCGTGACCGAGTCTTTTCCGTATGGTCGACAGTCTCTCCAGCTTCCATCCGTGACGATTGACAATATCACATCCCCACAGACCGACGTCATGAAAGGTGACGTTCGGGGAATGCAAGTGATCCTTTTTACCAATACTGCGATGGCAGATAACAGTTACAGAAAACTCATACATGCCTTTACTAGTATTCAGCTGCGTCTCATCCATTGACCAAATAATATAGTTGTAAAGATAAGGCCGTGTTTATATTCTATAATTACATGATGTTTGCTCATAACTATTATAACTCGTTCCCATTGGACACATGTAGAATATAAAATGCACGTATTCCGTGTTATATAGGCCTATACAGGTACGGTGTGACATAATGGCCACGAACCTTGGATCGAAACTGTGAACCTCACAACCGTACTTTGCAAATGCCTCGTCAAACGACCAGTCTTTGGAAATTCTGAAACCAAGGAATATTTGGTCCCTTCAGCGAAATCAATTGAACTCAGTTATTTCATTATCAACGTTAATTGGCATACTCAATGACGACGTAGCCCCGAAGGAAGACGGGAGGGGAATGGGAGTCGGGCCCCTTATTCTGGCTGGGGGATCAGTCGTGTGAGATCTGAGCAAAACCGTTGAGATAATTGTTGGGGCGGGGGAGGGGAGGCGTAAGCATGACGTATGCGAATATGCCAAGATCTCCTTGACAACCTGCTTTTTGCGTATACACCTTTTCATTTTCACTTGTCGAAAATGTTCACGTGCCCCTCCACCCCCACCACCCCACATTCGGATCCCTGGTTACGCCAATGAACATACGATACACTCTGCTTCAATTCCTGCAGAAATAATATCTATACACCACAGCTAATAATAGTTGCGCTTCTCTCGTCTCTATCCCCTCCCCCTCAGGCCATTAGTCCCTCCCTTGAGCTAGGGTAGCTGTCCCTTCCTATCTTTTCGAAAGAACTGCTTGCATTATATTATTATTTATTATTATTATTAGTAGTAGTAGTAGTAGTAGTAGTAGTAGTAGTAGTAGTAGTAGTAGTAGTAGTAGTAGTAGTAGTAGTAGTAGTAGTAGTAGTAGTAAATTAGCATTTGGAGTCTCATAGCTAGTCAAATAAGTGGTGAATTGTACAGATTTTACTAAATCTTAGTCAATCGTATGATATTCGGCAGAGAGAACACTGAAACGTCCCTGTATATAATTATAGCGCGTTCCTATAAGAAACACCGAAAATTCCGATGTCCGAACGTGTCTAAGTGTCCGCGATACTTGAAGAAAAGTACCAGCGAAGTGGTAGCCAGCCTACTGGTACGGCGGTGGTACTGACCCGAACGAGTAGACGAGGCACGAGCCGCTGTTCGGCGCAATGGCCTTCGTCATGCACGCCTCGTATCCACCGTCTCCCTCTCGACCGAATCTCTGGGTCCCTGGACATTGGAAGTCTATGTCGGTCATCAGACTGAACAAACGGCAAACAGTGCGCGTCTATGTATCCGGCAGTGGCGGCTCCGGGAGTTGGCAAGTCGGGTGCAGGGTTATTTCCAGGATTATCAATTTTCGGAGGTGGGGGTGGGCCCGGGGGGTATCGGTATATTTTGTTTGGAGGCTCATCCTTGACGAAAACGCCTGACAAGCAAAAATGTCATCTCAGGACTCAGATTGTGGTGGGTGTTGGGGGTGATGGTCTCAAATTGGGGGAGGGTGTTGGGGGCGTTAGAAGGTGTAAAAATAATATCCCTGGTCGGGTGGCAACTTCTACGCATGGGGGACAACTATTTTTCGTAAATCAGCACATACAGGAAGATTGAGGAAGAATATTATCCTCCATGGGGGACCAGGCATTCAATAGGGACACAGCCCCCCCCCCGTGTAGCCACAAAGGGTTAGATTTACTTAAATTTCAAAGCCACTGACGCCAAATTTATATTCTTCTATAGAAATTTCTTCAAGAGCTCAGTCCTTAAAATTTTGTAGTAGATAGGGGGTGGGAAGATTCTTGGTCACTGCTTACTTACTCCCTCCCCTCCCCCTCCCCCACCGGTCCACTATATACAAAAGCACGATAGAAGTTGTGCTTCAACATTAATTATTAAACATAGACTTAACATCTTAACAAAGTAGGGTGGATCAGGAAAAAGACTGCAACAACGGGCATTAAAGCTAGAAAATTCGTTTTCAGTACGCCCTGTCATGGCATCCGAAATCCATGTTAAAAGAGGCATTAGTCTGTTGAGGTGGCTGGTTTGGTTTGAATCAGAGGCAATAATAATTATCGTTAATGTTTGAACCTGTGAAACGTAGCTTTTAACGCGTCAATATTGGACAGTTGTTGCTCAGTAACTCCTGGAACTTTTTCTCCGCAGAGCATTGTGTTCGTGGGACACTAAAACCGACAATAGATTGGCGACTATAGCATCGATAGAACAATAGAAAATCTTATCGTCTACGAATCCGGAATGAAGACGACAAATACGATTGGCTAATAGATTGATGTATGCGCAATCTCTTCGTATATACAGTGCTGAGATTGTAGGAGGATGAAAGATGCTAACTATATTACATATAATAATTAATAATTATACACTACATTTACTAAATAAGTATAACATATTCATTACAAATGGATTTTAAGTGTCTTAGTGAGATTTCTGCTGTGTTAAAAACTAGCGCTACTATAGCGCAGAGAAATATAGGCCTATTACGGATGATGATGATATTATTATTGTTCAAATTTATGGATACAGTATCTTGATGAACAACATGCGTTAGAGTTTCGGTTCTTACTTCAAATGTTGACGATGCTGTGAAGTTTAGTCGCGCGTTTGACGGATCTGGAAACTTTTCTATCTTCAGAAATATCTGCTTTTGAGGTGCGTAAGAGTTATAGTAGAGGCCGATTAGGTCGTACTTTGCGTCCAGCCACAGCACAATGGAAATCAAACAGATGCAAATAACAACGGTAACGGAGAGAAACCGTCTTGTTGTGACTGTCATTGTCGCCACCTCCCGCAGACTGAAAGTCACGCCAAAAAAGAAGCACGGTAACAAAACAGGGGCAAGAAATCACATCTGACCTAATCGTAAATTTCTATAGCGCCATTTCATAATGCATTATCCTCAATTTTCAACACACACATACACACACGCGTCATCATCATCATCGTCGTCGTCATCATCATCATCATCATCGTCATCATCATCAATCATCTAAAATGCTCGTCAGCCGTCAAAATCATCCTAAAACACAGGCCTGTGGTTAAGCAAATACCCTCTGTTATCAGTTTACACCAAGTAAATCATAACTAAGCAATGGCGTGCAGAGAGTGGGCGATGGCGCCCGAGGCAAGTCGATAAAGTGTTTGACGAGCAAAAAATAGGTCGCCGAGTCAATTTTGGCGCCCGCCGCGTCTGGTCGGCGCCCGGGGCCACCGCGCCCCCTCTGCACGCTACTGTAGCTAAGGTTTGCTACAAGTACAATACCCTTAAATCAGCAATCTTTACTTTCACCATGAATTCGGCATATTAAACATCGAAACGCAGTGTTCTACGCAATTATGCTCTTATCTTGCAGTTGCAGACACTCAACATATAGACAGTTCGCTTAAAGCAGATATCCTACATGTACTAACAGACCTTTGCCCGATTGACAATCCAACTTGCCTATGCACGGCTACTTCAAGAATGATTAAATGCTTACGATTAAGCAGCTACCTGATTCGTTCGTCAGCCGTGATTACTACTGGCGTAACAAGAAGCGCTATATAAATTTACGAGATTTTATATATATATTAATAGTATATATAATAAAACCTTATTCAGACCTGCGTTCGTTCTATTGGTCAGCCAGCGATGCGTTGGTGGATTGCATGACGACGAATTTGCTGGCGTAACAAGAAGTGCCACTTATGAAATATATAACGGAATATAACGTCATAATAAAATGTATCGTTTTTTTACTGTAAAAATAGCGTCGTATTTTCAGTACATCATTGAAATGTTGACATGTATCAATGATTGCCTATAAATTTCATTGAAATCGCTATACACGCAGCCGAGATATTAAATATCATAAAGGGTATATATATATTTTATATATATTTACACCCTATATATATATGATTAGTGATTATGAAGACCGTCTCATACACTCGCCGCCTTATCCTAAATAAATTACGTGTGTGGATAACTTTTGCACTACCTCTATTGCACCAAGTCAGCGCTAATCCATTCTCTTTGCTCTACCCCTGCAGGTCGGTCAAGTCTTCGATCCGCTACTCTAGATCCCTTTATTGTGCCACAAGCACGAACCTCCTTATTTCTCAGACGATGTATCGATTCCGTTGGTCATATCCTCTGTGCATGAATGCTCTTCAGTCCAATATACGTAATTAAATTGGCAACTGCTGATTCTGTATATGTCCGTCTTTTCGAAATGACTTTAATAAAAACTCATCCTTTCGTTAATGTGCAGTAATAATTGCAGCGGAAGCGATTCTGAGTTATTCTTCAGACGAGGCGTCATACATATATCCTGTTGGATTTCACATCTGTTTATCGTAATCAACGCACGTTTCCGATCAACGGATTTCCACCGAAATGCGGCTTAACCACTGGCGGCTCCACAAAGGGGTTATATGGTGGCCCGTGCCTCCCCGCCATCGAGTGCCTGGCCCCCCAGTGGCCTCCTGTTGGGACCCTATACTTAATACTACCATAGGCGGGTTTAGAGTGGCCCCCAGTGGCCTCCTGTTGGGACCCTATACTTAATACTACCATAGGCGGATTTAGAGTTTAATATTTGGGTAGGCTAGCATGATTAGAAGTTGCCACCCCAACGGCCCCCCACTTGCCAAATCCTGGAGCCGCCACTGTTAGTATGCATTCCGCAAGATATCCGGCAAGACTTTCATTTAGGCCTAGTTGATGTCTTACGTTCATGTAGTCAATGGCGTTAGTGTGTGGCTGGGGGTGCATTATTTCGAACACTGTAGATCGAAATTGAGAATGATATTGTTGGTTATTCTTGCAAAAGTTAAAGCAATGAAGGTGGAACAAGAGGAAAATGTAGATTTTGTCGGAGAATTTTTTCAAATCGATTAGATATATGCATATTGAGGCCCTATATACCCTCTATTCAAGAGGCCTTCAATAGGCTTCTCTCACACAGCGAATTAATTATAAAAACTTGTTTTTGATGTCTATAAAACCTGTTGTATAATGAACCAGATGTCTTAATACTCGGATCTTCCCTCGATCGCTCTACTATGCATCAGTGGCGGCTCCACAGGGGGACCAGGGGGCCCCGTGCCCCTCCCTATCGAGTGCCTGGGCCCCCAGTTGGGACCCTATAGTCCTATACTCAACACTACATACCTAGCAACAAATGTGTGCCCCCTCCATGGTTAGAAGTTGCCACCCCAACGGCCCCCAACTTGCCAAATCCTGGAGCCGCCACTGGGCTTAACGGCTTGCAGTGGTTTTCACACAGGCTAACATATATCCTCCTAAACCGCCTTGGATCACGTTATTAGTTTTTTTTATAATGGATTGCCTGTCTGAAGGCTCCAGTCGGATGGATGGACTGCTCTGCTTCGGCGCTTGAGGCAGGAGTCTGCATTGGCCGCATCTTTGCTAGGCGCGAGTCGATGAGGCACAGCGCGAGAGGATGGAGTAGTAATACCGGGCGTCTTTACCCAGGAGTTAGGGGGATGGGGGGGGGTGGCCCTGCTTTACCGCAGCCAGAAATAATATTCAGTATCAACGTTAACTACCAGTAGACGTATCGAAAATTCGTCGTATTATAGCTTGTGGGGGTGACATATATGACATACTGTATACATCGATTTATGCGCATTTACTATAGCCATGTAGCCGCGCATAAGATACAGCAGCTGTTACACTAGGTGTTTCATTTATCAAATAAGCAGTGACTAGTCCCTCGCCAAAATCGTTCGATTTCGGTCATATAATTTACGCATCCCGCGATGCTCAACAGCCTGTACTATACTAGCGGCTTAAGTGATGTTGTGCGCATGCGCAGACTGGCTCGCAGGCAGGCAGGCAGACGGAAAAGCTCAGTCTCACTAGGTGTTTCATTTATCAAATAAGCAGTGACTAGTCCCTCGCCAAAATCGTTCGATTTCGAACAGCGCGAAGATAATAGACTATTCACCCACCCACCCACTAATTAATAATATAATAATTATGCACTTCTACAGCACCAGTTCTAATACCCAAAGTACTTCAAATCCATCCGCAAAAGATCCAGGTCATTCCAGAGATCAGTCAGAGGGGTAGCGTAAGATGGACTTTCCTTCATACTCTCTCCCTCTGACTGATCTGAACTGGTCACTTAATCCGCAGATCGGTCGGTGTACCCTGCCCACGTCCTGCTTAACCGGACAAAGAGCAATCAAGAGAAATCGTTGGCTAACCTTGAAAGAATTCAAACCATAGACATCGCTCTTCTCTGCCGTAGACAGAGCAACGCTAGACCGTCTATTGATCGACCGTCCCAGAAAAACAAGGCGTTGGATTTGAAGCGGTCCCCGACGCGAATTACTCCCGGAAAAGAATCATTTCGAGCACATCAGTGACGTCACGGTCATATAATTTACGCATCCCGCGATGCTCAACAGCCTGTACTATACTAGTGGTTTAAGTGATGTTGTGCGCATGCGCAGACTGGCTCGCAGGCAGGCAGGCGGAAAAGCTGTCTCGCCTGCCGTCTCTTCCCATATCGCCAGTACAGTCAAACCACCCTAAGCAGGATTCTATTGTATAGCACTAATAAGCTCAGCATCCATGGAGGGCGCCACAAGCCAAATATTAATTGAATGGGCCAACATGGCCCGTTTGAAATTGGACAATGCAAAGACTAGTGCTACAGTAGGCTATAGATATGCAAAAATTCAGAAGAGTGATGAAACGAATTGTCCAAAAATTGTTGACATAATTAATGGACAGCCCCTAAAACGAGGTCATTTAGGCCTATGTATAAATATATAGGCCCTGTAATATATACTCATTATAGCATCAAAATGTCAATAAAGTCAAACTGTTATAGCAAATGAACATGAAAACGTTAGGCGTAATTTCCAAGTAGGCCTAGGCCCTATAGACTAGGCCTACATCCGGTATTTACAGATTTCTTCATCGTAAAGAAAGTGATAAATATTATTTATTAACAACGACTAATGATTTTAGCAATTTAAGAATCTACTCTAGCCTACTTTAACAATTTTATATTTAGAATATATCAATCTTACCATGTCATGTTGTGTTATAAGTCACTCTGACAATCGTGGCCGCGGCAGCGTCTACTAAAATTTACCAAGTTATCGCTCACTAAAATCTCGTAAATTTATATAGCGCTATGGAACAGTACAACGGCAGTTGCTTATTCTTATGCGCTTATTTTATTAACAAAGACAGACACATATTAATTATATTAATTTGTAAATTATAATATAGTAATATAAGCCTATTTAATATTCAGTGGCGTGGCGTGAGTTGGCGCCACCTGGGGCGGACATTTGTTCGGAAAAAAGTCTGACGAGCAAAATAAAAATGGTCGTCGACTCGTCGGGCTAGAGTGTTTCCATGAGAGTGTTTCGTCCATAAATTCCTTACATATACCTATTTGTCAACACCATTAGAGATTACTTCTCTTTTTCTTCCGCTTGCAATTTTTTTCGCCTCTGAAAACATTTTTTACTCCTCAAAATACCGCCCCTAGCAATTTTCGATGGTAATAATAATTGAGCTCCCAAGGTCGACTCAGACTTAATCGCTAGAGGGCGGTAGTAACATAATATATATATATATATATATATATATATATATATATATATATATATATATTATGCTATAATAATAAATCTATGGTACATACACTACGTATATCAGATTCTATGGTAGTGCAGCATTTTAGCATTTCTGATAATTTATTGGATTTTTAACTTTTTATGGAAAAGGAAGACAGAAAGACGACGACGGCTAAAGACGATAGCGACGACGACGATGATGACGACGACGACATCGCTGTGTCGTCATCATCAGCTTCGGTTAGGAAGTCAACCGAGCTGCTTCTGTCCATCAGCGCTGGAAAACACTGGCACATTCCAGACCGACTGAAAGTGCGCTGATATGCCAGGGTTTCGATCATTATCTAAACTGCTTCTATAGCGCCGCTATAGTGAGTTAATAAGTTAAGTTGTGTGAATTTATATAGAGTTTCTAGTGGCTGTTTATTCGTAGACTCTTGATCATAGTCTTAAATGATAAATCAAATTAGGAGGTTGACTGCAAATTCAGCATTGATCATATGCAATCCGTGAATTTCAAAGTTTTCTGTATTTTGTGAGATAATTTTAAAAATAAACTGATAGCCTTTGTATGTTTTTGCTGAAAGGTCAGATGCTGTTGGTTGAATACACAGCGCACTGCTATGATAGTAAACATTATATTGAAGATTTTATTTTGTATCTTTTATGTATGCCAAATTCTTGAATTACAATGTTTGCAGCTTGGTAAATGTCGAAGCATAGCGGAATTTGAAAAGCTGAACCGCATTGGAGAAGGCACATATGGCATCGTCTGTAAGAGCAAAATAAATTGAGTTTATTTTATGTTTTGGGGTTAAAGCTGTCATGATCACTTTTAAGAATTTCTTCCATTCATTTTTTTACTTGAACTTAATTTCTTGATTGCTGTTGCCACTGTTGCTGCATGGGACATAGAAACTTTTAAAACATAAAACATATTTGTCATTTGCTTTGCAGATCGAGCGCTGGACAACAAGACTGGTGAAATTGTTGCACTGAAGAAGATGCGGATGGAAAACGAACGTGATGGTGAGTCAATTGATTTTGATGAGACTTAGCATCATCTGCATCATCATCATCTTGATGAAGACTTCTTTAGCACCGTTATGACAGCACATTTAGCCTAATGAGCAGTTGCTACAGAGTGTACTGTAAATTTTAGTCAGAAGTCAAGTCTGTGGTTGTTTGTGGTTGAGAATTTTGCTTCGTGTTTCCATGTTGGCTTTCAGTTCTCTTCAGCTTCTGTGAAGAAAGTGTTTGCGATCTCTTTTGCTTCAGATGAAATCTTTCTTTTGCTTCTTGTCTATTATTAGGGTTTCCGATCAGCGGTCTACGAGAGGTCAATCTTTTGCTTAACGTGCGCCACGAGAACGTGGTTCAGCTGAATGATATTGTTGTTGGAAAACACCTGGAGAGGTCGGTCTAATTGTCTTTTATAATTTCTATTTCTGAGAAATCACGCTCGAATGACTTTGGTACTCATGGGTTAACCCTATTGTCCTGCAAGAACAATATTTACATTTCATTGTCTATTGGTTGTGTGGATTCCTGTATTCAAAGGGTTAAAGCATCTGTTTTTTAAATGGTGTGAAATGTGGATCTTAATCTCACATTCCAAAATTTTTAAAAAGTACAGATTGTCTTATGTTTTAGAAATTTTTGTTGATCTTTGTTTATGTGTGCTTTTGATTTTGCGTTCATGATTTTGAAAATTAGCATAGATCCAAATCCAATGATTTGCCTTCTTATCGCATATTAAAAGACATCTTTTTGATTGAATCTCATTTTATTGAATTGTCGTTGAGGTTGAATTTATTTCCTTTTGGTTTGTTCTATAATTTTCCAGTATATTTCTTCTGATGGAGTACTGTGAACAGGATCTGGCAAGTCTCCTTGATAACATGCAGCAGCCGTTCACTGAGGCTCAAGTACGATGCTATCAATCACGTTATTTCTAGTAATTTTCCTGTGAAATTTTGTCATTTTGTGTTAAGTCACTGTTTTAAGTCTCACAAGTTAGGGTGCTTATGTTCTGAATAGTACACTCTATCTAGCAAAAATCATGTTGATAAAAATCTTTAATACAGCTATATCTCATGCTGTTCTACCCTTCTGTGCTTAATCTTTATTGTTATGACTGCAATTACCTAATCATCAGCAATTTATCTCTTCTTATTAACCCCTTTACCAGGCGTGACCCAGATATGCATCTATTTAACTATTTTACATTGTGTTCCAAACAAATGGCTGGTAACCAGGGGTTAATGACTTGTAGTTTGCTCTTCTTGAAAATCATTGAAATGCTTGGAGTTTATACAAATTTTCTGGTGATTGGATGAATTAATGATGTTTTTGGGTGTTCTTTGCAGGTGAAGTGTATCATGATGCAGGTGTTTAGAGGCCTTGAATATCTTCATCATCGATATATTGTGCACAGGTGAGCATCACATTGCAATACCAATTGTTTCTAAGACTCGGGTATCACTTCCCATTTTTCCATCGTTTTTACTTCATTTTGGCTAAAACTGAAATCAAATTCAAGATGAAATGTTCAGTTTGTTGTCATTCTATAAAAAAATCATGAATAATTGAAATGACCTTTACATGCTTTGAATTTATTTGAATCTTTTTCTTTGCAGTCCTTCCTCATAATTATTCCTTTAGACCTGTCAATCATGTTATGGCAAGTAGAGAGCCATATGTCTATATGACACATGTTATGATTTTTGGGTGCAGTTTTTATATTTTAATTTCACTGCAGGGATCTAAAGGTGTCCAATCTTTTGATGACTGATACAGGCTGTGTAAAAATTGGTAGGCATCTTAAACATCTCTTATACTCTTTAGTTGATATGCAAGAGATTAAAGATTGTTTGAAATATCAAAAGTGTGGTGATGTCTAAGTTGTCCAGCGGGACTCGGTTGTTAACTAAAGGGCTTCTGTAGCGCCTTTTTAACAAATACATTTTACGTAAGGCAGTGGTTGCTCTATAGGAGTTGAATTGTGAATCAATGTGGTCAGGTAAAGTAAATAAGTAAAACTTTATGAAATTATGTAGCACTTTCAAAAGTTGTGACCTAGTAGCTGTTTATGCTCAAGCGCTTTTGTGTGCATTTGAGTTCAATTGTGTCTTTTTGTTGACCAGTTGTATTGACACATTTGTTCATTGACTGAACGTTAATGGAGATGTTATAGATTTCACTTGCACATTCAATTGACTGAACGTTTTTGGAAATAACTGGGGATCCCGGATATATCCATCCATTCAACATTCAGTTTAGTTAAATCAGATTTTTTAATGCTATACTGATTTCAGCGTTGCAACATTTATTGTCAAAGCTCTCAGTCAAAACCATGCCTTCACTTTGCATTTAGATCATATGAGATCATTTTAATTGAGCAGAGCCCTGGATATGATGTCATCTTGTTATGAATGCTAACTTATAGAAAAATTTTTGTGCTCTGCCTTAATAATTATCTTTAAGTAGAACTGACATTTGTTTCTGTGTTTTTGTTTCAGCTGATTTTGGTTTGGCCAAGAAATACGGCGTTCCCCTTCAACCAATGACTCCCAAAGTTGTCACTTTGTGGTCTGTTTTTTCTCGGCTATTTTTCTATGACAGTTTAGACAAATTGATCAGCTGCTGATCTTTGTTTTAATGGCTCAAAGCATTCGTGTTGTCTGATAGACCTTGTTGATGACGTTTCAGAAGAGGCGCTACAAACAAATATCTTCCGACTTTGTGACCAACGCGACTAGTCTTGAAATTTTCACTACCAGACTAAAGACACACTTGTTCAATATCTCATTTAAGTGCAATATGTAAAGTGCTCTTGATCTTGGCTGTGACTGCTGTGGCTTATTTACTAACTAACTATCTTGTTATATGCATTTGCCATTTGTTTTAATTAACTAACTATAGACCTAACTAGCTATACAAACAAATATCTTGTTACATTATGCATTGTGCCGTCTGTTTTAGGTACAGAGCTCCGGAACTTCTGCTCGGTTCAAAGATTCAAACTACGGCTATCGATATGTGGTTTGTGAATCACTACATGATAGTTTTTATTGTTACACGATTGTTATCGCACGTTAAGTCATTCACAGAGTGAAGAATCTTAAGTGCAGAGCAATTAAGGGGTGACCAACTTGTCCAAGGTCACCATACTAGGGTCAGCTTCGAACCCTTGACCCTCTGGGTGAGTGGCAAGAGTCCTGTCGCTACTCCACTGGTGAAGGTTATATGTTTAGTTATATATTATTATTGTCTTAGATTTGTACTAAAAACCGCTGTGGTCAACTGGTCATGTTCTCATATGAATAGTGCTCTGTGTTTGTCGTGCAGTTTTCTGATATATGGAGAAGTATTTTGGACTATCATTCTGATCAGAGGATGTTTAGTTTGCAGTTTTTTTTAAAGGGCTGCTGGTTGCATTCTTGGGGAGCTTCTTGTCCATCGGCCACTTTTGCCCGGAAAGTCGGAAATCCAGCAGATTGATCTGATTATAGAAATGTTTGGGACTCCTAGTGAACAGATCTGGCCGGTTAGAATATTCAGTCATTTCAGTCAATAACGAGTGAATTTAAAATTAGTAGAGAGTTCTTTCCAAATGGCCGTTGGTGTGTTTATTATTGTGAGATGGAGTTGAATTCACTTGATATTTTCTTAATGTAATGTGTTTCATTTGGGATCACTGGCATTGCGTGTCTGTGTTATCATTTGTTTTGCTAATTTCTTTTTTACGCAGGGCTTTTCAAAGTTGCCAGCACTAGAGAACTGCAGTTTGAAGCATCAACCGTACGTATTGTCTTACTGATTTTTATAGCGCCAGTATGTGCTATTTGAATGGCTGATGTATAAACCAGAGGCAGATCTACAGGGAGCAAAACCATACAGGGGCATGTGTCCCTCCAAAACCACCCAAAAAAGTTTTTTTGCTCATTTCTAATCATCATAGTGAAAAGTGCTAAAGTTATCAAGACACTCATAAATAAACGATTGTCGTTGTTTCTTCCCTTTCAATCATCTTAACAACATGCACCAAGGACAGGACATAATGGGGATAGAACTCAAAGTCCCCCCCCCAAACTTAATTGCTGGATCTGCCCCTGGTATAGTTGTATTCACAGGTGGATTGACTGATTGATTTGATGAATTCCTGAATTGTAGTTACAACAATCTTCGTCATTCGTTGCCATGGTTGTCGGACGCTGGGATACGCCTTGTGAACTTCCTGTTTATGTACGACCCAACCAAAAGGTGCTCATTTGAAGCTTTCGTTTAATTCGTTTTCCAAATTTCTTGCTGCGTCTCTTGCAGGTCTTGTTAAGCCAGAATATTATGTAGACTTTATTTGATAAATGGCGATCGTTTGTGAGTTTGTGAATTCTGAAATAGGATATCGTAGAGTTTGAAATTATTGTAAATCACGAGATTCTAGTTACCCAACGATTGCGAATGTGTTGACAGAGCCACTGCAAAGGAATGTCTTGATAGCTCCTACTTCAGACAACAGCCTTATCGTACGTTTTCAAGCAGCTTTATTATTTTTTATAACTGTTGTTAATGAGTATAATTTCTGTTAAAAACTGGATATCTCAGTTGATATGGAAAACCTTCAACGTGTTCAATATGGTTGTTCATTGAAAGAGCTATACGCGGTTGAATTTGGAGCAGCGCTTAAAGAATGCAAGTTGATTTGAAGTTAGATATGGATCTGATTTGTTGTAGTTGTGCTAGGTAAAGCATTCCAGATGTATAGTATGTGTAGTTATTTTTAGCTTGTCTGCCCGAGCTGATGCCGTCATTTCCTCGATATCGAAATATGAAGAGGAAGAGGTCTGCGGCTGGCATGCCTCCTCCTCCACCTCCTCCTCCTCCTCCTTCGGTGCCAGAGCCAAGGTCAGGCTGATTGATTAGATGTATTTATATTTATTAGCATTTTAGTTTGACAATTTCTATAGCTCTGATTTAATGATCAGTGAGGCATTTGTCTTAAAATTTGAATGTGAAAGCCTGAAATAATTGAGTTATTATTCATGTAAGTGTACACAGAGGACTAATTAATTTATAATATTGACTTAATAATGTGATTTAGAATGGGACAATTTATTTGCTTGGGATTGAAGTTTATCTCTGCTGCTAAAATTCTATGTTTTTCTTTGTAGCAAGCAGCCCAGGAGAAGGAGCATAAATCTTGATGCTTCTGATTCACATGAATCCGTGAGTTCAAATCTTCTAGATTTCACAATCTTGCGCTAATTGATTATTACAGTACAGTATTGTAATTTCCTGTTGACATTCACTCGTCGCTTGAAATTTTCATTTAACAGAATTCATTTTGAATCTTGGTATTCAGTTTAACCAGCAGTGTCATGCAGTGACATGACTGGTTGACTTTTTAGAGGAGCATTTGGTGATTGAATGACTCTCACCCCAAAATTTTTGACCTGACCTTTGAGTGGGGGTCGTGCAGCTAAAGACCAGAATTTTCTATCCATAAGTGGTAATCAGTCTCAACCAGTGTGCAGTTAAACCCACCCCAAGAAATCAGACATTGAATGGAAACGGTATTTCAATTATTTTTTATTGCTTTTCGCAGGGAAAGAAAAGAAGAAGGTGATGATTGCACTTATCAGAACCGCAATTCTTCAAGTCCTTTTCTTTTATACTTTAAATTCACACGAAGTGGTGCAAGTAATTGAAAATCAACTTGCTATCGTGAGCCATAATTCGTGACGATACCAATTGCAGCACAGAAGAGAAGACTTTACTACAACAGCTGTGTGCTGTATAAAATAACAGGAGGACAAAATATATTTTGCAATATGAACTTTTGCAAGAACCATTTGTTTAAGAAATGGATTTTTTGGTGTCATTGAATGAATTCTGAAACTGTTGCTATTATAATATATCGTATGTTCAAGATTGTTCACAATTGTTCCCAAGGGCATCCCAAAGTCACATATTTATTGCATGTATGCATGATTTGGATATCTGAAATATAACAGCATAAATAAAGAACGAAAATCAAATGAATGTTTTATTTGAATAGACTAGCCCTAGTCAGTATTGTCTTCGATGACACTACCTAACCCTCACCAAAAATTTCTCTACGGTTTAGCGAAAATCCCACGGCCAGAATAGAGGGGAGCCTCCGTGGCTACGCCAATGATATCTATCACTACTTATAGTAGATATTATCACAGAAGTTTGTGTACTGGATTTCCTTCGAATGCCTTGAACCCTCGGAACGGAAAATGGATCATTCCGTCTGAGTCCGGATCTGCATAGATTATGCAAATGAGGTGTTTTGACTGGACGTCGTTAGCGGCGTTTGATTCGCCGTTGGATTCAACGGAGACTTCGCAGATCCGCGATTTCCCAATAATTTCCACGGCGTATGTAGATTAAAAGGTTGATTTACGTCGATTTTATTTGAAAAGCAAGTAAAACCTTTCGAATTATTTAATCGAAGGCGTTGACCTGTATTTGTGGCGGAATGAAGTTACTGCCTGCCTTTTTTATTGCAAGACGCAGTCATCATTCCTGAAATTCCGGCATTTTTGGATTATAGTTCGACAATCAGTAGCTAATTAATCGCTTAATTATATCGTAAACATTCGTGTAGTGCTGCGTTTGACATAAATTGCGCTAAATTTTTGCGCGAATCGGTGCGCAAAGGATTGCAATAAGTTACTTGGCTGTCCTTGAGCGTAGTACGTGCGTGTGTGATGATTTATAAGGCGCCAGTATTGTTCAATCTTTTAGACTAATTGCTGTTAAAACTGTGGAAATCCCCGTGACTGGCTTGCATAATTGCACAAGTAATTCTGCCAGTTGCAGTTTGTGATTCATCACGCCCCATCATCTGGTGTATGCCCGGGGTCAAACCGATAAATTTTAAGGTTTTTCATGTAAAAAACGAGTTGACAAGCAAAACAGCCCCATCTGGTGGATGCCCAGGGCCACCGTTCCACCCTTCTTCACGCTACTGCCTTTTAGTGGTCCATCCTTCATTGCTATATCATACACAACATGTATAGTGCTGTTTGACAGTGATTTTGACTCTATCTTAAATTGCTTTTCGAGATGCTGTAGATTTGTAATTACTAAACATTGTACTCGTCAGCCTTTTGTGTGGGTGATTTTTATGTCACGCTGTCTCTTTAGGTGAAAATGGCGTTCAGTAGTGTCAAAGAGAGATACTGTGTAATTTTTCGGCCTCTGATGATGTGCATCCCTAGAACCTGATATGTGGTAAAGCATGTCGCTACTGTTGAGGGGCAGTGGTTCGTCCTGCAGTGACAACAGTTATCTGGATGGAATCACCGCCGCAAATATTTGCCCGGCTGATGATTTGGACTACGACGAGATCAAGGCGACTAATGTTTCTACTGATTTGACAGCGTCAGCCACAGTTGATGTTGCAAGCAGAACTTGCCTCTGTCGAATCTGTGGTGAAGTAAGGTTAAAATTAATGATAAGGTCTTTTGGATAACTACAATATTTTTATACACAAATGCAAACACACACACACACATTTATATAACGATACCTGTTTATATAAGACTTGTATCTTGGTCTAGAGTCAGGCTGCTGGCTTGTAGTTAGGAGGTTTTAAGTAACAGAAAGTTTAAGATTGTGTTTTGAAATTCACTCAGATTAATTGAGCTCTAGATTTTCATAAAAAATGCTGTTTTCAATTTTATTTGATAGGATTGATTAATGCTTTTGTAAAATGTATACTTTGTTACTGAATGCCTTTATTTTGTCTCACTTTCTCTACCATACCAGACTATGAGAGAGTTGTTTAAAATCATGTGATGATTCTAGTGCTTTCCTTTTTCTTCTTTTTAATATAAATTTTCAAATATGCTCTTGCTTTATAAGAACGATTTGAATGTCTGTTTCAAGAGCTTCAGCTCGAGAGCCGCTCTTGCGTTGCACCTGCAAGATAAGCACAGTACCGACGATAGGTGCTACAAGTGCGGGTCGTGCAGTAAGTCATTCCCCTCCGGTCAACAGTTGACGCAGCACATGCTCGTTCACACGAACGTACGGCGATACCAATGTCAGTTCTGCGACAAGGCGTTTAAGCAACTGTCGCACGTACAGCAGCATGAAAGAATTCACACAGGCAAGACTTCGGGTTCTCTCTCTGCAGTATCTTATTATTATTATTATTATTATTATTATTATTATTATTATTATTATTATTATTATTATTATGTAGTTGTTAATTCATGTAAAGTCATTCAAAAAGTGAAGTGTACAATTGAGGGGCAAATGACTTGCTCAAGGTTGCTACTCAATGGCTAGGGTCAGATTCAAACCTGCTCCCCTTTTGGTTGTGTGGCAAGAATCCTGTAGCTATACGACCTTGCCCCATATGTGTGTTATTTACACTGTAGTAGCTTGTTTGCTTTTTATATTCTAGCTGAGTTGAACTGCATTTGGTGATCAAGAGTCTTTTTAGTGTCTTTATTATTACTATTGCCATACTATTATTGCCATTAAAATGTATAGAAATAATCTTATTTACTATTATCAACATTTGAAAAGCTGAAGCTTCATAATTCAAGCACGCTCTTTGAAGATAGTGAATGGATGAATTCTAATTTTGATTTGTTTAATTTTTATTAGGAATTTTAGGGATAAAGTGTTCTCAAATTTTTATCAGGTTTTGATGTTCAACTGCTTTTTGTGATCTTTGAGCAGATCTGAAAGTTATTGTGGAGTCGACCAAATGCTGTGTGTGGGCATGGCCTTCGATTTGATTTATGATTATTGTACTATTGATTCAAGTACTAATATTTGATTTCGCACTGGTTTAATATCCATAGTTGTTTTCAATAAATTCATGATTCATTGCTTTGGCTGTTACAGGAGAATTGCCATACCATTGCCCAGTGTCGACGTGTGACAGGTCCTTTAGGCAGCTGTCAAGTATGAAGCAGCATCTCAAGGGGCATGGGTCTGTAGTTATCCCGTTCAGCATCTCATCAGCATCATCGTCTTCACCGTCTTCTGATCACGGTTTCACTGCGGCTGCTTCTCCAAAGGTATCGCAGATTCCGTGCATCAGCAGTGTATTTGTCAATCACAGAAGTAAATCTGAACGACTCAGTGGAGTCGTTTTGCATTTAAGCTTTAAAATTTAGTAGACATTGTTCTTTTAGATTATCTGCTATGTCTTTTATGGCTGTCTGAAACTAACTAAATAGCTGAAACTAAGTAAATAGGACTTTTTGTGATTAAAAATTTGTTTGGTAATGTAATTTTCTCTTATTAATGTTTTTTATTTATATTTATTTATTTGTTGTCAATCACTATTACCGGTAGTTTCCATATTTGTCTTTTGGTTGAACATATCGTACTGTGGTTTTACTAGCGTACGTACGAGAGGTTAATCGCTGCAGAGGAGTTGCCATCTGACGTGACTTCACTTCCGACTTACGTCGCCTGCGACATGAGGAGTCGGGTTTCATCGAGCTCCGTTCAGCCGACGGACGCTCGATCGAGCGAGTCCGACAATTCGGTAGAAGCGAGCTCCGTCAACAACGAAGGAGCGCTACCCGTCAAGAAGTGGCGCGACCCTCCCGGCTGCTTTACCCCACTCTATCAACGGTCGCTGATCGACCTGAGCAGCAAGCTCGGCGAAATAAAAAAGCGCCAGCGCAGGCTTCGCCTGCGCGCCGCCATTCCGCCGTGAAATCTAAAAATGGCGCAGCGACTTTTTATCCTCAGCTGTGTCGCTGTCGTTGCTCGCTGCGTTTCGAGTAGAACTGCATTGAATTTATTAATTAGAGGACACGTGATTCTCTTGATGTTCGGAATTCTTACACCGTTAAGACTTTTTCGATCAACTCTGCAGACGACAGTTTGAAACGCGTTGAAATCATTCTTGCTGTAATCTTTTGACGTTTTCTAATGCACCGTTAACATTGACAGTTGTTGGTGTTTGTTCAGAAAGCATTGAGAATCACTGTGTTGTTTAAGATAGGTTTTCTAGGCTATTGATTTTTTGTTGCGTTTATATGAATTGCATGACTTCTTGGTGACCTGCATTTTTGCCTGTTTCTTCTTGTATGCATTTCTCGGCCCTTTGTGCGCAGCCTGCACGTCTCTCATTTTGTTAACAGAGGCATAGCGTCCCAATGGCTACTATGGCTCGAGCCATGGGCGGCACATGTGGAGGGGGTGGCAAATTGAGCGGTGATGACCTTTTTTTGCTTGTCAGGCATAAGAACAGCAGATTGGGGGCTGCATTTTTTCAGGAGCCATGGGCGGCACAAGACCACGCTACGCCACTGTTTGTTAATCATAGCGCATAATTACTTTGGCATTGCAAGTACAACTGTAACCTTCATTATATTTGTATTGTGTGTCTATTGTGTTGTAGTAGTTTTTGTGAAATTCTTTGTCCTATTCTGTTATGTTTTGAATATCTGTTTGATCTGTCAATGTTTAAAACTGTTATCTAAGAATATGGCTTCTGAAGATATAATTTTCACAGTTACGAAAGATATTTTTGTGGTTAGAAAGTATTGCTGTCAAGTTAATAAAATATGTTAATCGAGCTAATCTTATTTACTTTATCAGAGTGATGCAAAATATCGGGTTATTAGTTTTATTTTCGTCAGTGTATTGTTGTTTATCCTCATGCTGTACATTTTCTAAGTGGTCTGTAATTAATATTAAATGTTATATTAATATTCTTAATTGCTTATTATATAATATATATTGGGTAGCAGATAAAGAATAGAATCAGATGATATCGGAACGAAAGAAATAATAAATGAATAAACTGCATTGTTTTTGCTGATGCCCCATGGGCATGCCGAGAATTCTTATTTGGGCCCTCAGGAACTTAGTATTGGTTTATATTTCATTTGAAGTTGGGGTGAAAATTCTTCTGTCATGTAAATAACATTTCTGTTGTTTTCCTTGGAGTCCTATAATAAACTCAGAACCCTCTTGGTTATGCCCAGGGAGTTCCTAGCATGGTATTCTCTGCTATATTGACTTATTAGTGGAGCTGAGAAGTCTGTTGTAATTTCTGCTTGTATATACCGGTAGTTACTGTACATTTAAAAATAGCATTGACTAGTAGTATTGCTGACATTTTGTTCATCTGCATAAAAGAGACCTCGAATATTCAGTCTTTTGTTGTTTGAGCAAATAAAATGTATTTTCTTTCAATCTGATCTGAATCGTGTGAAGTTTGAATTTCATAAATCTCACTTATGCAAATACATATATATTTTTTTGGCTTCATAATGATTGTGCAATTTTTCTCACATAATCGATAATGTTATAGTTTTTAACTGTGACATGTCATGAGTTTGTTTTGAACTTATATAAATACGTAGTTGAAAGTATTTTTAAATATTTCTCAGATGATTGGACCAATGGAAGTATTTTTTTACAACTATCCAAGACCAATTTCCCTCATTCATATTTTATTATGCCTCTGGTGATATCATTACCACAAGACACATTGACTAGCACTTCAATAGTTCAATCCAATTTTGATTATTGCAACATCCATATTTCACAAAGGCTGTCAATAACAGACTGCAGTGGATCAAAAATTATATGGTTCGTGTCAAATACAGGGCATCAAACTTATCCAACATATCCAGTCTTCAAATCTATACAGTGTCAACATGTGTATAGGTCAATACAATGTTAAAACCCAATAGTCCCTTACCAAACTCAAATTAGCCAAATGTAATTACTTCTCAAGCCTAAAAGAACTACACTAATCTACTATTAATAACTGATAGGTGATTTTAAATTATGGCGCTATCTAAAGCCGCAATCGAAGGCGGATCATGTGCCACGTTGGTCATACGTTGCACTACGTTGCTATGCTCCGGGCTTTTGAGCAATTTCATACGATAATCTCATACGACATACGATAGCTTTAACCATTAAACAAACCTTAACATGAAGACTTTAAATTCAAAAATGGTTTATTCACAATTAAACTTCTAAACTATTATCTACATGACATTTGTGCTATTTTCTTACTCACTTTTCTGCAACGTATTTTCATTAATTCTACGACGCGTGTTGATAGCGATTGTAAATTGTGATATAAACAAGGATTAATAGGAAAACAGCAACGCTGGTGCTGTAAGTTTTTTCTTTTTTACGGTAAGAGTCTTTAGGACTGCAGTACAGATAGGAGCTTTATCTGATCCGATTACATCATAGTTAGATTTAAATCTAACATTGAATTTATTTAGGACTTGTGTTCAGTGTGCACGTCGGTTAACATGAAGCTCGACTTCCCCGCCTCTTTTATAAGCTTAGGTGTATCAGTGTGCCCGTAAATTAGTTATTCACAATTTTACAAACATTTTCATTTGAATCTCTGAAAGTCAACGAGTTTGACCGAATCTTATAATACAGAAGAGTATTAGTTTGTCTAAACGCTTGTTTATGGTTTGAAATGTTAATCTTCTGTAATTCTCAGATGTTCCGTGTTTCTGTCTCAATTTCGCTATTCGTCATTTACCTACTTGGTACAATTGTCTGCCCGCCAGTTACCGAAACACCAAAAGCTACTTCGGAAACGCCGGAAGAACCAGGAAATAAAGATGAGGTTGGTTGATTCAGTGCCCTGTCAAGTGTCATCTCGTTTACTATATACTTGGTCCAGTATTGAGCAAATCTAAAAGATACCCAGTACCCCACATTAACGTGGCTAATTTGTCCAGATCAAGTGAAATCATCCAGCTCTTGGATCATATCACAGGTCCTATGAGATCTCCTTATAGGTAGAGCTCCAGTAACTGAAAAGGGTTATTACAGAACCTTTTGTGATGTTTGTCTATCATTTGTATAGATCTGTATTGAGTCATATAAGGTGTTTATGATATCAAATTGGGTCTCTTCCAATCTTAATTATATGTCTGTCTGTTTGTCTGTCTGTCTGTCTGTCTGTCTGTCTCTCTCTCTCTCTCTCTCTCTCTCTCTCTCTCTCTCTCTCTCTCTCTCTCTCTCTAAATCATAATTTTAGTTAGCTTGCAACTCAGTTTTGCCATCATTAATGTAGTGACTAGTGCTGCAGTAGTGTGTGTGTGGTTGAAAAATAAGGCAGACATGAATTATCCATAGTTTCCTTTTGTCACAATATTTAAAAATTGATTGCTTATTATGCCAGATTGGAATGATTTTCTTTTCAGAAATGATATTACTGTAAGCACTATTGCTAAGTATATTGGTAAAATATTTACTGCTAGGATGTTAGGGTTAAGAAGGAGGTTTTGATTTTGGCAAAGAGTCTCATTTATTCAGTGTTAATATTCGTTGTTAATGTGTTAGTGGATATTTTACAGAAACTGGGCCTTGAGTATGAGCACTACCTGAAAGAGGTGGTTGCTATTTTAGAATCAGATGAAAATTTTAGAAAGAAACTTGAAGAGTCAAATATTTCGGACATAAAGGTAATGCGCCAGTTAGAACAAGCCTCTGTTGATGAGGCATTGAATCAAACAGACCCTATATCTGTTTTGAATTTCGTTAAGTCCTGCAATCCAGCTTTATGTTTGTCAGTTTGTTTTGCTTCTTCAGCATGTTTTGGTAAATTAATAAGAGCACAAATCTGGAGAAATGCTGAGAAAAAGTGAATAGCAAGTTTTTCAAAATTGAACCAATGCCAAGCTGGCTTTGATAGCGTCCAGCTCCTATATTTTAAACCAGGGAGACATTTCAACTATTTTGATGCATTTTTCTTGGTTGTTTTTTTAATGTAAATTTGTTTGTCTGTCTTTCATGGGTGAAGATCAGTGCAGAGTTTAGAGTTTAATTCCAAATCGTTATTTATGTTAAAATTTGTTTTTAAAATGAAAATACCTCTTATTGATTTGCACTTGCATTTTGTTAATTAAAGCTGATTACTTGCTGTTTTTGCTTGATTTTTCTAATTAAGTTTGAAATTATTTCAAATTTTGCTTTTTTATGCGTGACTGTGGAGCTAATGTATGTATGCAATGTGTGCAACCGCTTTTTTGTTGTCTTGTTGCATGTTCTTTTGTTTCCGTGACATTTTGCATGTTGCACTTGCTTAGGTTTTTATTTGCAAAGTCATTTTGGCTTCAGGTCAGCAAGCTGTCGTATGAGAAGTATTTGCGGGAGGTGATGGCAGTTCTTATGACGGACAAGGAATTTGTCAGGAAAATGGTGGCCGAGGGTCGCAATGTGTCCGACAAGGTCATTTTGAAATCTTAACCAGCCATGCATTCGGGAGCGGCGATTTCTTTTTCGTTTCATTTTCTTTTCCCATTTTTGTTGCATTCTTTTATGAGCTGCCTGATATGTTTTTTAATTCCCATATTTTCACTTTCTATGCGGCTACGCTAGATATTTGTCTATATATATATATATATTAAGGTTATGCCAGGGGTCGTTTTGTTTTTGACATCATTTCAAGTTTTTGAGGCCTTGTAACTCATATCTTTAAGGTTTCCAATGTTCTTAGAGCTGTCACTATGTTGGGTGCTTTGGTTGTATTTCAGTTCATGTGTTTGCATGGTTGTGTGTGTGTGTGTGTGTGTGTTTGTGTGTTATCATTACTGATATTTTTATTTACCTTCACATCGATTTTGCTATTCAGCTTTAATTTTTGGTGGGTTCAGTAATGCATCTGGACGACAGATTGTGGCTGGGATGTCACTATGTCATAGATGTTAGTGGGCAAATTGATTCCCTGTTCGAGTTTTGTTGACCTGAAAGAGATTTTGTTGGCATTTAGCTTGTTCATTAGATAACAACTGGTTAAATGTTGGTTTTTAGCATTTTTAAGGCTTTATGCTTTTGCTTGCTAACCAAAATTGTCTGAAGAATTTAGAATTCTCTTTTTGAATACTTTTAAATAATAATTTAAATTATCAATACAGTTTCTTATGATGGTGCTTTTCAATACTTTGAAATTTGCACTAGAGACTTACTTAATATACTTTCTGAGGATTAAAAAACTGGAAATCAAATTAAGCATTACGTGGAATTGTTAAATATGTCATGTGACAAGTTTGGATTTTAGGTTTTAATGTCTTGGCTTCTGGTATTTCATTATTTATTTCCTCCATTACTAATTTAACTAACTGATGGTGTTGAATGTTGTAGTCTGGTGAAATTGCCAAACATCTTGATTTTGTTGCTCACGGAATTCGGACGCAGTTGGACGAATTGAAACGCAAAGAGATCGACCGACTTCGGCAAGTGATGAGGCTGAGAGGAATTCTGCAAAAGGGTGGGCAAAGTTTTGCATTTTTAGACGAAATAAATCAGATTTATTTCATTTCTTCAAATGTGCTCTTAACGGAGATTTAAAGAATTGACTTTAGAGCATTCAAAGACTTTTTGCCTAAGTGATTTCGGGTCTGTGACTAAAATGTTTAGGATATTGGAATTTTTCATACTGATGTTGTTGTTGTTTGTTGTTGTTGTTGTTGTACCGCTTCTGATGATTTTTAAGGATTTCTGGACATAATTTCTAGGTCTAAAGGCTACCCACCCAGGCATAGTCCTTCAAGAACTCAACAAGGAGAAGATCCTGGGTCATCTTGACCACTCCAATCCAAATAGTTTTGAAGTTGCCGACCTAGCGAAGCTCATACAACAGGTGATTAAGTCATCAGATCTTTTCATTGTCGTGGCCTGTGAAGTCCCAATAATATTGAGTGCATGATTCAGTGTACCAGGTCAGCACAACCCTTTGTGGTTGGTTGGTTAATTAATTGGCAAAGATTGTTGTTGTTGTCAGCACCCAACACAGGCCTAAAGACTTTGGGAACTAATCTATGTTTTTATGAACTGCCTTCATAGGCCTCCAAGGATCTGGAAGAGATCGACCAGAGAAGGAAGGAGGAGTTCAAGAAATACGAAATGGAAAAGGAGGTTCTTCGCAGGGAACAGCTCGAAGGTCTCGATGATGAGCATCGTCAAGCGGAGGAAAAGAAACAGGAAGAAATGCAGAAAAAACACGATGATCATCCAAAGCTTCACCATCCGGTCTAGTATTTCATTTATACTACTACTACTACTACTACTACTACTGCTGCTACTACTACTACTACTACTACTACTACTACTACTTTAGCAGGTCGCAAGTGGAAATACTACTACTACTACCACTACTATTACTACTACTACTACTACTACTACTACTACTACTACTACTTTAGCAGGTGGCAAGTGGAAATACTACTACCACTACTTTAGCAGTACTACTTTACTTTACTATTTACTTTACTTTACTATTACTACTACTACTACTACTACTACTACTACTACTAATAATAATAATAATAATAATAATAACTGGATTTTAAAGTAGAATCTCATGCTTTGAAAACTTTAAAAATCCTTTGAGGTATTTGGGATGTTGAAATGTTTGTAATTTTGGGATCTTAACTCCAATGAATCTTCTTATTTTATTGACTGGATTTTGGTAATTGAGTTGTTGATATCCAGACTGATGGAAGGCATTGATTGGACTGGCCATGATCAAGCAGTCTATCTTCGTAAAGAAGCGCTATATAAGAACACATTTACTTACTTGCTTTTTTTACTTACTTGAGAGAGAGAGAGAGAGAGAGAGAGAGAGAGAGAGAGAGAGAGAGAGAGAGAGAGAGAGAGAGAGAGAGAGACGGACGGTGTTGATATGATGATGCTTACTAGAGCAATTTAGTTCTTGGATATAGATTGATACTAATCTAAGTAGCTCTGGACTGTGGCGTGCCTGATTGGTTTCTTGATTTTATTATAGGGCAACGAAGAACAGCTGAAGGAAGTGTGGGTTGAATCGGATGGATTAAACAAAAGGGATTTCGATCTAAGAACATTCTTTAATCTGCATGGTTAGTTCAGAAATACATATTCCAACTGGTATCATTATGGCATTTGAGAATTGGTGTCAGTTTGACCGAGCCCGTTTCTTCAGCTTTTCCTGGTATTGTTGCTGTAAAATTCACTTCTGAGGATGTAGAACATGATTCTACTGGTTCTTCCTTCATTCCGTCTTCATTCTGGATTGTCAAAATCGTTGGTTGCATTCAATTGAATTTGCTGCTTTTGTCTTTATTTTTAAAAGTGTGCTTTTTCTTTTGCAGATACCAATGGTGATAAGTTTCTTGATGTGGCTGAAGTTGAGGCTCTATTTCAGAAGGAGGTTGGATTTTTTACTAATCATAGTCGACTGTGTTGCCGCTCTGCTACTAGCTTTTAAAACCAATCAATCAGGTTCCATAACTCAGTTATCATGATGCCTAAGACTGGTCTTGAGTTGACTATTCTCTCTCTCTCTCTCTCTCTCTCTCTCTCTCTATATATATATATATACATATATATATATATATCGCAGTACTTCTAAATAAGAGTTATTGTTCCTTATGACCTGCACTGACCATACAGCATGCAGGTAGATTGTAGAAAGATAAGTCATGGCTTTAAGGTCCAGGGCACTTGGGAAGTTCTTGAAGTTCATAAAGATTGAGTAACTTCACTACACCAGTCTTGCACACAAATTATATAATATATGCAACTTAAAACCAGAGTTAATAGCAGAAATGTGCTGTGTAGAAATTGTCCAGGTTTTCTGACTTTTACGCTAGGATTTATCCTTTGATTTAATAGTATCTCTATAATATAATAGTGACCGTTGAATGCTATTCAAGTCGGAATTGGTTGGAATAAATGATTAGATTTCGTAATTTCTATTTTGTATGGAAGCATTTTGACCAATTGAAACCAATTCTTTGGCCATTTGGCGATTTCTTCGACTTAGATGTTGCTGTTATAATTTTTTCCCTCGTGTTAGTTGGACAAAATGTACGACCCGACCGCCCCCGAAGACGACATGATGGAACGCTATGAAGAGATGAACAGAATGAGGGAGCATTTCGTCAGAGAAATTGACAAGGATGGCGACAAGCTTATCAGTCTTCAGGAATTACTCGACAGCTCCAAGTCGGAGGAGTACAAGAAGGAGCAGGGGTGGGAGGTAGGAAGAGGAATAATTCAACATTGTGGAAAAGTGTTTTTTGTTGTCCAGAAGTTCAATCAATCAATAAACTTCTATGGCGCCTCTGTCATAATGCCCAGGGCATCAGCCGATGGCGCACCGAATCCAAATTGAATTAGAAGCCGGAAAGATCGGTCAGAACAGTGGGGGAGCAATCCAAGGGGGATTGGCCAAGCGGGACGAGGTGCTTTGCAGAAGCTTTTGTGCTTTGAACATTTTTTAATAATTGTGCATTTGTCCTGTATTGTTCATATTTTATGTATTGTAAATCAAGTAATTCAGTTGTTTCCTCATATAAGTCTTGTCTGTTTTGCATTCCATAGTTAGCATTAACTGATGGTTTTGAGTTGATTTCTTTACATTACGTCGTACCTTCCTTCTTGCCGTTTCAGCCAATTAAAAAGGATGCTGTGTACTCAGAGGAAGAACTTACTCAGTTTAAGAACAATTTGGAACAGCAGCAAAAGCTCGAACAGGAAAAGCCAGCGAATGTTCTCCAGGAACATCACGAGGTTGGTGAAGAAAAACACGAATACCTTGAGTCATATTAATAGCATTAGAGCATTGCTTTCAATTGTCAGTGACTGTGTTTGTAGATTGAGCCTTGATGTATCTGCATGTTTTCTAATTTGCTTGTATCTTTTTATTCTGCCAATGGCTCACTAATTAGAAATTGAATTCCATCCCTGTTGTTGTTGTTGTTGTTGTTGTTGTTGTTGTTGTTGTTGTTGTTGTTGTTGTTGTAACAGGATATAAAATTGAAGATCTCTTGATATTTGTGTTTTTCGAATACTGCGTGAGATCCAATTTTTGGTCTACGTCCAAATTTTCACCAATTTATCTTTAGTTTTTTTAACTTTTTATTTTAATAATTATTTTGTTGGCAGAAAGCGGGAATTGAAGAACATAAAGAAGTGAATGAAAACTTACCACGTGAGTTTCTTTCATACAGAACTTTCTAACAACTGTTGTTATTACACTGTTATTAGTGTTTTTGTCAACGTAATGTTTAGTGAATTGAAGTTGTTTCTAGAATGTGTATCTGTTGGTTATTTCTTCTACTGAGTTTTAAGAAGGAGGTTTTTAGTATCATGAGAGTTTGAAGGTCGTCTTGTTTTCTATGTTTCATGGGATATGTTCAAATGTCTATATTTCTGTTTGGCAATATTTGTGGAGACAAAACATGAAGGATTTCTGTAACTTAGAAAGAAGAAACAGTCCTTTCCCTGTCTCAAATTGCTTGTCTTTCTCTTTTGATTCTGTTTTGCACACAGTGAGGGTTTCAAGAAATGCTGACTCATGAGTTTCTCAATTGACTCATAGAGCTAAGTGTAAAGAGACTTGATGGATATCAGATAATAACCCTGTATTAAATAGAAACTGGTGCATTGTTAATTAGAGGCTGATCCGATGAGTAATTGAATCTGTTTGATTTTTGGGGGTTTGACCCACCCACTGACCAAGTCTGAAAACCCAGTTGATGTTGGAAATTTTGGTTTTTAGATGTTTAACCTGCTGGACAGTGGCGGTTCTAGGATTTGGCAAGTGGGTGGGCCGTTAGGGTGGCAACTTCTAATCATGGGGGGCCAACCATTTGTTGTTTAATGTATCTAGCATTAAGTATAGGGTCCCCAACTGGGGGCACTGGGGGGCCAGGCACTCAATAGGGGGGCACGGGCCCCCTGCCTTCTCCCTCCCGGTGGAGCCGCCACTGCTGCTGGAGGTCAAAACCTGGGCTGTGAGTAGTTTGAACTGACTGCTTTTCAAAACTTGCCTCCTGAATGGAATATACTAAAGATACAGTAGTGCCGGTATACAAAGACCAAGGATTTTGAGTCTTGACTGTGTCCAGCTATTGACTTCTCCATGACATCTCCAAAGTTCTCTGTCCTTTGCTATTTCTTCCAAGGTCATTCGGTGTCTTCCGTCAGTTTATTCGTTGAGATTCAGCCCTGCCATGTGAGATCCTCTTCCAATCCATCTACCCATCATCTTTTCGGTCTTCCTTTAGATCAGAATCATAGGAGGATTTTATTAGAGGCTAGGGTAGGCTTAGGCCTACCCAACTAATCCCACTAACGAAATAATACATTCTATATGTTTTGCCCATACGGCTATAGGGAAAAAATAGCCATTGACATAGAAGAAAATTTTCTAATATGCAGCAATTTCTGCCTATTTCAGTAGAGGGTGCTAGCCCTCTGGACCACCCAACTCAAAGATTTAGTCGCTCCTCCCAAGAAATCAAAAGTTATAGGCCTATATAAGAATACGACCCCCATGTTAGCCCACCCAAATCTTAAACTCTAAATCATCCGCCTATGATCAGAATAGATAGACACATGGACATATTTTAAAATCTCTGAATTACTTGAAAGCCAGGTGCATTCAATAAATTTTAATCAGTTATGTGTCTTTGTTTGTGCTTTTCTTTAACTGCAGTTTTTGGATTTGTTGAAATTAGCAAAGAGGTTTTCTATGAGTTGCATAGTTTTTTTGATGACTGGATGGGGTGTGGGTATACCACCCTACTGGTGATTGTGCCAACACTAACGTGTTCAAATACGAATTCGTGCGCACTCGAATATTGTGTGATTTGTCGATAGAGCCAGGCGCCGATGTCACGTAATTGATGACAAGAATATGAACGGGATTGACAAATGCTCGAAGAGAATTTTTTTGGTTTTGATTAATGTCTTGGAACTCGATGACACGGGAAGCAGACATTGGCAGATATGAAAGAGAGACACTTAGCGATGATTGCGGTCCCACTAATGCCACCATGCATTATATTATTACTGTATTATCGATATTTTGCAGCAAAATGATAGCATGATGTGCCTGGTATCATTATCGTTATGATATCCTGATGGCATCTGTGGCTTTGGTTATTATGTTACGAAGCTAATTTGATTTGATGCGGTCGTTCGTTCGTCACTAGGAGGTCGACCAATGAACGTGATTGATAGCATTCTCGTTTTATTCACTTGTGGGAAATAATTTATCCCTTGTTCGGGATAAAGGTGAGGGGTTAGTCCAGTGCGATGCCAAAAGTGTGGCTTTGTTTATTGGACAGTTGTACTCATTTGTTGTTGTATTCCATTTATGGAATAGCAAACTATATCAGCAACAGCACCACCGTTATTTATTGTTTCTACAGTCAGGCCAATATATTGGCATATGTTTTGATGATGATGATGATGATGATGATGATGATGATGATGATGATGATGATGATGATGATGATGATGATGATGATGATGATGATGATGATGATGATGATGATGATGATGATGATGATTTTAATGTAACACAATTATAGTTTCGGTTTCACATATATGTTGGTTAATTGCTTATATTGTCATATCCACTTGATATCAATAACATAATTTAATCAGGAGCAATATTATTTGAATATTGGGAACTTTATCAACTGTAAGCTGTGTTGTCCAGTCAGTAGTAAGCAAAGTTAATGATCAGATTGAAAATTGTGCACACAAATGAAAAATATTGCTTTTCACTCTGACTGCATTTTTATATCAATGATTTTGTCCGCTGAAATTGTCTGTTTCATTATTAAATCAGGTGGGAATGTTTTTCATTTGCTGGTGTGACAGCTGTGCATAAAAATTTTGCTGAATTTTCTATCAGTTCGAGCACTCGTCAGGATGCAGTCATTAATGACTGTGTTTTTGTGTCTTAGTTATTTCAGGTTTATTTATATACGTGCATTGCATTTCTGTATCCTTTGCTACAGAGAATTTGTGAGGTAAAATGCTGACGTCAGCTGTTTATTGAGGAAACGGCGTGGTATTGGTGTATTAATTAAGGGAGAAGCCAGTTGACGATGGGTGATGTAGAATCCAATGGTAAATGGTTTCACGGAAGTCCATTAAGTCTCGTGGCTTTGGTTGTGGATTTTCAGCTATTGTCTGTCATTTGTCGATTGATGTCGTTGCCTTGTTTGAAAACGCGATTCCAGAAAAATGCATCTTGATTTTTTGTGGTGTCATGATATCTGGTTTTCTTTGGTTGACTGATTTGTTGGTGTGCAGTTTATGATGTAAGCTGGTTTTCATAATTGATTCGTGTTTTTGTGTGAAAACCCGTTAATCTCACTTTGATTCGTAAGTGATTATGGTCACATGTGTTTGCCTTATGCTTGTGAGTGTGTGTGAGTGTGTGTGTGTGTGTGTTGTGCAATGGCTTTGTAGTGCAAGTGCTTTTGTTGTTGCTTGTTTTAACTTGTAGTTGACGTTCAGAATGTCGTTTAGTGCTTCGACCAGTTAATCAAGGGATCTGCGGGAGCTGCAGAATAAATAATGCAGTGGGCCATAAGTAACTGCAGGCTGTGTAAAGGGTAAAGTCGTAAATAGGAATTTGCATCAACAGTGGTCAGTTTTTACGGCCTGCGTAATTGCTCTTTCACTGAAGGTTTGTTGGGCGTAACTTGGTGAAGACTACTTGTTTGTTTTTATTTTATATTTCCATCTTGAGTAGTTGTGCATTGCTTTGAGTCTATACATTTAGATTGATTTTCTGTTCCATGTTCTTTGGCAGATGGCGGGCAACCAGTACAACAACCTGTTGAACATCATGCTGTGGTACAAGAACCAGTGCAACAGCCAGTTGTTCATGAACCTGTGCAACAGCCTGTTGTTCATGAACAGCCTGTGCAACAGCCTGTTCAGGAACAGCCTGTTGTTCAGGAACAACCTGTGCAACAACCTGTTGTTGATCAACAGCAGGTAATTGCTCAAGACCAGAATGTTCCACATCCAGTCCAGTTTGTGCCAGAGGTAGCTCAGCAGCAGCAGCAGCAGCAGCAGGACGACAGAAATGCACAGGTTGCACAGCATCAAGAGCAACCAGTTGTTGCCTTCCACCAACAACAACAGCAACCTGTTGAGGCACAACATCAGCAGGCTTAAGGAGGACACGTCAGAGGATGAGGGCTTTATATTTTGGCTGGCTTGCATTACGGCTTATGGCTGGTTTATTTCTAAATTCGTGATTTCTGTGAAGATGTTCAAATGTGAAATAGCTGATGACATTTACTCCAATTTCTTCAGTACATGACTTAGATTTGTGAGTTAGAACTCATATTTGTTTTAGTGAACCTGTGGAATTTTTTTGTCTCCTAACACTCTGTAATCCAAAATGGAATTTTTTTATCCATTAATATGACTTAAAAGAGTATCTAAAATTCAGAATTTGTGAAGTATGTTTAGATTTCTTACATTGTTGTCTATATTGTTATGTTACTGGATATGATGGTTTTTATTTTAAGTTTGGATAATATGGTGTTGTTGATAATTTTATTCATTGATTGTTGAATACATTCCTTGGGAATACATTCCTTGGAAATACATTCCTTGGGTCTTGTTTTGTTTTCAATATATGTTTCTTTATATCACAGTAAGCCTAACATTGTATAGTTTCTTCAGAGAACATATCGATGCTTTCTTTGACCAAAGAAAATCTTTATATTTTTTGCTTTCATGTTTCATTTTTAGTGAAAAACTTTGTTCTTAATGCAGTTTTGAGCTGAAATGTTAGGAATGTTGTTTTGTACGTCTTTTTACGCAATGCAATAACTCAAGACTGTTTGTCAGCATACATTTGTACCTGGGCAGACCCGTTGAGAGGGGGCACATATCCAGGGCCAGCAATCTGAGGGGGCCCGGCAGCCCACAATCGATATATCTCGTGCAATATTATTTATCATCACAAACGTTTTAAACATGTTTGACACGGAAATGGGTGGGGGTCTGGGCCCATCTTGAAAAGGCTGACAAGAAAAAAAGGTCTTCACCATTTTTTCACAATTGTCACATATAAGCCCTAATTTAGAAATTTTGATAAATTTTTAGGGTACGTGATTGTTCTACCGTGAGGCCCAAGATTTCTCTTGACGGGCTCTACCTGGGACATGATGATTTATATGTGCCTTTGGAACTTTTTACAGGAAATAAAGGTTAAAAATGGTGGTGTTCTTTTTGTAGTTTATCTTTGTCAATGTCACAACGTGTTTGTGTCCTGTGTTGCCAATAAACTACTGGTTTTAACCCCTTAACTGGGGATCCCGGATATATCCGTCCATTTTACATTGAGTTACAGTTAAATACACGGTTAAGGGGTTAAGTTACAGAACAATGTACACTGTAGTGAACTTGTGATGAAATTGGCATTTTCGTCAGTTTTCAGTTTAAACGTGTTCCTGCAATTTGCAAAATTATAAATTTCAAAATATTTTAGCAGAATTCGGTGGCATAGCCATGAATCCCATGATTCCAGAATAGGAGACAGCATACAGAATTTAACCTTCGAATTTTGTACAGCGCTATAAAAAATTGTCTTGATAACAACAGACCCGTCGAGAGAAATTTCTGGCCCCTGTGCAGAAGGGTCAACGTCGTCCCAACGGGCCCTTGACCAACTCTTAAAAATGATGACGACCTTTTTTGCTTGTCGTTGAGATTTCGCGATACGATGTTGCAACTCTTGAAAACTAGCGATGACCAGTTTTTTTGCCTGTCCCTCTTTTCCACGCTGTTTGTGAGGTCATCAGTGCCCGCGCGCCCCTTTTTACTCGTCGGACCTCTGCACATAACGTGGTAACCTTTTTGGTGTTTTTATTGTTATTATTGTTAATTAGGGGCCTATACGTCTTCAGCATCGGTCCGAGCCCCCCCCCCACGGCCGCCGGGCCCCAGTGCGTTTGCTCCCTCCAGTGCCTCCCTCTCGGTCGTCTGCCCTGGATAACAATAGAAAGTTGTCCAGCTGGTCTAACTAATAGTCAACCCCTAATTTTGTTCTGTTTGGCTCTCGTTTTCTAGATTCAGGCTTTGTCCACATTTCTATCGAACAGTTTGGACGAACAAGCAGTGAAAGTTGAAACAATTAATAGATGGATTTAAAAGTTATCGAGGAAAACTGGATTATTAAATGTCATTAGAGAGTAATTTTAGTGGTTTTCAAACAGTCTAATGCAGGGATATTTATACACCCCACCCCATTCACTTCAGTTATGGAGATGACCTTTTCCTCTTGTCAAACTTTATTTGGCAGGAGACCCCAGAATTTACCGGCACGGCGGCACACCCTCCCCCATTGGTAATCCTAGAAATGACCCTGGTCTAATGCCATTTGAAATCACGTTATTATTAAATCAGTTCCTCCATCGCTAGAACAGACTGACTGTCTAGCCTTAATGCCCTTCGGATATTGACCAAGGCTAAACGCCTAAGAATAAGCAGCTACTGTTGTACATTGTACAATCCCACAAAGCGCTATATAGGCCTAGCGGTAAATCCGCGAGATTTTACTTACTTATTGATCGTTATTATCGAAGCCCAGCCTATATTAGTATATTTACCGCCACTGCTTCGTCGTCGTCTCTCTACAACCGACCTGTCAGTTTCTGCAACGCAGCAGACGACCGGAGGCGCTATGTGCCATTTCCTCTGAGCAGATGGAAGAAGAACCAACCACCTGTCGGACTGCGTTTGACAGGTGCAGACGCGACCGCCGGTCGTTAGGAGCAACGGGAAATTATATCCGGAACTCTTCTGAGTGTCGTTCGCTGTCCGCCTCCGGCATTTCCGTCTGTCCCTCGATGGAGCCTGCAGTCCTCGTCTCGCCCATTCCAGGGACACTGCGAGAGGGAGACAGTGTTTAATCTAGACTCTGGACTCCGGGCGGGGGGGAAACTGACAAAGCCGGGGGAGTCAGCTGTTAGTTGATGTAGTAAGCCTATGCCAAAATTTCCGGGGAATTTGAAATTTCCGGGGTGGGGAATGGCAAGCCCCCGGAAAAAGGTCTAGATTAAACCCCGGAGGGAGAAATACGCGCCGTTGGTGGCCATTACCCGGCCACAGCGATTATGTGTTTTTCAGGTGATTTTGCTTTGCGCATTAAACGCTAATGTTCTGAATAGCAAAATACTGGTTGTTTTCCGTCGTTAGCTCAAGCATGTCCTCAGTCATCGTTTCCAAGAGTTGCTATACAGTGAAGAGATGAATTTGAACAACTGTATGAGATAAAAGTAACACTGCTTCTCTGTTCAAATGCTCGTACGAAATTATTCAAATTAACACGAAGAAAGCAAAAACCTGTTTAATAGAAAAATGTATATATCACAGATAGCCATGTCCAGTGCCATTGAATAGGTAAATTGGTGGTAATCTATTCGCACGAAATCTGCTATCTCCACCCCAGTTTATCTGCCTTATCCATGTTCAGTGCATAACTAATGTTGCTTTCATTGTTTGGAACCAGTTAACCTCTAAAAGTTCGAGGAACTGAGGAAATTAAAACGGCACAACAGTATCTATAGCATTGGAACTGTTATAATATGTTCGAAAATAAGAAAGGTTTGACTATCGGCGCAAAAAAGCGCGTCGATTATATTTAAAGAAAACTAATTTTAAAATGTCGTCGTGTGTCGCCCCTCAGATACAGTATAGGCCTAAGGGAATTCGTCTTGAAATCTGAAGGGAGGGGAGGTGAGTGGGGGAATTGCAGGCCCACTTGGCGCCGATTGAGTGTTAAAAGGTCATTGTCAAAGGTCATTGTCAAAGGTCATTGTCAAAGGTCATTGTCAAAGGTCATTGTCAAAGGTCATTGTCAAAGGTCATTGTCAAAGGTCATTGTCAAAGGTCATTGTCAAAGGTCGTTGTCACTACGTCGGGCATAATTCCGAGATCTGCGACTGTGGAACTCCGTCACGATTTACTCGCCAAAGCAGCTTCGACTTCCACTTGAATGACATCTCACTGACGTCAAAGTGCCCGACGTCAACCAGCTTGACGTCGGCGGCGGCGGCTGCTGCGTCATCGGAAGTCACGCGTTCCACTTTGACGCCGACGTCACCGCTTACGTCATCGTCGACTCTTTCGCGCATTCTGACGACGTCACGAGCTGCCGCACAAGACGATATAACGACGTCATCGACACGTGACTTGGCGTCATCGTTTACGAGTAAGACGTCAACGATGTGATTGATCACAGACTTGTCGACCGCTGTCCAGGCGTGACTGACGCTGCCATCTGTCGACGCTTTTCTTGGTTCCAGCGTAGTCCGATTCGACGACATTCCAGTTGTCCGATCTTCCACTGGACAACTCCCCCGCACACACCCCATCCCGTCCAGTTTCGGTGAAGGCACGAGTACGTTCCTGCGGTCACACGTCAAGGCCACGTCAAGGTCATCGACCGAGTGACCAATAGGGAGTCGCCGATAGGCATCGGTTGGTCTTCTAGGCCACTTGGAGGTCGTAGTGACGTCAGCGTCCTTGTCCAGCGCCTTCAGAAACACTCTTTTGCCGTGCTTCCGAAGACAACCGTACCTCATATTGCTCTTTACATTGTTCTTCTGGGAGCCAGGCTTTGGTCTGGGCAGATGTAGACCTACATTTCGGCTGTCATTCGCCATAGAATTCGTCTCATAAATCGGTTGTCTCGAGGAGTCGTCTGCGGCTGGCATAGAGTTATCACACTCGGGTCTTAGCGAACGCCGCTCGTATTTCTCGCAGACAGGGGTCGCTCCAGAAGGTTTCGCCTCGGCGCTACTCCTACATCCCGCAGTCTTCGACTTCGAAATCCTCGAGTGCGCTGCGTGATCACGTGACCAAACGTTTTTCCCGCCCAAAATGTCCGTCCGTCTGCTATTTTCTTCCGTTGGTTCGTTTTCCCGGCGAATCGTGTTGCCGCCGCCGCTTTTCTGTGAACTTATCTCGCTCTGGTCGTTGTCGCTGAGAAGTTTGATGAGCTCTATGCATCCGGTGACGTCATGCTGCTCTTCGCATTGCGTCATTTCCGTCAGGACGCTGTCGAGGATGACGTAGAATTCGTCTTTGTTCAACGTAAACCACGATTCGGAGGGAAACGCAACAGAATGAGTCCGGGACAGACCAAGCATTCTCCACAACCAATCACTGCTCACCTTTTAAACGCCTTTTCTGAAAATAGTCACAAAAACTTCCTTATAACCGGGGTTGGAGTTTCCGGGGGGTTTGACCCCCCCCTCCAGCTAACTTTACAACCCTCCCAAAAATCGCATGCATGCAGTTTCTGTCATGCATTGAATTTCAGTCCTCAACCCCTCCCAGCTCAAATTTTACTACTCTAACACTGCTTATAACAGGTAGATTGAAATACTCTACACAGTATAATGGCAAAGACGTATATTAATTAATTAATTAATTAACCGAGTCTAATTCGCCTTTAAAAAGCTGCGGAAAGCATAAATGCAGACATATTTTGAAAGGCAAAGCGCTATAGGCCTATGCAGTTTTCTCGATCATCAGTGAGAATAAGGTCAATAGGCCTATTCGAAATGTTTACCATTAACTTTTAATTCGTTTCATCACTCTTCTGAATTTTGCATATCTATAGCCTACTGTAGCACCAGTGGCGGCTCTAGGATTTGGCAAGTGGGGGGGCCGTTGGGGGGGCAACTTCTAATCATGGGGGGCCAACCATTTGTTGTTTAATGTATGTAGCATTAAGTATAGGGCCCCAACTGGGGGGGCCGCTGGGGGGGCCAGGCAGTCAATAGGGGCACGGGCCTTCCCTGGCCCCCCCCGGTGGAGCCGCCACTGTGTAGCACTAGCATTGTCCAATTTCAAACAGGGTATCAATTTTATAATATTTTTGTGGTCTATAAAACCTCTAATAGAAGAAACCAGCTCTCTTAAGCGCCATCTTCTCTCTCGATTGATTTTTAGACATTTGACAGAGAATAGATTTCTGAAAGACTTTGTATAATGTCGTTTCAAATGGCTCATTATTATTCGTGGCATTTCGAAAGCTCTAGAAAAAAATTGAGACAGAATATATTGACAACTCTAGTACGGTTTGACTCAGCTAAGCTGGGGACACACGAAAATGTGCTTTTAATTTGTTTCATCACTCTTCTGGATTTTGCATATTTATAGCCTACTGTAGCACTAGTCCTTGCATTGTCCAATTTCAAACAGGCCATGTCGGCCCACCCAATATTTGGCTTGTGGCGCCCTCCATGTACCATTTGGATTACACTGTAAGAGGTCTTGTAATTCATTTGTTGCAAGTTCTTTTCCAGTGTTACATACAGTCTAGGACAGAATTTGGTGCTCAATCTGGGCCGTATACGCATTTGAAAAGGGGAAAAGGCGGATAAACACAGAGCTTTCTTTCAAATGTGATAAACATATCTATAACTGAATTAAAGGCCTAACGAATTTTCCCACGTTGACACTCATGCATGCGCGAATTTTTAAAATGACCTTTAGGGGGCCTACAGCATTCACGTGCGTTTGCCTGGTTGCAGTTTAGCGAAGTAGAGTGATCATTGCAGATCAAAATCACGACTTTCTCCAATATTTTGTAATCCATTATGAGCAGACGAACAATGTCTGAGACTCCATTTCCATAAGAAATCCCTTTACGGCTGCGACCGGTTCTACCTTTTTCATACTCTGATGCAAAAGTGTTTCAGGACATTCAACTGGCTTAACCTGAGTAAAATTTATGTAGGCTGCGCTGAATTTTGTTATAGCCTTTGTGTACAAAGATGCTTGTGCATAGGACTAAGTTATCAATAATTGCTTAACCCCTTAACCGTGTATTTAACTGTAACTCAATGTAAAATGGACGGATATATCCGGGATCCCCAGTTAATTTCAAAGGGTTAGGGCATTGAATGGTCGCCCGAAGCGAAGTTTCTCTTCGTCTTCACTTGTTGCTTAGCTCCGCCGATGAGAGAGAGAGAGAGAGAGAGAGAGAGAGAGAGAGAGAGAGAGAGAGTAGTTTTAACTTCTAAGTTCTAACTAATTCATGCAAGATGTATAGTATACCATCACAAATCAGGGCTGTATTTGGCGCCCATGGCACGGGGTCAGAAGGTCAAATTACGAGATTTTAACAAACATTCAATTAACAAATCGTGACAATTTTATTGACATAAGAATTAATACTAAGATGCACTTTTCTTGCTTTCGCTGATGCGAAATGGTCTATGATGACGTGCCCCTCAAAGCCAGTCTTGCATTTCTTACGCTGAATAAAGCAAGATCACAAAGTTTTGACGCCCCCTCCAAGTGGAATCCCGTGCATCTGTTCTACCTGGCGCGCCCTAGGTTCGCCACTGTCACTAATTACCGAGACAAGAGTTCTCAGAGCAAACTCAGTGCGAATCTTTCAGATGATAAACGAAAGTGAAATCGTCAATACAATTAGCGTGTTCTCTTATTTCAATCCAAGATCAAGTTTGCGACCGCCCTCAAGACGCATTTGTTTCGCATATCTTATGGACATTTGTAAATCGCTCTGGATTTCCGCTCTAGCTATGTTATATAGCGTTAAATAACTTATCTAGGCAATAGAATAGAATAGAATACAGCATACAAAGTTTTATTAAGCAAGATCACTTTTCATTTCTAATATGATACATTGATTCGTTGACATTTACAATTAACTTGCAGACATCTAATCCCATATCACTGAAGAATCTTAATTCGACAATTATTCAACTGTACATTCGCCCATTTGCTAATTAGTTGACGGTACATTTGCGCTAGATCAAAAGAACAATTTCACCTATAACTACCGGTAAATGTCGCTAGACAGTGCATTTCTGATGATGAAGAAGAAGATAGATCTTAGGGCAGTGCACTCAATAGTCAATTAATAATTAATTAATGCACTAAACACAAAACAGCTTGAACACAATATCTGCACTAATTTAAAAATAGGGCATGACCCCTTGACACACATATAAATAAAAATATGAATTGAAAAATTAGGAAAGTGAAAGTGGTCGAAAACTTCACTTCCAAGTATCTTTAAAACGATTAATCAAGGTTAGGCAAAGCGGTTGTAGCAAAGCCAAATATAAAAGTAAAAATATACTAAGTATGATTACATGATGTAATGACTAATATGCCTGTACTCAAATCGAAAATAGCAATGCCAACAGATGACTGTAGCCATTAACGCGTACGAAAATTGGGGAAGTTGCTATATAACAAAATTAGTCAATTAATGCACTTTGTAAAAACAAAGCGAAAATTGCCTCGGTTTAAAATACCAAAAAAGCTGACTCAGAATTCGTAGAAATTGCAGCTACTTCTACGCGACATCGCCATCTTTATAGACCTGCCTGTTTGGAGCAAATGCTGGCATAAAAGAAACACATAAACCACACACACTGTTGTCAAATATGGAAAACAACTGATTGAATTAAAATGAAGATTATTCAAATTTCGCACAAAAACCTCAGTTACACTTGTTCGAGAATTTCCTAACTCTGCTAGGCTTTCAAAAACAACTGAATAAACCAGCGCCTGGTGAAGGTTTCTTCAGTATAAGCGATTTTTATCTAGCGCTATTTGTATAGGAGTGCGCACTGGCCTAGGAGTGGTGCAGACTTCGCCGGATTTACAGAGCATCAAAGAAGACTCAATGCGACTAAGAAGTCGAATCACTATCATTAGCAGTGGCGGCTCTAGGATTTGGCAAGTGGGGGGGTCGTTGGGGCAACTTCTAATCATGGGGGCCAACCATTTGTTGTTTAATCATGTAGCATTAAGTATAGGGTCCCAACTGGGGCCAGGCTCTCAAGAGACAGCCATTGATCATTAGTTAAGTTCTACCAAGAGACAGATTGCATACGTTCGTCGTAAGAAAATGTTACAGAGTTAGACAAAAGTATTGACGAAAACATGGAAAACGTTCCAAGCAAATGGAAATTCGCACAAAACCGCATCAGCAAGATTCTAGAGTCTAGACTGAGTCACAGTTGAAGAAAGCGGCGCCTATAATAGACATTAGACATAAATATTACTTTTACGTGAACGGCTAGATGCTGAAAGAAGTCACAAGTAGTGTAAAACATACAGATCTGTGGATAATTAATAAAAACAGCGCTAGAGATGAAAATTTAAAACAAAGCTCTAGCAGAACAACGGTAAGAGATAATTATTATAATAAAAGCAAGTCATAAGCCTACAGGCGTTAAGCTATTAATTAAGTTACTGTGTTTATTCTTTCGTATATTCAAATAAAATCAATCATTCACGTGTCTTATGAACATCTTTAACACTTGAAGAATTGTACAGGAACAACGCATGGAGATGCCTCGAGGCATATCCGCTTTATGCTTGGTCACTGTCTTAACATGCAATACAAATAAGTTTCTCTTGGTGCTCTATGCTAGTCGCATATAGCCTTAAACTATGGCGTCCCTATCAAATCAGAATTAACATAGCCACTGGTTTCATATAATAAGGCTGTCCTCTAAGCTTTTGCTAGCATCGGTATTCGATAACCAGGCAGTAATTCCGAGGACACATCGGATATTTATAATGGTTGAAAATCATTAAAAAAACTTTAAGGTTTAGACTGTCATAGAAATAAACCACTACCTCGAAATATTTTAGAGAATTCAGCGAAATCTCTATGTCAGCTCTTGCACGCCTAATAATAAAATTCAGAAGTAGGCTAACTGCATTAATTACGGAAAAATAAACTGAGTTGCGACGTACATCAGAATACCTAATGCAGCGTTTATTATTTACAATACTGAGGTCACTCTTATGGGCAACTGCTGTTCCACAACGGGACGATAACTCTCGGCGCCTCCTGCATCGATGAAACTCCGTCGAATGTTCAAATGTGCGAAGGAGACAGGATACAGCATTTCCGTCTCAGGCTCACCAAGCATTGAAGAACAAAGAACGAGAACACGAAAAGAAGAAGAACAGGACGCGCTCATCAACGAACCCGCGGAGGCCTCCAAGGACACGAGGGCTGAGATGATGATGATGATGATGATGATGATGATGATGATGATGATGATGATGATGATGATGAACGCCAAGAAGGCCTTGGGTGTCATCACCGCAGCCCCGGTTACGTTGGCCACGCTCGACTGCTGTGGCAAGGAAGCCGCTGAAGATCGAAGACATGGCTGTGGTCGATTCAGTGTACCCGTCGAACGAAACCGATTGTCGCTTGACTCTTGCTTTGCTCCGCCGATGAAAGGAACCGACCTACGTCGCAGTAATAACTATTAACCAACGCAGAATGTCTGCTATCGCTAATTAACGGTTTTCGCCAAACTCGGTTCGACCCTTGCAGACGACAGTTGAAACTGGAATCGTCAATACAAGCCAGTCCTTTTATCTGAATCCAAGACACCGTTCTCTCTAATAAGCGCTCTGTACAGTTGCAATATGACAAATTGCTTCCTGACGCCTATGCAATTATCTCATCTCGTATCAGCCAAGAATCTTAATTCAACAATAATTATTATTCGATTGTAGGCCTACGTTTCCGCATTTACTAATTATTTGACACACATGTGGGCCATGTCAAAAGAACAATTTCACTTCTGCATAATAGCAGATATGCGGCCATTTCTGGTTAATATTACAGGTGTTCGGACAGTACAGTCGATAACCAATTAATGATTGGCGAATAGGGGAACAATTATTCTTGACAGCTAGATTCCATCCATCAAAACCAGACATTCGAACTCGCTATATCAACGTTTCCACAAATTATTTGTCAAACGTCAGGTAAGTATCAATTAACACTTAGCCTATAGTCACTTCAAAAACCTAACGCGCTAAACACAGAACAGCTGCTACACTATAGTATATATACAACTATAAAATGTCCATCGACTTACACTTAACAGCACCACTTGATCTTCGCGAGTCTTCACTTGGAACGGCAGAGTATTTAATCAAGAAGAAACGACCAAAAAGACACGCCACGAATAGGCCTAGCTGGGCCCATAGAGCCCCAAAGAGCGCTTGCGCAAAACGCGAAATGACGATTTTGTTTTCCGGTCTATAACTACAAGTCCATAGACTATATTTAGGTCTAACACTACCTGCCTAACTATGATAATACAATCTCGGAATGGGGTACCACGTGCGCAAGCATTGGGTTTGTTACGGAAAATAAGAACTCTTCAATGCACTGACGTCTAATTAGTTAGACCTAATGGGTTAAATTCTGTAAGAATTAAAAGTGTGGCATGCACGTCTCTCAATGTGTGAAATTCTGTAATAAAGAAGAACTCAGGCGGCGTAGCCACGTCTCATGAATAGCCTATATTGGCACATTTTGATATTTTCGAGTGAATGAGTCTAGCTATTGAAATAGCAGCAAAACGTCGTCGGCAGCAGTTCTTCTCATATATACCTACATATAGCATATAGTTTCTCTTCCCACCCCCTCATTACCTACTGCCCCACCGCCGAAAATTTTCTTAACGACTGATCCCATAGAAGTCCCGAACCCCGTACCCTTTCCGTGCCTACGACTAATGGCGTATTATTATTGAATTATAAAATACTAAAGTCATTTTCTAAAATCCAGTTTCTCAAAATAGTCTGGTCTATTCGTCCTCACTCTTAATCAAATTACTCTTGACTATTATTGTCTTAATACCCGGCCTACTTGGCGCTGTGCGATAGGTTCTCGTCAGAACACCGAAGTTTAAGCAACGTCGAGCACGGTTAGAACTTGAATTGGTGACCATCCCGGGATCTAGCCGTGGTGCCGGCGGTCAACCAAGCCGTTCATCGCTTAGGCGTCGATAAACTGGTAGTAGCGTTAAGTTGCGAAGGGTAAAACGTGGGTCTAGAGAAAGTAATGGCAACCTACTCTAGATTAATGGCGCAAGACACCTGCGTTGCTGCTTGCCTAGTAACCGGAGATCAACACCGGCCCCAACGCTCGAAATCGAGTATGGGACTACCTTTATCTTTACCTATTATCTTAATTGCCTATCGGGCCCTATTTCACGGTGCATTCATCAGCATTACTGTCTGTCTGTCTGTCTGTCTGTCTGTCTGTCTGTCTGTCTGTCTGTCTGCTTCCAAACTGATCTGTCCACACAGCGTTGTTCGCAATAGCAGCGCTATAAAACCCGCCGTTAGCTGAGAACCTAAGCGCATGTCACACTCAACGCGTCGTTAATAATTTTCTAGCGCTAGATTCGTCGGATCGGAAAAGCGGCGAAATTAACCGAGGGTCACATAGTGCTGATTCAGCACAACTGACAGAGCCCGGCAAAGGGGTTGGCAATCTTCGGACGGCGGAAAAGGGGTGGAAAGAGACGCCCGATGAAGTATACAGTATATGAACTTGCACTTCAGAACTATTCGCGTCTGCTCTCTCTCTCTCTCTCTCTCTCTCTCTCTCTCTCTCTCTCTCTCTCTCTCTCTCTCTCTCTCTCTCTCTCACACACACACACACACACACACACACACACACTGGCATTGATATAAGTTCGCGGTATTCATTTAAACAGGTTCGTGTCTTTAAATGGGTTGTTGATGGGAGGATGGGTTGAAGAAGAGGGCGTTGGTCTTAGGCTTAAGCCTCCATTCGACAGTTCAGCGTCTGGTGCAAAATAACTTCGAAATTCCGCTCCCGAATGTCGATTTGCATTGGGTACAAACAGCTAATCTGTATCCGTAATGGCTTATTTTTCTTCGCCATTTAAGCTAATTTACGGAAATGCAAATATAGCCTACGCAATATGAAAGCAATAAATAATACATTGAAAGATAGGTCCACTTTAAAAGAAGCTAGTTATAAAAATTATTATAAACAATGTTTTATTAAATATATCTTTTTAGAAATTTACGCATTGAAGAGGAGCTGATAAGATCATAGAATAAGTTGACTAAAAAGTCAGACTTCGTACTAAACATAAATACGCAAATTCTGTGACGTCATTCATAGAGTTTGTGCAGTAAAGACGATGAACAGTAAACGGCTTTGGTTACAATAATTACAGCGATTACATCAAAGAATTACAACACATTCTTTAATGGACTGCAGATACGCTGAACTGATGACTGTCGCACTGACGTGTGAAAATCCGATGGCACCTTCTTAAACGTAACCAGTAAAAACATCATCACCAACAACTTCCCTGGGGAACATGTCATCTTGACTGCATAGAAATCTTGATATCGACGCTGTCTGTCTGTTTGTCTCACTGTCTGTCCGTTTGTCTCACTGTCTGTCCGTCTGTCTCGCATTTTAGCGAACGTTCGATGAAGTAAACAGTGATTCTTTCGTTGATATGTTTGTTTTACGAAGTATAGCAGCAACAGCGTTAAGGAGCGAAGGGCAGGGCGTCGTACGTCACGCGTTTGTCTTGTTGCAGAGGCTCCCTCCTCCTCCCCCTTCTCTCCCTTCCTATCCCCTCGCCCGCCCCCTTCCCCACCACCCTCTCCCCCTCGGCCGCATTGACTTGCACTGGATATGATCGGTTGATATAGCGCCGTAGTGCAGAAGCGTTGTTTAAAAGCAATTCGTCCGTGAAATTCCTGCGCAGACGACAACAGCAGGCGGCGCCTCACGGACTCACACCCGGACGACAAGACGCGCTCCGAGCCGAGTCCGTCTCATCTCGATTGACGCGACGCTCAATATCTGTGCAAACACCATCGACCCGCACCCAAACGACCTCTCTGTCTCTCTGTCTGTCTGTCTGTCTGTCTCTCTCTCTCTCTCTCTCTCTCTCTCTCTCTCTCTCTCTCTCTCTCTCTCTCTCTCTCTCTCTCTCGGGCCCCGTGCTCACTTACTTACTCGCTCGCGACGCCGCCATCTTGCCGTATTTGCCGAAGAACGGCAGCACCGAGACCGGAAGTTCAATTCCCACAATGCCATCCGAGACTTCCGGTGACCGCCGGGGGGACGACCTATCTGGCGATCGAATCATGGACTGGATGACCCCACCGACCCACCCACCCCTACACTCAAACTCACCCCCTCACCCTCTTTCGGTTGTCTTTCATATTTTCGCGGAGTTTATTTCCTTGTAGAGTCATCGCCGACAAACTTTTCATGTCTAGTAAGTAAGTAAGCAAGTAAGTTATGGCGCTGTCGTGTTTCACTGTCTCGGTCGATAGAAAGCGACGTGCCAAGCAGCTATGGGTCCTCTTCCATCTTTTCCTCAGTCATTCATTTAGCACCCTCCCCTCCCCAATGCCCCCATCACTATCATACAAGAAACATATTCAAAGACTGTCTTATATACAGGGTCTATACACAACATAGCATTATATATGGTTGTAAGTTTTATGCAGATATTTTTAATTGGCGTAAAGCAAAACCTTCGTATTATATAACCTTCATGTCAGAATTTTACAGTAGATAAAGTACCCCGAAATATAGGGTCCCGTCTGACGCGATAAAGTATTCGATGACATTTGACATAACATACTTTGGTTATAACGTATACTGAATTGTACAGACTCGCTAATAACATAATAACGAAATTCTACGGTATAGGGTTAGGGTAGACAGATGAGAAGAGTGAAACCTCAACATAGGAATACAATTGCGTTGTATGAGCTGCCTGAGAACTTTCTTCACATATCTATACGATGAATTAACTCACTGTGAATCCCAAGGCATAGGTCCAAATGCGTATTTTTAAAAACACGGCGGATAGGTTGCGCTATAGCAATTAACGAACGAAATTCAATTGGGCGGTGGGGTGGGGGTTGACTATAGCATCCAGATTCTGAAGTCCTCTAACCCAACCATTGAGAGGTAGTTTGGTTCAAACGCTGCTTTGTGTGTCTTTTCTTTCGGCTGCTCGTCCGTTGAGCGGAGGAGTCTCGCAAATCCCTTCACAAAAGCTCAGACTTCGTCGAATGGCGCTTCGGTTCATTATTCGTTAAACCAATTAGACATCGGATCTGCTGTGACCTTTGAACCTCTTACAGTTGAACACAGCTCTTCGTACCAGTTCATACTCTGAATGAACTTAAAATACGCCTATATTTCAGTTATGACGGCATTTTGGTGGTGGCTGGACTGATCCTGGTTTGTCACTCTCTTGTTAGTCCGTTAGTCTGTTAACCTGCTAATTCCAAATTGCTTTCAATATTTTGAAAGTTTTTAATTAACGATTTCTTCTTCAGCGTCAATCGTCAATTCACTTTATATATATATATATATATATATATATATATATATATATATATATATATATATATATATATATATAATATCCGAGTCCAAGGAATTTACGTGAACGTGCTTTTCTGCAGGGCCGTACCTATGGTAGATGGCGCCCATAGCCGGAGGGGTCAGAAAGTTAAGTTGCCGGGCTAACAAATATTTAACTAGCAAATTATGACAATCTATTGACATAAGATTAATAATAGCGATGCACTTTTCTGGCTTTTACTTATGCGAACTGGTCTATGATGACGTGCCCCTCTAAGTCAGTTTTCTCAGTTTCTTCTCTTTCTACGGAGTAGATCAAGATCGCTGAGTTTTTAGCGCCCTCTTCAAGTGGCGCCCGGGGGCATCGGTCCTACCACCCTAGGTACGCCACTGATTATCCAAGTAGTAAGATTACTTTCCATTCGATGTGTTTTCTAGCCTCCAATTTCTGCTGACTTTTAAGAACGTTCCGTTAGAACGAATTTCACGACTGTCACGTGGTCTTTGGCCTCTGACCTCGGCCACTAATGAGAGGAACTTAAACACCCCGTACTGGTAATAAAGCGGTCTGCTGGAGCTACAGTTAGCCTGATCGTGCCTCCCTCCTCCTCCCCTCCTCCTCCTCCTCCTCCCCTAAGGGTATCTATTTGAAGTTCCCTCGGTTTAACGGTCTCGCACCAAATAAACTTTTTTCGTTTGGGGTTTAATTCGTTTTAAAAGACTTCGAGTCAACAGGAACTTGGGGCCAGAAGTTTTTTTTCCTAGCGCCAAATGAATCTTTCAGCTCCATTACGAGACAATATAAGCCAATAGTAAACGTTCATTATAGGGATGCGTCGGGTTTCCGTCTGCTAATTAGAGTCGTCTGCCAAATGTGAGATGTCGTCTGGCGAGAGAATCCTCAAGGAAGAACAACAGAAGAGGCCATTAAGACCTTCGGAAAGTCTTAAGTACAGTAAGTAAGTAAGAGAGAAAGACAGACGTCGATCGTCTCTAGCTTCTCAGCAATCATATCCATTCATTTTATTCCAATCGTATTTCCAAGAATACAGTTTTCTAGGTGTTCCAAAAAATAGTTGGCATTTCGACGAAAACAAAAAGCAATCGGAGAAAGGCGTCGGACGAGAAAGAATTTCGCAAAAGCGTCGTCCGTTTTTATGAAAATGTTTCGAAATTAAAGAATCGCGAACGAATTGCCAAAAACCTGCTGCGAGTTCAACGAGTGCAAGACATTTCTGATTACAGTATATAGGCAGTTGGTTCAATTGAAACAACTTAGCGCAGCATAAACAGCGCTCTCGCGTTGTGATATTAAACTCGCTTCAGGGAAAAATATTAAGCAAATGCACTTGAAACAAACGCCCGCCTATAATAATTTATAATTATTATGCGCTTTTACGGCGCCAGTTTATACTCTAAAGCGTTCAATCGGTGCACAAGCGTTGGAATACAGGAAGAGGAACATAGTAACATAGGGGCAAAACTATGAATTGTTTGGAACGATGTGAAAATGAGAGAGAGAGAGAGAGAGAGAGAGAGAGAGAGAGAGAGAGAGAGAGAGAGAGAGAGAGAGAGAGAGACAGATAGACAGACAGACAGACAGACAGACAGACAGACAGAGAGACAGAGAGAGAGAGACAGAGAGAGAGAGACAGAGATTTGATTGTAATTAATTATGCAGAGCAGTTTAGACCCGAGTAGACAATGCGATGAAACAGCTAAAAATGGCAACCGCGATCTTAACACTATTCAAGAGAAATAATCGTAATAGTGAGCATAGATTATTTTTAAAATATGTAATAATAGAAGCAGTATTACATTGGTGCGTCCACATTCGGAATATTGCATTCAGGCATGGAATCCATTTCTCAAGAAACACATAATAGAGGCTGTTAGAAGGAATCCAAAGCAGAAACCCCAACATTATCTCCGAGACATGTCAACAATTAAGCTACAAATTAAGAAAGGCAAGAGCAATACGAATTGACCATCTACTCTAGAGAAAAAGAGAGTAAGAGGAATTCCAATAGAAACCCATAAGATACTGCCTAACAAAGCAGAATCCCCGGATGACAACGGTCAAAGACTCAAAGTAATCGAGTTTTAAAATATAGCGGCGATGTAGAAATTCAAATCAGTTTCCGCTCGCCCTATTACTTTACGTGTTGTAGCGTTAGTCGCATGCATGGACGTGCACAGAATTTTTTCCAGGGGCTGCAAAACAGGGTCTTGTAACGAAAGAAATGAAACATTTTCCAGGGGGTGCAAAACAAGGTTTTCTGGCGAAAGGAACAGGTAATTTTACTTTTTAAAAATGACTCCACAATTTTTCCAAGGGTTGAAATTGCACTCCCTTGCACCCCCTCTCCGTACGCCCATGGTTAGTCGGATTTCCAGCCGTTGGCGTCAGAGGGTTAGCGCCGTAAAGGAGAAGAAACGCAGAAAGCCGTTAGCTTTCATATTTCAGACTTTTATTAGACGGGTAGAAAGTTTTCGGTTCGTTCACAGATGGCGAAATAAATAACGAAGTAGAAACGAGGAAAGACTGACCTGGTCTCACTCTCAGTGTCCACCGTCTTAAGCGCCAATCCGCTCCCTTAACATTTCAGCCGAAATTCCGAGTCCCTCGGAGGCTCTGACTTCTTCGCATCGGACGTGATTATGAAGGATCCCGGATTGCCAGCCTCGTTATGAACGCGCGCAGACGAACTTCGCTGTTGCCGCCGAACACTTTACAAATAAACGTGACATATAAGAATGGAAATGGACACGCTCAGCACTATGCGATCAGCACTACGAACAACCCAGAACTCCGTCGATAGAGCTTAGTTTTCGGAAAAGGTTAAGGCCACATCTTGATTTTGCCTTCTTGGGGGAGTTAAACAAAGAAAATGTCATCGCATTTAAGTGAATGGACCAAGTGAATTTAGTGAAAATATGATGTCTTCAAAAAAACAGACATGATTGGATCCGTGAAGTCGATCATAAAACCGTGTCACGTGTTGTTAATTAAGTGGACTGCTGATAGCATCCGACGGAGTGCATTCCAGTGCTCTGTAGCACTTTGCGTCCTTCCAGCGAGGGATGCAAAGACCTCGAGTGCTTCGTTTAGCCTATAGACACCAGCACCGAATATGGGATTTACTGTAGAAATCTGTTGTTCAGTTCGGCGCAACTGTGACGCCACTGCGAACGATTTGCTGGCCCCGTGGCCCCATCTCTTCATTCGCAGCTGTATAATGCAGACATGCCACGCGCATGCGTAAAGTAATGTATTTCGACTTTTTTATAGCGCAGCATTTACCACCAGTTACTGTCCAGAGTCACTTCTGGTCGGGGCGTAGGGTGGCAAAAGCCTGAAGTTTTTGCGGCGGAGTTCCAAAGGTAGTGTCAAGAGACAGGTTATCGGAATGACTTTGAGTTTGACAGCGGATAATTGCGATCTTTGTCGGAACGACCATCTACTGATAATAAGTGCATTACTAAAATGGCGCTATAGAAGTTCCCTAGCTAGCTAGTTAATTTAATTGGCCAGTGAAATGATTCGGATGATTTCGAAGAGAGATCCGACAGTCAGAGACAGAGACAGTTCGATAGAAGTGCTGTCAACAATTTGTTTTGTGTGAGAGGGAGGGGGGGGTGGTGGTGGTTGTGGTTATTTTGTGTAATTGTCCAAGCCCATGCATGGGTCAGATTGGTTATGGGTCAATGGTTAAATGGTCAACATGGGTCATGGGACATTTTGGACTGATTCACTGCCGCGTAATCTAGTGGGGAGGAATAATAGCCCCCCTCCGGCGCCTGTATGGAGTTTCTCCCGCACCGTTTGAGCGCAGGACGACGACCCCCGAATTAGTTTATTTTCTTGATTCGATTTTTGTTTCTGTTCATGACAATTTATATAGCGCCGTAGCGAGCAAGGGCCAAAATCAAGGTCGCTGTATCGATCTTCATTTTAAAATCATCGGTGGAAACATTGTCAGCATAGAACGATTTAGCGCAAGAAATCCCGGTATCTCTGTTTACTAATTTATCATTTTCAAAACAATTATAGATCGAAGATAATTAATTAATTAATTAACTAATTACTTTTCCAGTATAAGCCGAAGACAGATCGGAGAAGGACGAATGAAGACGAGATCTCTCTTAGAGAGATCCATTTTCACGCTTCGCAGTTGATAACACTAGCGACTGATTCCATTTCGTTCCAGTTCCGAAAGGAGGATTCCTCTCTCCTCCCTCCTATACCATCACCTCTCGACCCTCCCTACCTCCCTCTCTTCCTTCCTCCCTCCCTCTCTTCCTCCCTCTGCTATCGGGTAAGAGGGTGCGAGGGGGAGCAGAAGCAGCAGATCTCCTAACAAGAAGCCGGGTATAGACTACGAAGAGGAGTGGATTCGGTGTAGATTTTACGGCTACGAAGCAACACACGCAATGGATGACCTCACAAGATGGTTGTCTGGCCTTCGCAGCTTATAAACGTCAGACCCCTCCACCTACCCCCCCCTCTACACCCATCTACACTCATTTAACGCCGAAATTTCTTATCTGCTTCCTTCTTTGTTTCCTCTGTCTGTCTGTATGTCAGTCTCTCTCTCTCTCTTTCTCTCTCTCTCTCTCTCTCTCTCTCTCTCTCTCTCTCTCTCTCTCTCTCTTCTTTCTCTCCTGCATCCCGAGATTCCCGACAGAGACCGAGATGCTTTCAGTCTAAGACAAGGGTGACAAAAAGGAAAGAGGGGTGGGGGTGAGAAGAGAAGCCACGTGATTAGACCCGTCAAGGTGGGGGAAGGAAATGTTCTTGCGATGGGCAGACGAACAACAGTCAACATCTGCCCCAACCGCTAACCCAACACCCCCGCCCCCTACCCTCCGACATCCCCAGCACCCCACCCTATCCCCCAGCCAATCTACGGTTGGTAGTAAAACAGACTGTTTGTTTCTGTCTGTTTCCGTCTTCGTCTAAAATCAGCACCGCAGTGTTTCGCCCAATTAGTGCTAACTGGAATGGCGGCCATCGTGCTGCTAAGTTCGGTGCAATTAGAGCGTCTCGTGTGAAACGCAAATGATGGCACTAAACGCATCGGGTTCTATCAACGCACAACAAGACAAACGCAACAGCAGCAGCAGCAGCAGCAGCAGCAACCAGCAACCAGCGTACGAGGCTACGTCTTTTTATAATAACAATAATAATAATAATAATAATAATAATAATAATAATAATAATAATAATAATAATAATAATAATAATAATAGAAATTTGCACTTTGCACTTCGACCCCTCAACCACCCATTCTTCTCCCCAACCGCACAGCAAAAATCACAATCGCCCCCGCAAATGCGGCGTTCTCCCCCCCCCCAAGATGTTTTATTGCACTCGCGAAAAACAAGGAAAATACTTCTACGACAACAAAATGAACGTCTTAATTCGAAAGAGTTCCCTTAAATTGGACAAGTCGCGGATTGACAAAAGGCATGAGAAAAACGGGAAAACTAATTACCCGATGAAAGGAAGACAGGAGAGAGAGAGGTACAGATACAGAGACAGAGACAGATACAGAGAGAATGGAGATGACCAAAACGATATGAGATTTGCGCATTTCACATTTTTTATCTTGGACTCTCACAATCGAACCATTTCTAATTAAATCATTGCACCCAATAATATATTACATTCTTCTAGCGAAAAGAATGGATCTAGTAATTAATTTAACGAGGGGGTGGTCCAAACGAAATCGACGACAGACGACGGCGACGCCCACCCCATCAGCCACGATATTTTCGGCGACGGCCGTTCGTCACGTGACCCCATTCGCAGCGCAGCCGCCTAATTTCTGCTTCCGGTCGGGGAAAGAAGAAGTTCCAGTATTTCAAATTAAATATTCAAAAGCGAAAAACAGGCGCCATAAAAACACGCAGGTTTAGGCGAGGCTCATACAGCAAACGACAGAGCCAAGCAGAGAGACAGACACAGGGGAGATAAAGAGACAGAGAGTGACAGAGGAAGAGACAGACAGACAGAGCGTAGTGCGTGGGAAATAGAGCTCAGGGAGGATGTAAGCGAGTGGGGGAGGGGTGGGAGATTCGGAGACGGTCGGGTCCTTTGATGGATTTTCGAATAGTGAGATCACGTGACGCGAGCTTTATTGCTTTATTGCAGTAGTAGTAGTAGTAGTAGTAGTAGTAGTAGTAGTAGTAGTAGTAGTAGTAGTAGTAATAATAATAATAATAATAATAATAATAATAATAATAATAATAATAATAATGCTATCGCTGCATGAGATGCTGTTTAGTCATGGCGACATCGAGGTAAATACGCCGTGAATGGGTTCATAAAATGCGCTATAAAATTAGTCGGCAGCGCAAAACGTGAGCGCCGGAAGTCCATAGAGTGTAACGGACTCACACCGGAAGTCAGCAGCGCCACCCAGCGACCGACGATGAAAGAGACTGTCGTCGCCCAGTGCTGTTTGTACCTGTCGAAACGTATAAATCGAACCGGTTACAGTGCGACGACGGCGTCCGCTTTAAATATTGAAAACAAAGGTGCCAGATGTCGTAAAAGATAATGACTCCATCGGAGCGAATGATCCGCCATTTCGCCTAATTTCTACGCTACGTGTTAAGGCGAACGCAGTCCGTCCAGAGACATGCACTCAACGACCCCGTTGCGTGCGCCGCAATGGACGCAACAGCTTGCCTCTATACGTCGCCTTTTGAAAGCCAGTCGTTATATTATGACAAATACTGCCGTTGAATCGATGCAGCTATGGGACATAGCATCAAAAGATTGCTTGCTTGCCACCCACCCACCCCCGCCACCCACCCACCCCGCCACCCCGATGACAGCAGCTTAAAGGGTGCTGTAGAGGAGAGAGAGAGAGAGAGAGAGAGAGAGAGAGAGAGAGAGAGAGAGAGAGAGAGAGAGTCGAAGAGTTGCGACGCTAGGTGTAGTTTGACTGTTTGACAGAAGATGACGATCGTGTCGGGACAAAACGCATGCGATGCTGTGCGCGCGTCTTCGTCGATAGGTGGCGATGTCGTCAGCGTCGGTCGTTCGGTATATACATCTTCGTGACGTCACTACTCGTCGACCGCCGGCGTTCGATAGACGAGACGTGGCGTCTCTGTGCTGTTCCGAGAGAAGATCGATCGCCCGCTTTTATTCGATAGGATTCGACGAACGGCGGGAGCAACACACGCGTTCCATATCGTCTTTCTGTCTTCCTCTCTTCCTCTCTTTCTTTCTTTCGTTCCGAGTGCACATCAAAAGTTTCGATTTAGGAAATCGGTCTAAAGGGTCGGACATCGCCTTACCTGGGGTCAGCGGGTACAAAATCACCGGAGACAATCGCTCACCTGGATAAGTGCGTCCATTCAGCAGGAGGATTCCCGGTGCAGCGGGTGACCTTTTAGTCGGAAACCGAGAGATTTCAAGAGATAAAGTGACACGAACGAACAATGACCAATAATATTTAGAAGTATAAAGGCTGAACATAGACCTATACTATACATTAGATTCACGGGAGCCCGTACATTAGGGCAAGAGGGGACACTTGCCCCCCTCTCTGGAAAATGCAAATACCAAAATTGTCACAGCGAAATTTGAAAACCTTGCTAAAATATTAACCGTGATCATTGTGTTTGCCCCTCCTGGAAATATTTTTGTGAGTGCATATGACTAGATGCGATGGTCTATAATAATAATAATAATAATAATAATAATAATAATAATAATAATAATAATAATAATAATAATAATAATAATAATCAAAACACTTTTTGACTGACTTTTTGATGATGATGATGATGATGATTATTATTATTATTATTATTATTATTATTATTATTATTATTATTACTTCGTCTTACGTTCCTGGGGATGGATAACAACGATTTCAACCAAATACAACTGTTTTTAGTTTAACAGCCATGCATGTTCAGCATTTATTATTTCGTGAGAAGAGTTTAAAACTTAAAAGCGTCTGGTGGCCTTCTCTCTCTCTCTCTCTCTCTCTCTCTCTCTCTCTCTCTCTCTCTCTCTCTCGTCTGCTTTGTGACAGATTACGCGCACTTTGCATATAGCCTACTGTCGTCTGCTCCTCATTGGCAGACGACAACAAATTGCCTATTATCGCCTACTTCGAACGCACAAACATAGTCAGTTGTAATTGGCGCCTGATGCTCTTGACTTTTGTCCTGAGGAGGGCGTAAGCTCTGACTGCCCATTGCAGGATTTTCTTACGTAAAATGATCTCGACGACAGATTGCCCACCAGTCCTTCTTCCATCGTTCGGACGCCCTTACCTGTTAATTGCAGATTCGAATCCTGTGTAATAATTGCGAACTCTAATACGTTAGCCGTGACTTCTTTACGACAACAAACCGATGTGAGATGTGATTCTAGCGTGGCGCAATAGAAGCCCCGAATCAGGACTGCGTTTGTAGAAGACGTATGGGGTGGGGGTGGGGGGGGGTGGGGTGGAGGGGGCTATAGATGACACGTCGTCGTCGTCCGAGTGAAAGTGGATACGTTCGAAAGTGGATCTGCACTTGGCCGTGAAGTGCACTGGAGGGAGAGTGCAGTGCGAGGGAGAGAGCGTGTCCCCGGCGACGACTCCCTTCCCCTCGTCGACCCATCGTCTGCTTTTCCGGTCGTCCGCAGTCCCTTCGCATCGCCGTTCCGCCTCGCTTCACCTGGGCGCCGGTGCTGCCTCTCACCTGCCCCACCGGTGGCGCCAGGTGAACGCCCTGCGCCAACCTCCTCCTCCTCCTCCTCCTCGAACGCTCCGGGTTCGAGTCCGGCGCATCTCGTCACAGGAGCGTCGCAGCCGTCTTCGTCCTCCTCTGGAATCGACCTCTCGCCTGCTGCTGCTGCTGCTGAAGAAGAAGAAGAAAAATAAGATGGCGACGACGGGTCAATCTCCTGCGGACTGTGGGTCAAAAGGTCAACGTTGTCGTCCGTCCATGCCTCCTCCTCCTCCTCCTCCTCGTCCACGATGACGTTGATGACGGTGGCGTCCGCCTGGGTGCTGATCTGACGGAAACTGATCGTCGAAATGTTGCGCGCAACTGCACCGGGACGTCTGTACAGGAGACACAATCGCGCATATGTTCAGTATTATTATTGTTATAGCGCAATAATCATGTCATAGACTACGATCAGGTGCTGAAAAGGTAACCACTCTGTTGGTTGAAAACAATTTTCACCGTTGCCTGGAAATTTTGGAATATTTGGGGCCCAACACCGAATCGAAAAGTCTGGTCTTACCCCCGAAACTTTAAAAAGTCGTCAAACACTTACACGATGCCATCCGCTCAGTTCCTTGTGGCGCAATTTTTAAATTTCTTGTCCCAATTACGAAGGTCCATTGCGAAGTTAAGACGCACGATGACCTAATTGAACCCGACGACCTACGAACCCCTTGACCTTTGAACTCACCGTCTGTGGTGTCTTCTGTCTTTCCGTTTTGCCGACAAGAAAATGGCGACGCAGTTGAGAAGAAGCAGCGCCAGAACAAAGGCAGACATTGTTCCAAAGACGACCGAAAACAGAACAGCAGAATTGGAAGACCCGCGACTCGGCTCCGAAGTAGTAGAACCCAAGAAAGGAGGAACGTTTGAAGAAGAAGGAGAAGACGAGGAGAAGTCGTTCGTCGTTACGCGAAAAGCGTTTGACTCGGTTGACTGCGTTGGAGAATGGCCGTCGTTTCCATTTGGCGCGCGATTCTTATATTCGTCGAACAGAACTCCTCGGTCAACAGAGGTCACAGCCGGTCGGTTTCCGGTCACGTGGGCCGGTGACGTCACGTGATTTCGTGGCACCATTGTCTCTGAGGAGTGGTCGTCTGTAGCAGATGCACGTGATTGGCCGTCGTCAGCGGATGCGGTGTGATAGTCAGGCGGTTGATCTAACTTTCCGGAAATTGTGCCACTCAGGGTTTTGACTTCCGGTCCGAATGACGATAAGCTTGTAGCAGATGATAAGATTTCTCTTGCAGCAGATGATAAGATTTCTCTTGCAGCAGATGATAAGATTTCTCTTGCAGCAGATGATAAGCTTTCTCTTGCAGCAGAAGGCAAATGGTCTATTGATCCAAGAGAAGATCTGATCAGAAGAGATGATTCAGTTGTGTCAATGAGAGAGCGTTCATTCGAAATATACGAAGGATTCAGCACGTCTTCTGCTGAAGATGACGACGAACAGGTGTCCGTGGATTGTCAGTTGTGAACGATGACGTCATAAGAATATCGGAAGTGGGATGCTGGTCGTCCAGCGACATAGAAGTACCGATACCGTCATTGTTTGCCTCAGCAGTAGTGAGATCTGTTAGTAAACTGTCAGCTGTTCCTGCCATAGAAGTAAACAAAGAATTCAGCGCATTGTCGGAAGATGGCATAATATCGCTTGCCTTAGCAACAGACGTCAGTAGGTTGTCGGTCAGAGATGACGTCAGACGGATGTCAGAAGTCGTCGGTTCTTGAGTACTGACATCTGCCGGTAGATCGTCACTTGCTACTGACATCGGCAGGTCTAAAACGCTAAATTCGGCAGATGTCGGAAGATTGTCAGCCGCGGATGATAATCTGGTTGTCAGTGGATTGTCGCCTGTAGAAACTTGCGTTCTATCATCGATTGTGATCGGCGCATTAGGCAAGTGCTCAGCGGAAGATGGTTCCTTCGTAAATCCGGGACTTTTCAGAGAAGATCCATGCGCTGGATTCTCTGTCCAATCAGTCTCGTGCATTTCGCCAGGCGCAAGTGACGTCACATTTGATGCAGAGGATCGTTCATAAGACGCCGGTGACGTCAGCATAGCGTCGTCCGCGGAATCCTCACTAGGACCAAACGACACGTCGGGTGACGTAACAAAGGTGACAGTAGCTGCTACTGATGTCGGCCGACTGTCGGTTTCGTCTGACATTATCACACTTCTACTCAATTGTCTATTCAAAAATGTCTGACACTGCCAAAACAATCGGAAAGTCACAACGCTCTTGCCTCGCTCCGAAAGACTATCTCTCCGATCATCGAACGATAGGTTTCCGGGCAAGAATCATAAACAGGATCAAGACTTTTCGACGAATCAAAACATACATCCTGCTGATGCAACGAGCAACACTCATGACAACAAGGACAACGCATAAACAGAACTTCAGAGCAACCGGAGATTCTAGCGCCGAGAGAAGAAGCAGTCCATATATTAGAGACTGAACGATAAACCAATTTACTCTGAGTCGATACTTAATAGGACAATTAACAGAGGGCCGGCGTGTGACTGATAAATAAAGCACTTCTACAGTATATAATTATATCCGGAATAGATATACTGTGACAGCATAGAGCTAGGATCATTAGGGCTGTGGCTCCATTCAATTATTAACACGATATCTGGGGGAATTACATCACTTTGGAAATTATCCTCTATAAGTCATCGAAACCAACAACAGTAATTAGGCGGAAATACTACTTCGCAATCCTCGCTGTGACTCCATTAGGGAGTGGCGTCACTGGAGTGTCCAGGGAAGGGCAAGTAGGGTAAGTGGGGCAAGTAGGGTAAGTGGGGCAAGTAGGGTAGATGCACCGAGCCCCACTGTAAGGGTAACGTAAAAATCTGCGATCCTGCTCTACCCATTGTAGAAAGAAAAGTAAGAAAGCGAGAAAACTGACTTTTGCGCACATTACTTATTCATAGACCATTTGAAGTTCACATCATCAGTAAAAGCAAGAAAAGTGCATTTGTAGTTTTAATTTAGTGTAGTCAACAGAATGTCATGATTTCTCAAACGAAGATTTGTTAACCTGCTAATTCAAGTTTAAGACTTCCGGCTACGGATATTAATACCCCATAGGCCCATACGTCCCGCATTCGGGTCGTGGTCTGGATCTCTAGCGATGGACTTTACAGTTAGTGTCAGTTTCATTTGCTAGGGGGCGCAGGACTGGATTTCATGTGACTGGTATAGGAACAGTGCTGCCTCTGGCGAATAAGGCATTTCACGAAATGGGGGAAGGGCGATTGAGCAATCGCTTCAATGTTCAAAGTACAGCAGCGACTGAAATCCACTTGCAACATGCATATTGCCCATACTCTGACTGATACGGGGCTGCTATGGTGTTGCACCTGCACTGACTCTCCGCCCTGACAGATGGATCACTGTCCGGACGATGTCTAGAGGGGCAAGTGAGTAGATAATTATATAACTACGCGTATCGGACCGTACCCACTGATCGAATTTGTGTGTGCGTGCGTGTGCAAGCATCGGAATAGAAGCCGAATCCCCAGACGCCGAATAACCGCCTCTTTATTGAAAACAGTCAGCCTACCCCATCTCCTCCTCCCTCCCTCCTTCCCTCCTTCCCTCCCGCCACCATCGTTATTAAAACCAAACGGCATTTTAGGCGCACTTTCACCGAGCATATACAGCACAAGGACCCGGACCTGGCAGCAGCAGCAGCCGCTGGCCCTGGGCTGAACACGCAGGAGCAAGATCGCCTCTGCCTCTTGCTCCTACTCAGCGGGTCCTGCGTCCATTCTACTACTACTATTACTACTACTACACTACTACTACTACTACCACTACTACTACTACCACTACTACTACTACTACTACCACCACCACCACCACCACCACTACCAGAGGAACTTTGGCGACTGTTTAGCACAACGGATGCTGAAATATAAGTTACGTGGAATTCTCACGCAACGCTTTTGAATGTCGGGGCTGTGATGTCTTAATACATTTCATAGCAGTACGCTTTTGCACTCACGCACAACGCCAGGTCTGTAATTTCGTCGGCTACTGGTGAGCGGGTAAGTACCGCACATAGGGGTACTTGATTAATTGTTTTTGTAATTATCTTAGCATAGATCTGATCTTCACAGTATATATCAGGTTACCTATTCGCCGAGAATTAACGACACTTCATTTCTTTTGGTGACCATTTTCTTCTTGCTATTTTTATTTTGTACGTAGGCAGGCCTAACAGTGGTCAGGGTTTTCTGTTTTCTCCAAAAATCGATCTAAAATGTTGATACGGACCGCAGTTACTGTGTGTAGACTAACTAGCCTATACTTTTACATGCATAGGCGGCGATCTGTTACAGAAATTGGAGGTGTCCACTGTCCAGATCTCCCACGGGAGGAACCACTCATTCTCTCTCTCTCCTTCCTTTTTAACGGGGGTCGGTGACCCAGCAAAAATTTCTAAAGTTTTAGAAGTCATAAAGTGAGTTTTAGTGCATTTTGGACATTGGGCCTAATCAAGTCCTTTAGTTATAAATTTTGTTTTTTGTCTATAAAACCTGTCGCACAATGGGCCAGATATCTTAAGACGCGGTTCATCTCTCGACAGGGTTGCCAACTGTGACAAATTTCAATAAAGGACATCGATCAGAAACATAAGCACATGTGTTTTAAATTTTACTTAACGTCAAAATCGTTTAGAAGTAAGTCGAATTTTTGCAATAGGCTATAGTTTATAGCCTAAGCCCTAGGCTATAAGCTGTTATTTCTTAAAATTCTGACTGTTTGCACACTTCAGCAACTGTGGCTCATGTTTTATTTTTTCCCAAAATTCACGACAAGTGTCTTGCGAGTTAAAGTAGGTCTACTATGAAAAGTTCATTTTCATAGGTTCCACACAGCGTCTGTTTCTTTCATTTAGATGACATTGTACTAAAAATGCGTTTTACTAGCGATAAATCAGTGGTTACGAACTGAAATCATCTGTAGGCCTAACGTTTTTTTTATTCAATTGTTCAATTAGTTTACATTAGTTTATATATATATATATATATATATATATATATATATATATGTGTGTGTTGTAAATACAAGTTCAGTTGCATTATTAGTGAACTTCTATAGAGCCATTCAAGTAATAATGCCCAGTGCATCAGTCGATGGTCGTTCCTTGATTTGAATCACAATCCCTCATTATGTCAAATCCAATGTGTCGGTTCGATTTTCCGGTCCCGGTTATGACGAATAGGCAATAGAGAAGAGGAGTGGCGTAGCCACGGGGTTGGGGTTAAAATCCCCCTTGGACTGCGGAGAAAAAAAGTTGTTTGATGTATTTCCATGCAATTTTTATTTTTAGGCGATTTTTGGCGGTTACCGACGAAATTTTTTTTCAAACCCCCTCTTCCGGAAATCCTGGCTACGCCACTGGAGAAGAGGATAGGCAATAAAGAAGAGGATAGGCAATGGCAGGGACTGTTTTAAGAAAAATTTATCACTGCACTAAACTCAAAAATATTGTGGACATCCGCGCAAGGCAATTGCTTTGTATTTTGTTGTTAGTGCTTAAAATGCACTTAAATGCTGGGCGTTGGCCAGATGGAAAGATGCGTTGTATAATAACTATTAATACAGGCATAAAAGTTTAAAACCAACCAATCTCTGTCTCTGTCTCTGTCTCTGTCTGTCTGTCTGTCTCTCTCTCTCTCTCTCTCTCTCTCTCTCTCTCATGGTTTCTGGTATGTATTCCTTCTTCATTCGACCTATTTTTGTGTATTTTGAGGTTGAAGTTTCTTCCTCCGCAGAAGACAACAGAGAATGGCTGCGTTTCTGCTTTGGACTTGCGCTTTGATGATGGCGGCGCATCTGATTCTGTCGACGGCCACAGACACACAGACGGACGGACGCAGGAAACCAACCAGACAGCACCGGAAACCGATACCCACCGCGGCTGTCGACGTCGCTCTTCCGTGGCACACCCCTCCGCCCTCCGCTTCGCCGCCGACGACGACAGCGGCGCCGTCTCTACGGAGTCCATCGTCTGCTCCGGTGGCGCAACAGGTGCTCTGGGTAACGGGGAATGTCTGGAGGAAGAAGAACAACGGAGAAGGAGGAGGAGGAGGAGGAGGACGAGGGAAGGATTTCACAAAGTAGAAAGCTAAGAAGAAATGAAACGACCGTTTTTACTCCTTCTTCTTCTTCTCCTCCTCCTCCTCCTCCCCCTCCTTCTGCCCCGAGAAACACCGACAGACGTGTGGCTCCTGCGGGTGTTCAAGACAGCAAGAGGAACGCATCGAGGCACGCAGAGGCCCAGTCGAACGCACACGGACATCACCAGAACTCAGTGACGACGGCCGCCAGGGTGGACCTCTCTCCCAGGCTGAAGATGTCCCACGACGAGGTCCCTTCTCATCCGCCGTCTCCTTCTCCTCCCTCTCCGGGAGTCGATCTTGACAGCGACGACGGCTCCGTACACTGCGTGGAGGCGTGCGACACGTCGCGATGTCCGCAGGTAGAGGCAGAGGCGTGCAAAGGGCTGGTGGTCAAGGATAACTGCAACTGCTGCCCCGTCTGCGTCGTGGCGACGAGAACAAACCATTCGAAGAACGACTTCGGTCCGAAACATCCAAGTAAGTTCCCGATCGACGAGATTCTGCATAGAGTGGGGAGGGAGGAGGAGGGAGGGAGGGAGAGGAGGCGTACCTATGGGGTGCAACATTTGGGGGTGGGGTGGTTGAAAAGTCGATCAATGAATTGTGTGACGCGTTTCTTAATAATAATAATAATAATAATAATAATAATAATAATAATAATAATAATAATAATAAATAATAATAATAATAATAATAATAATAATAATATTAGTACAGCTAGTACAGTTCTCTAGTAATCGGTCTAAACTTTCTAAAAGGTCACTCTGAGCATATTAATGCATAATGATAACTAATTAAAAGCAGTTTAACTTTTACCTTTAACTTTTAATAATAATAATAATAATAATAATAATATTATTATTATTATTATTATTATTATTATTATTATTATTATTATTATTATTATATGATTTTAATGGTTTGGGAGGCTAAGTAAGCCTTAGAAAATACTTTCTTCATTAAAGAGCATAGGCGTTAACTTCTACTGCATTAGCCCGCTAAGTTCGAGGCCCAACTTTTGAGAGACTAGGCTAAAAGGAACTAAGGGAAGGGGAAGGGGAAGGGGAAGGAGAGGCCTACAGGAGTGAGTGCTCGCTTTTTCATGCAAGTTTTCGCCTATGATGATGACTGTTGGTGAATGTAAATAACAGTCTAACATCTGTTTGGCATCTGAGTCAAATCGGAGTTGAAGGGCCCTACTGAGTAGAACCGGAGTCAATAGAGCAGAATTTATATAGCGCTTTGCTAGTACAGTTCTCTAGTAATCGGTCTAAACTTTCTAAAAGGTCACTCAGTGAGCATATTAATGCATAATAATAATAATAATAATAATAATAATAATAATAATAATAATAATAATAATAATAATAATAATAATAATAATAATAATAATAATAATGTGATTTTAAGTGGTTAAGGAGGCTAAGTAAGCCTGTGTGAAAACCACTGAAGGCCTACTAGGTGCTGGGCTGGGGATTCGAATCCCCGGTTGAGTTAATTACTGCATGAGGCTGGTAAACAGAACAACCAAAATATTTGCCTTCGACGTGTTACATCGAAGCAGATAGAAAGCGTTTTTTCGTCTAAGGAGAAGTTACATCCGTTAACGTGTAGCGTATATTGACGCGGCATATGTTTGGACCGAATGACATCAGTTGCATGCGGTTAACAGCCGCGCGATGGTGTCATTGACTTCAGTGTCTGATGAACGCGCTATATCAAGTAGGCCTATTAGTGCTTGTGATTTGTGAACGTTTCTTTGAAGATTTTTATAGAATACTATAGACATTTTCCCGTGTGCACGTGTCTGTTTGTCTGTTTGTCTGTTTGTCTGTTTGTCTGTTTGTCTGTTTGTGTGTTTGTGATTGCGTGTATATCGTAGGTTCTAACTTGCCAAAAATGGAGACCAGTGTAATTAACAACGGCTGTTGAACTCCGCTTTAACCGTCAGGTTTTCCAACGAACTCTTGCATCTTTTATCTTAATCAAGTAATTTCGAATAGAGACGAAAAAATGAGACCAACTGTATGTTAATTATTGTTAAAATACAGAGTAGACGTTAAAATACAGGCAGCATTCGGCAGTATTTGGTCATTTCCGATTCGAGGCATAGGCCTATCTTCTGCCGGGGGGGGGGGTCCGGCCCAGTAACTAATAGTGCCTCAACCGATGGCGATGCGAATGATTGAAGCCGTACGTGTGGATGTCATGGCAACTCATTATCCCGTTCATTTGACCAATTTCAGAAGAATTCCTCGCCCCCGCGCACATCCTGTCGACTGCCCTGTGATAATTAGTGAGCAATTAGACAACAATGCTGCGAATGCCAAAGCATCTGTCTCTGATGTCGTATATAGCTACGGCGTTCGTATGAAATTTCCGATTCCAAAGCCTTTGTTTTCCTCTCAAGTTTTCCTTTGCTCGTAAATTCGCCACAAAAGGATTCTATTTAGAGCACAGCACACAGCAGTCTCAAGAGCTTCTGCTATAATAGGGGCCGTCCATTAATTATGTCAACAATTTTCTGGGCAAAATTTTTACCCTCACCCCTTGTCAACAACTGTCAACTTTTCAGTGATCCCCTATAATTATGTAAAAACTTTTGACCCCCCCGCCACTAAGACCAGTGACGGGTCCCCCTAAAATGTTTAGAAGGTTATTATTTTCGCAGCAATGAGACTTTTTCCCCTTTCTTTTGTTCATCAAGTGTGATGACCTTTTTTGCTTGTCTGGCTTTCCCCCGTTGTAATAAATAATATTCCATGAAATTTCCTATTTTTATCATTTGTAAAAAAATTGTTGACGTCAACTTCTCTTGAACCCCTCCCCCTGTCAACAACTGTCAACCTTTTTCAAACCCCCTCCCCTTATTTTGTTGACGTAATTAATGGACAGCCCCATACTGTATGCCTACTTGTAATACTATAACTTAAGTCTCTTCAGCTCCTTCGGTCAGGAAGTCGTCTACTCATTGGCACCTACATCCCAAGTTTATTTTAGAGAAACTCCCAATTAAGTGAACATGCTGGAAAAGAACACCTGTTAGTGCAAATTTAGAATCGGTTTCAATTTCAGCCGTCTCCCAAATAATTCCGAGATTCATCGCCCAGCCCCACAATTGATAGACTCTGTGGGGGCCTTTAGCCCCAAATTATCGACTTGCTTACTTGAGGGCCTCCTTCGACTAGCCAACCACCCAAAACCCCGGTAAAACTAACGGCTGAATAAGGGCATGCCGTTTAGCAGCTGTGTTAATCTCTGAGTCGAATTATTCTTTTCAATCTACATGGTTTTATCATGAAGAAATAGCGCAGAAATCTAAATGGCCTGGTTAAGCCTCGCGCATATTAACTGATAATAATAATAATAATAATAATAATAATAATAATAATAATAATAATTATTATTATTATTATTATTATTATTATTATTAAGGGTTAGAGTGGTTCAGTATGATCCGATCTGCCCTGTGTGTGAGAACCACTGTGTTCCACACGGCCATTCGATCACATTATGGTCTTGCTGTGTAATCTCATTCTTTGCCCTCTTGTCCTCTGGTATGTTTTTTCCTGTATTAGTATTCTCCTTCGTTGTCTTCTTGTCTTTCAGTCTATAGGCCTAAATAACAACGAAACATTGCCGCGTACAGGGCCTATTACGTGTTCGTATTGGTTTTGAAATCTTCGTCTGTCGTTTTCAGTTCATATGAGAGCGCAGTCACGTCGACCGCCATGCAGTCTGTCGCTGTATCATTATAATGGCAGGAGGCCTTATGCGATAAACCGTCGGAACAGACTGTCGAACATAATAAGCAAATCGATTATCCCGGTGATAATATCGCCGCGGAGAGAGAGAGAGAGAGAGAGAGAGAGAGGGGTGGGAGAGAGAGAGAGAGAAAGGATATCTCCATGACTACCGGTAGTCAATTATTCCATTGGCAACAGTGCCTGCTTTCCAGGTCTACGTCCCTGTAGTAGGCCTAACTACTCAATATTAACCGTCCCATTTCGCTCGTACGTAGGTTGGCAACGAGTGGAGTATATCGTCGCAGTACCGAGTAACCTCTGCCCTCTCTCTCTCTGATCATATATAGGCGGATTTTATTAAAGACTAGGGTAGGCTTAAGCCCACCCAACTAATCCCACCAAAACAAAAAAATGTTTTTTCCATCAACACCAAGTATGTCGCGAGTGCTGACAGACCCCATGCTAGCCTACCCAAATATGAAACTCTAAATCCGCCTATGTCTCTGATCCACTGTCGTCTGACTCGTCTATAGCATTGGGTCGGGACCCGTTTCGAGATCCGTCCAAAACCGGCGAGGTTTTGGGAAGGTGGAGGGGGAAGTATTGGATCTAGGAAAACGCACCAAACACCAGAGATGTTCATAGGTCCATTTATTAGAACCAAATCCAAACCAACCCATCAAATCTCCAACCCAACCAAATCCAACCCATGCCGATAATAGGTTTACTCAGGGAGCAATTTGTAAGGGAGTGGAAAGGGGGATTCCCCTCACTGCCCAACAGCATCCCCCTACTGCTACATCCCCCCACCATTACATCCCCCCACTGCTACATTTCCCCAACAACTACATCCTCTCCAAGTTCGACATATTCCCCAATTGCTCCAGGTCACAAATCGCACCCTGGTCTTACTTGACCCAACCCAACCCACTGTAATACATTACAATTTCTTAAACCATGACTTATTTTCTGACCCAACCCAACCCACCATTAATATGGAAAAGTCTGACCCAACCCAATCCAACCCATGGGTTAACCCAACCCATGGACATCTCTGCCAAACACCAGGTGCGTTTGAGACGACGACCGAATTTTTGCTCGTAAAAACTTTTGGGCCGATAAATGTCGCCGCCCCCTCCCCCCAATTCTGGAATCCTGACTTGCGCCGCTGTATTCTACGGATCGTTGTTCTGCGGCAGGCAACGCATGCGACGGAATGGTCTGCGAGAAGAACAAGGTCTGCATTCTGAACATTCAGGGAATTCCGATGTGTCGCTGTCGCAACATCTACATCTGCCGAAGTGCCGAACGACGACCCGTTTGCACCGTCAACGGCACCTTCAAGAACAAGTGCTTTCTCCAGGTGGAAGAGTGCAGCACCGGAAAACGCATCAGGGTCGTTCACAGGGGGGCGTGTCGTGCACGCTCACCGGCCAGGCAGCTGAAGCCGTACCTGTGAGCAGCAGACCTGCTCACGCCAAAACTACCGCTCGATGAGTAGGCCTTTATATTGTAACACACCGAGACATTCGAGTCCCCCAAAGTACCAGAATAGATTTTGAAGTTTTTAGGGAAAATGTTGGGGCGACAATTGACATGCATCGTTTTGATATTTCAATGCCTATGAATAAACATCTTGGAACTTGAATGTATTCCAAAATATAGGAATATAAACAATAATATGCTTTGAATAAATGTGCCATGCTAAAAGTTCTTTTATGTTAGCCTATCTACTGTACAATTATTGGCAAGTTATTATACCCAAGGTCTAATACATACACATAATAATGGTGAACTCTAAATTAGGTTCATAGTTCAATTTGCCAGCAGTTTACCATCCCCCCCCCCAACTGACCATAGATAACCTTTTAGCAGGGTTCGAAAATCTTGAAATTAAAGAGATTTGAATGGTAGGTCTACTGGGGTTTGGCCCCTCCCAAAGACTAAAACCAAACTCCGCCCATGTATCACAGCCTTCCACCGTATGTATCCAGTAGAAATGACCAGGAACTACAGTAAGTGTCCATAAACTCATATATGAAGATCAGTTATGAAGGTCAAAGGTGATACATCTGAACTATGCAGCTGCCAGTTACTCTCAGGTATCGACCCCAAACATTCGCCAAATTCTGATTGGATCTAAAAACATAGATGTACAGTGTACACAGTATGCAAATAGCAGAACTTTATTGTAATTTCTAAGTCAGAGCTTGAAAATCTAAACATCATTCTTGATACATCGAGTTATTATTATTATTATTATTATTATTATTATTATCATTATTATTATTATTCTCTCAAACAAGAACACAGCTGTCACCTGAGTGCTGTTATGTGTTGACTTGTCTCTTGATAAATGTGAAAGAAGACCTGTACATCTTGCATCAGCCATCCATTAGCTCTACATGGCTCAATAATCTGCAACAGAAAGTCATTTTCATAAATAAAATAAACCGCACCTTTGTTTAACACTAAAGACCCATAATGCCAATTCCAATGCATCCGGGTAAGCACATTGAGAAATAAATAGAGACTTTAATCATACGTAAGTGATTACATTTTAAAGCATCGTTAATTCTAGATGTAACTAAAAGAATATTACACAAGAGAAATAGTATTACTGGTAGCATCAACAATAGAAGCCAATGTTACATTTGCATTTTAAACCCAATGTTTGGCATACAACCAATCCCACTAATAAATCAAGTAAAGAAGTTATGTGAGCATAAATTTAAAACTATATATTTTATTCAGTATTCCAAGAACTCACCTTTTCCAAAATATCGAGAAAGAAATCTCGAAGGTCTTTTGAATGATTTAGGCCACACGCAAGATTAATGAGAATTTTTGAGAAGCTCTGTAACAAATGTAAAAAAACTTCACATAAAATATTAGAAAGCTACCATAGTCTTACGGTTGTAATTGACTAATAAACATTTTTATACGACAAGTTCCAAGTCAAATTTTAGCCATAATACATGTAACTAATGTAAGTGTACCACAGGACATTCATAGAATAAAAGAGGCCTTGGTTACAGGACATGCTGTGCAAACACTGAATGGAATGGAATATAACATAATGGTATCCTGGTGCAAATAAATTATCCTAAGTTAGAGCATTACAAGAAAACATAGCTGTTGGTTCAATGTCTGTCTTATTGTGGGGCCCTCCACAAGTTCCATCTGTAATGCTCAAATGCTTAAAATCATTCTTCCAAGAGAGATAGTGAAACACGTCTATAAAGCGAATCTGCCCAACCTACATACAGGACAAATTAACTATTAGCTGAGAACTGAATCAAGAATACGTACTTTAAAATTGGCATCGATGTCTGAAAATGCATTTGGCGACATCTTTGCTTTGATGGAGCTTTTGTAAATAAGCCTGAACACAAAAATAAATGACACAACTAATTGACGATAGACACAATTCTGCTGTCTGAAAAAACAGGCAGAAAACCAATCGACCATCACTAAAAAGAGCAAACAATCTTTCCCTCACTGTTTGTGTTCGTCGAGATTTTCGCGTTCCGTCAAAGTCTTAACTTCCCGCAGATCTTGAAGGAAATCCTTATCGAGATCGACATCATTGTCCTCATGATCTTTGCATTCTGCAGCAGAGTTCACAAAAAATGTCCAAATCAGATACAGAACGCGTCAAACTTCACCAGATAACTCACTTTCAAAACTGCTTACAACATCAACCATATTTTTCAGCATTGCAGACCCTTACTATAGACAGCAGCAGGTTTTACAGATGAACATTGGACAGAAGCAATACAAAACTAATATTCAAACATTATATTTTAACAGACCATGCATAAAGAATTTCCATACTCAGATTAACAAAGTTGAAGCTCATCATAATGGTTTTCTAATCTCAATATTGAGAAGAGATTTTGGAAGTTCACGTTAATTAGCAAACCTTTGAAGAATGTACTTAGGCTAAAACAACAATAACTTTTTCCTAAATTAATGATCAATGATGAATCTAACCTTGAGAACTGTAAGACCAATGGGCTATCATCATGTTTGTGCAGTGGACAAAATCAGTAAATGTAAGGTAACCGAGCTTTTTCTTGCTCAAGTCAAAGCGGTTGTTGGTAATGAAAACTATTGCAGCGTACTGTCTGCAGCAAAAGGAAATAAAAGAACAACAATTACAAAAATCAAGGCAGTCACCACTATATCTACATCTAGTATTTCTGGGTAATTCTTTTTCCCCTTTTAAACACTCAACTTCAACAATGTTCCAACAGGCCAAGTGCTTAGCAATAGAGATATTGAAATAAATGAACAGCGCCAAACCTTACCATGTACAATGTGCAATTTTGGCTTTGGGTGTTATGCTAAATTCATAAATGACATTTTAAGCTCCTTTAATGATTGAAGCTCAAATGAAATAGCGATTAACATACTGAGCAAGTTCGTGAGACAAAAGAAAATTCGCCTTGATGTTTTCTACGAGACTACCATTCATTTCTTCAACTGCTTTGAAGACTCTTTTGATGTTGTCAAACTGTGATGCAACAGATTAAAAGGAAATTTTAAATAATAAAAACTGCTACTACTTTAATACAACTTTCTATAACAATATCATCAAAATCCAAATGCCATTTCTGGAAAATTATTCATGATTAAATATTAAAATTTAAAATCAAGAAAACAACCAAAACTATGACTCACCTGACGGCGGCAGCTTCGAAGAGGTATTCTAGTCTTTTCGCTGACGTCGTCGAGGGAATTTCGATGTCGTGACGTCAGCTTTTTCCCGAGAATTTCTCTGACAATCGCTGGGTCAAACTCGTAATACCTACGAACGAGATAGTCAAATGAAGTAACGGATGGAAAGTCCAAAAAATCAATTATTCACCAATTAAAATAAATTCACAGAGACAAGCAACGATAGTTCCAAAACTGACTTTTCGATCAAGACGTTTTGCTGATCTGGACTTATTTGGATTTCGAGCTGAGTCGATAATTTGTCCGGGCTCTTGAGATATCGTTCCAGAATTCTGAGCGTTCGAAAGTGATCATCGACGTCTGCAAGTAGCATGTTGAATGTTGCGCCGTACTGCTGCAAGTTTCCACGTTTCTGTTCTATCGACGCAGCTTCATGGGCTGCAAATGTAAGTCAAAATAAGTCTCAAGGCTCAATTATATTTATCAATAGATGTAAACATAATCAGTTGTATCTAAAGAGCAACAAGCAAACATGCACAAAATTAACCGTCATCCCAGTTTTATCCCAAAGATACAAAACCAGAAGTAGTTTATGCCAAACCAATGACAGCTACTAAATACATTACATTTGTATGTCAATTCTATAAGATCTATGTATCATGTGTGCTATATATTCAGTTTTTATGCATTCTTCAGCATCTGCTTCAAAGATTAGCAGTCTACCTTTCAGCATGTTGATAAACGCTGGGTAAAGAAGAACAAGTCCACTGTCGGGACTTGAAACCACACAGGATCATATATAATCATAAATATCGTCCTGAATCCAAAGTATAGAGGGATCCACAGACAAGCTTGGTAGAATTTATAAAGTTATATTTAGTAGAAGAATTCATAGAATAATCCTACTAAGCTATTTAAAATATAATAATAATAATATATTAATATTAATTATTAATTATTAATTATTAATTATTAATTATTAATTATTATTATTATTATTATTATTATTATTATTATTATTATTATTATTATTATTATTATTATTATTATTATTATTATTATTAGACCTTACCGGTATTTCCATTCAGCCAAAGCTGGTAGATATCTGGATCAATGAGTGTATCGTTCCCAACAAATACATCCACGTTAGCCATCATACTTCAAGACATATACACACCGAACGGCGTTACATAAAGTAAACAATATTATTTTGCTCTAATTTCCGATCAAAACGTCTTCTATTATCGCCATCCAGTGTTACCACCCACTATTTGAGAAAATTTTAGATACTTTAATATTAAAAAAACCAGAAGTAAGAAAAATCTCGTGGATTTATATAACGCTTAACCAGTAGTGCAACAGTAACTGCTTATTCTTTGGCGCTAAGCCTTTCTTAAAATGGGAAAGGTGAATACCAGGCAATGGTCAATATTTCCTAAGGGCAGTGACTCTAGCTGTAGAGAAATGATTTTAGAAATCGTTTAGGAACGACTTAAGCTCAGACAGGGAGTCTAATAAATAGACTCTCTGGCTTAGATCTGAAGATCTGAAGACACGAGGAGATAATGCAGGAATTATGAGAATGGAGGATTCAGATTTTATTTTGTTTGACAGTGTCTAAGGCTGCGAAGAGAAGCTGTGATAGGGTTCCAAAGTGAGATGCGGAGTATGAAAAGGTAGATTTGCAGTTCCGCCTTAATCGCCGTAACCGTAGGTAGGCCAGTGAATAATCTTTCGCCATCTGGCGAATGGAGGTGACAATTATTCAAATTAGCCTCGCATATATATTATGTACATACAGTACATTACATATTTTAATATAAATTATTTCACAAATAATTAGTTTTAGATAATAGTTCTCACGTTGGCGTTGAAAATACTTTTAGTATGGATTACTGTGTGACAATAAGCGTGTGGTAATGGTTGACGAGGTGGCCGAGTGGTTAAGGCGATGGACTGCTAATCCATTGGGGTCTCCCCGCGTGGGTTCGAATCCCATCCTCGTCGAATTTTTTTGAAATGTTAAAAAACTAAGATAATCACGTATGTCTTTTTGATACGTAAGCCTTTTTTGGTAGGTAGGCCTCAGTAGTAAACACACTGGATAAATACTTTCGACCGCTTTCAGGGGTCGGGTTCATTTGCATATACGCCTATTAATAGGAGTTATGCTTGATGGCCAATAGCTTGTACTACGTGAAAGTGAAACAACTTGCCAACATATAAAGCGCTGAAGGCAGAATCAACGGCATATTTCAATATGCAATTTTGATAGGCTGGGTCGAGGTAAATGGGTGGGGATCAGTGGCGGCTCCACCGAGGGGGACAGGGGGGCCCGTGCCCCTATTGAATGCCTGGCCCCCCAGTTGGGACCCTATACTTAATGCTACATACATTAAACAACAAATGGTTGGCCCCCATGATTAGAAGTTGCCACCCCAACGCCCCCCCACTTGCCAAATCCTAGAGCCGCCACTGGTAGGGATGGGGAAGGGTAGTCACCCATTTAGCAGAAGATGTCTCAGACATGGGCGCCCATACATTGAGGCAAGATGGGGCACTTGCTCTCCCTGAAAAATGGAAATCTGTTTTTGTAACTAACTATATTTGAATTTTAAAAACAACTATATTTTGGTCTTTATCCAATATTTTCACACTAAGACACTAACATAAATACGGTATAAGTAGCCTAACAGTGCCTGATTTTGCTTGCATTTTACCTGACGTTCTGGCAATCTGTTAACCTTGCTAACCTTGCCCATAGTCTCAGACTATCAGATTACACTTAGCCTATTGAAACGATATGCAGCTCATGACGATCGACGATCGAATTCGAGCTAATTTGCGCCGGTATTTCTTGCTTAATGTCAGTGGCGTAGCGTGACTTTTGGGGGCCCGGGGGGCATCTTTGTCATGGGGGCCCCAGAATCTCGAGCTGACGAGCAAAAAAAGGTCGTCAGCACATCATTTCTAGGGTTAGGGTTGAGAAGTTAGGGTTAACCCTAACCTAACCCTAGCTTAGACCCCTCTTCGGGTCCCTCCCCAGCCCGGGGCCCGGGGGCTGTCAACAAAGTGCCCCTCCCCGCCCCCCTCACGTTACGCCACTGCTTAATGTTCAGCATGTTCCACATCATAGACCTATGCGTTTAGAATCGAAGAGTACTTTATTCAACAGACGTAAATCGTTTTCGTCTCATCAAAAGCCAGTCAAGGCAGTCAAGGTGCACTCGGGCGGCCACTTTTCTTCGCTTTCTGCGTCTCCTCGAGTTTGACCGCCGCCAGATTTCTTATGAATTCGCCCAGATTAGCGGCCGCGTTCCTAGTCACCGCAGTCGAGACAACGTTACGAAGAAACTTGTTTCCCAGCAGGACGACCATCTCCTCGCCGAGCGAAGCCAGCGCCAGGACCCCCACCTGGCGGAGACCTTGAGCTACGGGACGGCGGTTCTGCAGGTTTCTCGCCACCTGCTGCACGCCCTGATCGGCTGCCGATTGGATCGACCTCTGGGCAGACGGTCCTACGGCGCTGCAGACGGCCGCCAGGGAGCTCCAGACGCTACCTATCCAGGACGGCTGTTGCCGGTTCGGCTGGACGGCTCCGGGGTCTCGTCGGCGGTGGCCTGGATCGTGCAGTGTGTTGCCGTGACCGCATGCCATACAGGTGACCGTGTGGATTCTGCCGTCGTCACGCTGAGTGACGAGAAATAAGTCGCGAGTTCTGTTGGGACATTTGGAACACTCGATCCATTCGGAGAAATCGGAATTATTCTTGTCGTCGCAGACCAAGCATTCGACACTCTGCAGTTGGCCATTTTCACCGACAGATACGGAGAAGAGGTCCTTTTCCTTGTTTTGGCATTTGCCACACTCGGGGGTTCCAGAGAACGAAGACGCAGCGTCGTTATCGCTTACATTAAGCCGGTCCAAACGACCCTCCAGTTGACCATCACCGTCGTCGTCATCGTCATCACCGTCCACGTTGTACGGTTTCTGACACTTTTTGCACAACAGACAACTGGTGGGGGGACCGGGCTGATGCTGTACGGCAGGGTCTTTCTGAGTTAACTCCAGTTGGAATGGGTCGGAATTCCGGCAGTTAGGGCAGGGACGACATCGGAAACTGCCATGGCTGAGAAGGGCCAGAACCTCTTCCTCATTCGCACCCGACAAATCCGGTAGACCGTTAGCGCCTTCGCAGACAGACATCTTCAACGCCCCTGCAATAACAATCATTGTCAGTCGAAGTGCTCGAGAACAACTGGACACCGTCATTAGATAGCGCGTAAAGACCAGCTACATACTTACCAGAATCTATAAAACACACCCGAACACAGTTGTCTCATTTACGCCGCCTCGTGAATACACTGACCTTTGCCCGGCCGACAAATCATCTTGCCTATAGCTATTTCATGAAAGATTAAGTGCATAAGAAATAAGTAGCTACTGCTGTATTCAGAGGCGTAGCCAGAAATATGATTTGGGAGGGTATAAATGTTTGGGGTATAAACCTTCACTATAAACCATATAAACTACATATAACCACATATAACCACATATAAATCACATACAAAACTTTAAGGTAGACTGATCTAGGAAGGTATATATACCGATATACCCTCCGTCGCTACGCCCTGGCTGTAGGCTATTGCTTTCTGAAGCGCTATATTAATCTACGAGATTTTACTTACTTATTATTTTACCTCAACTTTTTCGAGACGATATTTGTTTGTTGTTGTAGTGTAACTTGTATAGCTCCTGAATAGCAGCGCATTATGTCTATTCTGTCGAAACGTCTTCGCTGTCATTTCAAGCGCCTATACATGTACACATTGTACAGTATAGTATAAACGCTATCAAAGCGTTTCTCTAATGCTCTTAATTAACAATGGCAACGCACGTCACAACTGCCCTCTCCTTGAGGCTTGGGCCGTTGAATAATCCAAACAGTTTTCAGTTTAGGTCTACTTAACAGATAGAATGCAGCGGTGATCCAGAGGTGGAATCAGGCAAACGGGCGGCGGGTTTTTGGAAGAACTAATTGTTTGTCGCGGAAAACTGTGGCCCCTATATAAATGCGAATATTATTAGTCAAACAGAAATGAAAGGAATTGCATTTATAATAAATTATTACACTTATAGAGATCATCAGCGCTGCCCTGATGAGCACTCACCCGCATAGATTCCTCTTTGGTCTTTGCAGGTGAAAATGACGTCCAAGATATTCAGACGAGAGTTGTTTTGTGTCTAAGAAACGAGTAACCACGGGTTTAAATGCATTTCAGGTGGAAATTGAATTTTGCTAACCGCAGACGTGTATTTTTTGGTCGGGGAAACCCCAGCCAGAGTTTCCCAGCTATAAGCTACTGTGGTTTTTTTAATCACAGCGACATATGCCACGTTGCCCTACTGGCTAGCACTCAACGCCAACGGCTTATAAGGACCTGATTTAATAATCACTGGTCACAGGTCAAGTTTCATAAGAGCTTTGAATATGCAAATTCGTCTATTTGCAGAAACGAAAATTCGAAGGTTGTTCAAGTGAAAATATAGGTATTTACGAGTTTTACGGGCCATTATTATCGACCTAACCGTGGGTTAGCAACACTGAACAGTGTGAACAGGCCTACAGACAACGACGGAAAAACGAAACCTTAGGATCTCTAAGTCTCTAAGATAGAAATCGTGGTTATGTCTGGTTACGTGACATTGCGAAAGACAAACGAGGCGTTCCGCGAGGACTTACAAGAGACATTATCTCTGCGACGAACAACAGGAATGGGGGCGGCGGGGGGGGAACTAATTGTTTGAATGTTTTCATTTGAACTCGGTGAATCATAATGATAATTTAAAAATTCCAGGCCTGGGTCGTTTCAAGGTGTTACTTGACCTCTGGCATCCACCTACAACCTCTGCAAGCCACCGGCAACAGACGTTAATAAATCTGTATCTGCAATATTTCAGTCCTGTCTGCCCCGTGTCCGAGAGCACCTACCCATGCAGTGCGGCTTCTGCGGTTGGACCGCAGCAGATGGACCTGCGCTGGATCGTCGAAGGGGTTTTTTGGGAAGGAGGGAGAGAGAGGGAGAGAGGGAGGGAGGGCGGACTCAGCAGGAGTGGTCTTCGTTGCGTGGGTTGCTGTGTTCAGTGGACGCTCCATCGCCGCCGTCAGACGCATCGATCAGTGGCCATCGTCGATCGGCAGATGGAACGAAGGAGACAGGAGGAGCCCAGGACTCTCATGGAAACAAAGGACAAGACACCAAACAGAAGAAAAGACGAAGATCCAATTACACGCAAAGACGACTCTATATTTTAACTTGAAGACACATTTATTTGCGATTTCTTATGAATGCTAAATATGTACAGCGCCTTTGACTTTGGTAGACGCCATGCGTACGGCGCTATATAAATTGTCTGACTAATAATAATAATAATAATAATAATAATAACAATAATAATAACAATAATAATAATAATAACCACCCACCCAATACAGCTACGTTTTACTACACGAACTCGCGCCACTACTCGACTACTACTACTACTACTACTACTACTCGACAGATGGAACTACTACTACTACCAGGACTCATGGAAACAAAGGACAACACACAAACACTACTACTACTACTACTACTACTACTACTACTACTACTACTTTCACTACTATTACTACTACTACTATTACTATTTTTACACAGACTAGCTTAGCCTCCTGAACCACTTTAAATCACATAATTATCACTACAATGATTTCCATAGCTATTATTATTACTAATTATAATACAATTATAATAATAATTGATGGGCCTACATGATCACAATAAGACTGTCTGAATCCTCGGTGATTGAGCAGAATATCTTTCGTGTTGTGACTTATAATGACTCTGAGTGATCTTCTTCGTTTAACCCCTTAACTGGGTATCCCGGATATATCCGTCCATTTTGCATTGAGTTACAGTTAAATACACAGTTAAGGGGTTAATTCTGAGACTGAGACTAGGAAACCGTAACATTCGTTCCAATATCGCTGCGCACCGAGGCGCGAGAGCCTCGCCGGCCCCTGTTCGAAACAGACACGGATAGAGGCTGCGCCACATCGACTAACATCAGCGGCTACGTGAGGAGAGGCGGTAGGGGAGGGAGCGAGGGAGGGCGATCGGCTAAAAACAACGGATCCTCCGTTAAGAACTTAAGAGTACTTTTGAATAAATTCTGGCGCTATAAAAACGATAATTATTATTATTACGAACTCTGTTTATGTGACAGGCGTAAACTCTGCCAATGCACAGCTGCTGCTGCTGCTGCTGCTGCTGCTGTGGGGGCACCGAGACGAGGCCAGTCGTCGTCTGCGCCAGACCAAATATTTGCCGGTGAATCAGACTCCCTGGCACTTAACCCCGCCCCCTTCTCCGCCCCCGGAGCCCAATGACGTATGTAGCCCGTTCGTTTCAGTCTGCCCTTCTGCGTCCTCTCCCTTCCCTTTCCCTTTCCCGTCTGGTCTACATATACGTCCTACGGTCCTACCTGGTTAACTTTTGGAGTCTGGTTAGGTTTTCTCCGGTTAGAAAATCTCACAATGAAAAATCCCGCAGAGGCGGAGGGCGGCAGACGGAAGAGCCGGTGACGGTGCAGGGGGAGGGTGTTCGAACGATCACTCCGATCGGAAGACGAAGGGAGGAAACGGTGGTGGAGGAGGAGGAGGAAGAGGATCAGGAGGAAGAGGATCAGGAGGAGGATCAGGGCGGGGTGTCTTGCGTAATAAGTTCCGTCACCCAGCAGCGCCATACAAACGAACGCCGGCAGCAGCAGCAGCAGCAGCCAAACGTCAGTTACGACTTACGAGTGAAGGATTGAAGACAGAGACAGACAGACATGCAGACAAACATGCAGACAGACAGACAGACGGAAGGACAGACAGTAGGGCAGTTCAGTCCATCCGTCATCAATGGCCTAGAAGACTGCAGCCGGAGGATGAGTCTGGGTGCAGAGGGGTGTGCCGTCTGCCAGACGCAGCCGGCCGCCCACTCGGCTGCTAACCGTCATCACCACCACCCTCTCCCTCTAACACCACTACCGCCATCTTCATCTTCAGCAGCAGCAGCTTTCGCGTATCACCACAAATACCGCAGCTGCGGCCATAATCATCATCATCATCATCATCATCATCATCATCATCATCATCATCATCATCATCATCATCATCATCATCATCATCATCATCATCTCACTGCCACCGCCACCCACCGGCAGTTGATAATATGAGGAATAGGAGGAGGAGTGGGAGTCCGGTGCGGTTCGGTCTTTCCGAGGTTCGGACGCGACAGAGAAACGGATTTAGACGCGAGGAGCGAAGAGAGTCGATCGCTAGATGGCCGATGACGTAAGCGGTCGTCTGCTGCTGCCGAGCGCGGGCTTTTATCGATCGGCGGGCGCACACTTGTAAGCCCGGGCACGAGAGAGAGAGAGAGAGAGAGAGAGAGAGAGAGAGAGAGAGAGAGAGAGAGAGACAGTCAGACAGACAGATAGACAGACAGATCTGTATTATAGACAACGATCGGGTGGCGAAGTGACGATGTCTGGACCGGCCATGATCGTCGTCGTCTCCTTCGGCGGCGGCGGCGGTGGCGGTATCGGCAGCTGGCGTAGACTCGGTACCCGGAGAGTAGCGTCTGGCCCGGTCCTCGGCCGGTAGGAAGACCTCCTAAGGCCCCGGTTGAGCGGGCTTCCCTTCTGCGCTGTTGTTGCGTAACTAACCAACCGACCGACCGACTAACTAACTAACTTACTAAAATTACTGACGAGACGAAGAAGAATTTTATCGAAGACGATCGGTACTGTCTGGTTCCTGCCCTTCGTTTCGCCGACTGCGCTGTGAGGGTGAGTAGACAGACTAAGGTTTTCCTACAGCGTCTGCGTATTATGTCTTGGCTAATCGTTGGCGGCCATTTTTGCGTTCTCAGCGTCTGTCTGGCCTCGGTCTGGCTCTTTTCTCCCGAGTCTTCGTGCCTTCTGTCTGTCTGTCTGTCTGTCTGTCTGTCTATATGTGTGCTTGTCGATATTTCTGCCGCCTACTGTGTCTGTGCATGCCTTCGTCCAACCGACCGACTTTCTTCTGTTGCCTGTTCTTATCATAGGCCACCTGAGTTTGGAAGGGCATTTGGGGGATTATGGAAACGTCTCTTTTTCCTCTTCAGCAATTCTTTATCAAAAGATTTAATAGGCAACATTTTGCTTTACCCTTTTCCATTTTCTTCGCACTGTAGCGGCGTAGCCCCCTCCCTCCCCCCACTGTCCCCACACCCCCACTTACTTCTAATTAAAGATTCAGACAATTCAGAAATTCGCCTAAGCAGAAATTATATTATCTGTTTTCTAGGAAGAAAATATTGCGAACCATTTTATTTTGCTCAAATTAAAGGCTTTTTGACAGCGCCTAACCTCTAAAGAAAACAGGATAAGAAAAAACTTGAGTAATGAATTATTTTCTTATGAATGTGCATTTAGTGCTGTTTTTAGTCAGTCCAATGGGCGGGGTCAGCAGTGGCGGCGCCACGTACACTCATAGGCCCTGCCATTTTTGGCGAGGCCCTGTCATGGGCCCTGCCACGACAGACAGTGAAACAAACAGACAAACAGTGAAATAGACTTAGTGTGTTAAAATGATATCGGCTGACATATTTCATTAGGTCTCCAAGGTCAAATGAGAGGGTTAGGGATAGGGTTAGGATTAAGGTTAACCCTAACCCCAAAATATCTCTAGTCGGGCTGACCCAGTGGCCCTGGCAAAAAATGTTAGGCCCTGCCACAGGCCCTGCCTCAGTTCACAGCCTGGCGCCGCCAATGAGGGGGATCAGACCAGTATAGGGCAGAGAAATTTTAATTGCTTCGCGATGCTAAATACTTTTGTCAAACAAGTTATTTGTATGCTGTATTATCACGGAACTTACCTTGGCTGCGCACGGAGTGAACCTGTGAGGGATGGAGGATTTGAGGGGGGGGGGGTCAGTAAGCAGTGACCATGAACCCCCCAACTAATACCACACTGTCTGCACTTTCGAAATGTTGTCGATCCTGAGTTTTTGTTATCGTACGTGTAGGTCATACCATTGATGGTTCTACTGTCGATTGATGAGTTTCGTCTGTATGTCGCATCTGACCTCTGCAAAAATACTGCTAATTGATTTCGTCTGCAATCGTCTCGCTGTCTGTCTGTCTGTCTGTCTGTCTCTTTTACCTTTTGAATATGCATCGTTCCTTTGCGTCGATTTGTGTTTTATTCTAGGACATGTAGGTCACAGTCGTTTTATATCGCTGCTCGTTTTTTAACGGTCACTTGCTTCGTTTTATTATTGGCCCTAATAATGATTGTAAGCGATGGTTGGTGTTCGACCTTCCGAGTCGATTATTGTATCTTCTAAAACTGGAACGGATAAAAATTATTGAGGTCAGACTGACTTAAAGGCTGATCTGTTCAGGTTTCTCCAAATGAATACATCACTATTCATTAATATTCGTCTGACGCTTCAGGAACCAAACTAGGCCTACTCCATGCCTATTCCATTATATTCATTTTATTCTGAATAGACAGATTGAGTCTGATGCCCTAGGCCAGATGTATTAAAATGGTCCGATCCGCAGTGGCGGCTCTAGGATTTGGCAAGTGGGGGGCCGTTGGGGTGGCAACTTCTAATCATGGGGGGCCAACCATTTGTTGTTTAATGTACGTAGCATTAAGTATAGGGTCCCAACTGGGGGGCCAGGCACTCAATAGGGGGGCACGGGCCAGGGGGGCCCGTGCCCCCCCTGGCCCCTCCCGGTGGAGCCGCCACTGCCGATCTGGTCCGCCAAGGAGTGTAAAATGGTCCGCGAAGATGTTGAAATTATAAATAAATATTTCCTAATACTTGCTAAATATTTTAATGTATTGTTTTCAAATTACCTGCAATCTGTTACTTACGAACTATATTTTTGTATTTAAGAAATATATTTACCTGGCCATAGGGCACCAGTCATAAAAATCGTTTCTCCTTTAAATTTAGTTGAGTAGTACCTCTGCCCTAGGCATTATGAAGGTGGCGCCATAGAAGCCATCGGTCGGCCGATTGATATTAGATGACCTTCTGAGTCTCTGAGACGATGAACATAATGAACTCGCGAGGTCTTCAGCATTTCCGGCGCTAACAAATCAAGTGGAATTTCTGGACTCTTCGAATCGCCATCTGGCGAATACTAGCTACTAAACAAAGGCGCTATATAAATTCAAGAGATCTTACTCACTTACCGGTATTTCTTATTATGAGAGAGCTTCTTGCACTTTCAAACAGTAAAATCAGTTTAAACGCAAATGCCGAAGTGAATAATAATAATAATAATAATAATAATAATAATAATAATAATAATAATAATATTATTATTATTATTATTATTATTATTATTATTATTATTATATAGTATAGCTGAATATAGTATATATAAATTTGCATAAATTTCAAATTATTATTATTATTATTATTATTATTATTATTATTATTAACAATAATAATATCCCACATTCTAAGCTAAAGTGTGTTGCCGCTACAATAGTCTCCTAAATCTGCAGGCTAATAAATGTCCTGAGCGCCATCTGTTGTCTGGTACAAGATGGCGCCAGTCATGTGGGTAATGTTTACCGTAGGCGTAAACTTGGATGAAAAAGTGTGTGGGGGGGGACTCAAATCCTGTGCCCTTCCCATCCCTAGCCCAGCCTCTCAAAATGTGGAAAGGGGGGGGGGGAACTAGAGCCTAAAGGTCCAGTAGAAGTTTATGTCTGACGTGTTTACTGTGGCGTACCATAACCAAGAGCATTGGTTTGTGAAGTTTGGTAGTTTCGGCAGCCATATTATTTTGTCCTTGAAATTTCACAGACGTTGCGTGATAGAACCGAACCGAAAACTTGGATAATTTTTTTTTAGAAACAAAGCGGAAAATCTTATCCGTTGATAAGTGACGTCACTTGGAAAGCGAGAGTCAGGTTTGAGGTAAAAATGTCTCTTTCGTTTCAATCTCTTCTTTCCCCGTGCGGCCGGCCGGACATCCAGGCGCCTATATATGGTGGATAGACCATGTCAGAAAATGTGGTATTTATATACATGCAGTATGGCATGATATCCACTTTTTGTCAAAGACCCCAAATTTTCTGGGTAGAGCTATTTGGTATTTGAGAGACATTTGAAGAATTTGTCTCTCTGTATCAATTAAAAGGCTTCTTTTATCACATTAATTTTTATCTGAAAATACCTGTCACAGGTGAAAACAATATTTTAACCGAGTTCTGTTTTTTGCAGCGTAATGTTTTCCAAGTGATTACGACGATGACGTCACGCGTTTACTAGCAAGAGCTGACGTCACAGCTACTGCAGATGCAGCGTCATCAGTCGTCACGCATGACGTCGGTCGGCGCAGGGCACCACCTGCAACCGGTGCAGGACGAGGACCTGCGCCGCCTCCATCTGCCCCCGTCGATTCCCGTGTCACGCGACGGAGAGGAGGGCGCGGTCGTCTACAACCTCCGTCTCCAGCAGAGCAACGTCGTCGAGGCGGCGCGTCCCGAGTACTACCAGGCGCCGCCCAACAGGACGGTCGACGCCGCCGCTGGGGTCGGCGGAGGCCTCCTCCCACGCCGCCGCCGCCGCCGCCGCCACTGGGCCCCAGTCGCCCCAACACTCAACATCTACGCCCCCCGTGTCGTCGTCGTCGGCGCCGCCCCCCCTGCCGCCCCTGCCGCCGCCACCGCTTCTCACGCGGCGCGACGTGGCGGCGTCTCTGGTCAGGTTCCGATCGGCGATGGGGTCGAAGGGACCCTGGAAGCAGCAGCAGCAGCAGGCGCCGGCGTCTCTTGCGCGTCCTCCGGGGCCGCCGCCGATGACCATCGGGGGGCCGAGGGCGGCGGCGGCGGCGGCGGCGGGGGACTGCTGAGCCGATGGAGGGCCGTGTCTCCCGATCGACTCGAACGCTCTTCTAATCTTATCATTCCATCGGCGGAGGAGCTGCTGTCGCCCCCGTTACCCGCAGGAGTCCCCAGTGGGGGCCCATGTCCTCCCCAGAAGGGCGAGGAGGAGGATAACGAGAAGGATGGGGTGGGGAAGAGGCCGCCGAAACAGCGCAGCAGCAGCGCCGACAGTGTCCGGAAGCTCGTTGCCCGCTGTTCTCTGCTAAGATTCGCCAAGAAACACGCAACGACGACGACAACAACAACGACCACCAAGACAACAACCACGACGACGATGACAACGACATCACCATCATCATCATCATTATCGCCGTCGACGACGACTCTTCTAGTCAACCCGCAGAAGAAGGCTTTCGCCGGCCATTCGCCAGATGGCGACGAGAAGGAAGAAGAGGCGCCACCTTGGGAACTGCCGCCTAACTACGTCGACATGATCTTCACAAAGGACCCGGCGACCATCGACAACAGAAAAGAGAAAAGCGTCATCAAACAGCAACAGCAACAACAACAACAACCGCGACAAGAGCAACGACAACAACGACAGGCGCAGCACTGTTGTTTCAATTCTTAAATTGAAGTTAGCTTTTCTAATCAAAATAAACACCGTAAGTCGTCTTCAGAGAGAGAGAGAGTAATTTTCTGTGTCTAGGCAAAGTCGAACTCGCTTCCTTTCTGCGTCCAGCGTGTGACGACGCAGGCCACGTGACTTCGCATAGATGACGTCACGAGGACAGTCCCACTTCGATCTCAATCCAGATTAACAAATTAGTATATATATATATATATATATATATATATATATATATATATATATATATATATATATATATATTAATTAAAAGGTAAATTATTTTGCCTCTGAGTAAAAATAAAAGAGGCGCTATACAAAAGTTGCATTACAGTTGCTTTGATCTTTTGTTGTTGTTTACTCGTCTTCGGTCTGCTATTCCTCCAACAACAAGGACGAAGGACCAGCGTCGAGTAAGTAAGTAAGCAAGTAACCACACAGCTACAGTGACGCATTGTTAGCGGGCGCCTTAAGAGGAGCGAGAAATAGCGGGATTCGACTGAGGAAGGCCTCTTAGTCCCGACCGGTCCAAACTGTGCCCCGTGTTAATTGTCAACCGAGGAGCCGTGTATTCAGCACGACACCTCCGAACCCGTGCTAATCGTCTTTAGCCTATAGGCCCTATAGGCTACAGGCCATTCTTCAGCTGCAGAATTAGGCGCAATGATGCACAAGTCCTTCCTTCTGTTTTTATTTGCGCTATAAAATGACGCTGCTCTGGACCCGCTTAAGGCCACGGATATAGTTCTCGCTCGTCATTAGGATATGTGGTGTTTTAACATGTGATACATGGACGTTATTTATAGACGCGCTATATAAATATATGTATACAATAGCAGACATGCGCAAACCTGTCGTTAGGCTTCGGTTATTTAATTTGTGCGTTTACGTAAACGTAGCAGTGTACAATTCGTTCGGTTTTTGCTTCTATTGTTATATATTATATATATATATATATATATATATATATATATATATATATATATATATATATATATATATATATATATATATACATACATACATACATGAGCGACCACCGGTTGTTGAATATTCATTAATATCGTGATGTTTCATAGTTTCACATTGGCTCTCGTTGAGTTTCTGAGTTATTTTAGTCCAATTTTGTGTTTTTTGCCGCCAACAAATCAGCTGTAGCTCTTCGGTATGCCCGTGTGTCTGTCTGTTTGTCTGTCTGTCTGTCTGTATGTATGTATGTATGTATGTATGTATGAATGTATGTATGTATGTGCGCGCGCCAGTGTGTTTGTGTCTGCGTGTTGTTATTTGACCGCAAGCTTCTTCTGAAGCGACTCTTCAATTCAACCAGGCGCTATATAAATCGTGCTTATGTTGCGCCTTGAGTAACTTAAACATATCGTGAATGCCTTTTTCGATTTACGTTTACTCGACGATTGAGTCACGATACAGAATGCCTCGTTGTTAGGCCCATGCAAACTGAAATGCTTTTCTTGATTGCATGAATTTGGTCTCTTTAGGCCTTTGACATTCCTGATGGATGGATGGATGGATGGATGGATGGATGGATGGATGGATGGATGGATGGATGGATGGATTTAAAGATGATTGAGATAGAACAGACTGGTTGAAGCTAATTTTTTTATCCATCATTTGGTCCGATGCTCAAGTTTGATACTGAGGCAATGAATGAGTTCTCTCTGTGCAGACTTAAAATAGTTTTCCGATGCATTTATGACAGTGCTGAATTAGCGTCAAACGGAGAGAATTCTTCTGGCTTGAGTTCTTGTTTCCTCAATAGTCATTGAAGTGATGAATAATTATCTATCGTCCATTCAAGTTTAATTAACGCACAATATTTGTGTTGCGATTTTAAAAAAAACAGTTGAAATGTTACTATTTACATCGATGTAATCCAAATTGTTGACTCCCCATTGGGGTGAAGTGGAGTTGGGCCTAAGGCAGATAAAATTTCGAACATTTTCAGCCCCACTACTAGAGGGCGTCCTCGATGAGTGGAGGTGTTAGACCGCTGACATTTAGGCTACAAAGGCATTGGGCGTATTTAAATCCACTTTGTGGGGTCACCCAAGAATTCGTCGAGGGTGCTGACTTTGGTCACGTGGGTGCTCCAGGATTTGGGATTCATGGAAATGTCCAGTCCCGTGTTTCTCTTTCGACGATTCATCTGTTTGAGCCTGTTACATGTTAGGCCAAGTATAACACGATAACTGGCGACTGTCTACAGGCGTATAGTGGAGAGAAACCTTATTCTGCTCTTCTACAGTAACACTCCATTAACGCGGACTTCGTGAGATGGCAAAAGCCCAAAAGGTGTTCATGTAAATCAAAAGTCCGTATTATCGGGGTTTCACTGTAATGCCGTTATGTCCATTCACATGGGATCAACTAATAAAATCCTTAAACGAGGACATAGGCGGATCCAGGTGGCACCGGGGGCACGCCCTCTTCTCTCTAGCTCCTCCCCAATACAAACCATCGCATATAGGCGCTACTCAAATGAATGGCCTGTTCCATTCTTTGTCGCTAGATTATTTTCAGTGTGACGCATTTAATATTGGCCTATAGTTAATGACTTGCTATCAGTACGCGCATTGTGTCCTGTGGATGTATCTATGGATGTATCTCTTAGTGTATCTCTAGTCTTCTGTTTCCGTTTCATTTCAATGAATCATTTGTATTCGAGATTCTGGCGATAACTTAAATAGCCGATGCTATAATTATACGAATATTCAGTAGACGGTTAATGAATAATCGATAAGGACATGTATTCCGATTTTCATCATGAAGCGATTAATTAATAAATACGAAGAGTCGATATTTCGAGGTGTCTTCAGACTTGTAACGTCATATTTTAGGGCGTCTAACGTTTTGTTACGTCGCGTTACGTAGAGCGGAGGGGGTCAAAAAGTGTCAAAAGGGCGTTACGTCATTTATGGACGACCCCTTAGGACTATTCCAACAGTAGCCTATAGATAAGCAAAAATTCCTAAGAGCGATGAAACGAATTATATCCACATTTTCTTGTGTCCCCATCTCCATTGAATCAAACCGTACTAGAATAGTCAATATATTCTGCCTCAATTTTATTCTAGAGCGTTCGAAATGCCACGAAAAATGGTCAACTAATTCAAGCGACATTATAAAGTCTTTCAGAAATAGAGGGGGTCGGCAGTGGCGTAGCCAGCTTTTGCAAAGTGGGATTGTTAACTGAAGGCACTATGCAACTGAACACTGAAGCCGCGGCCGACCCCTCCCCCCACTTCTTCCCCATTCAACAAAAGTCAACGGATTTACATAAATTGTGTTGGTCATATTTTTTAAAGTGGGGTTGTTTGAACAACCCCAAACTACCCCGTGGCGACGCTGCTGAGCCAAATGACCAAGGCAGCAAGAGACAGACAGAAGTGGAAGGAACTCATTCAGACCCATCGTCCAACCCACTAAAGAACGACGGAAGGAAGGAAAGAACGTGGCTAAATGGTAAATTCGAGTATCGATGATTGTTCTGGTTTCGTTTAAAATTAAAAGGAGAAGAAAAATGACGAGAGAGGATTATTTTGCTAACGGTCGAGAATCGGCGCCAACCGCACCCCACCTCCACGTCCACCTTGTCGTTCTCTCTCAATGTTCTCTCTTAATAATAATAATAATAATAATAATAATAATAATAATAATAATAATAATAATAATAATAATAATAATGATTGTTAGTGGCGCTATAGAAGTTTATTGATTGATTGATTGACTATCAGGTAGTCTGAACATCGCTCAACAAAGGAGCTTATTATTATTATTATTATTATTATTATTATTATTATTATTATTATTACATGAATGAAATAATATAAGTAATAATAATGCCGTGATAAAGAAAGTTTGTTTGAATGACTTACCTACTTGTTTCTGTATTCCATTTGTTTATTTGAAGCATAGATTTATTATAATATGATATTAAAGTCTATGATTTGAAGCGTGTAGCAAATTAGCAATGGAGAACGTTGTCATTGTTGCCGCATGTTCGCGCATTCGAGTGGAAAATCGGAGTTTAACGGAGAAACCGAACCTCGTTATTCCCGGAGACGAGATAACGAGCGACAAAGGCTTCACGAGGTCAACAGATGAACCCATCGCAGGCCTTAGAAGCGACCAGCTCCTTTGTTGAGCGATGTTCAGACTACCTAATAGTCAATCAATAAACTTCTATGGCGCCACTATCATAATCCCCAGGGCTTCAGCCGATGGCGCACCAAATCCATATAGAATTAGAGCCAGGTCAATCAAGAAGATCAGTCTGAACAGCGGGGGTGCAATCTAAGGGGGATAAGCCAAGTTGAACAGGCATGTTTAAAGACCAGATCTGAAAGATGATACATTCTTAGTTATACGAAGTGATATTGGTAATGAATTCCAAAGCTTAGGGCCACACACTGAGAAACAACTAGTGCCAATGACTGCGAGAATAAGGAACAGCAAATGAAAGTCCTGCCGAATACTTAGTGGATTGAGTAGTAGGTCGAGGGATAAGTCGCATCTTAAGGTAGTGGGCTTGTCATCGTAAAATATTATAGCTCCTTTCTTCCAGGCAGCTATTTACCGGCGACGGTCGTGTATAGTGATCGTTGAAATTGGATCGAGTGAATTTAGTAACGAATTGGATCTTACACTTTTATCACCCTTTATCTCATGTAACTCTAGGGGCTGTCCATTAATTATGTCAACAATTTTTTGGCAATTTTTGACCCCCTCCCCTTGTCAACAACTGTCAAACTTTTTCAAACCCCCTCTCCCTATTTTGTTGGCATAATTATTGGACAGCCCCTAGTGTATAGCTATGGGCACAACACTGATGCGATGAAGTGTTACAGCACAGATTTTCATTTATACTGTGCCATTATGAGCTTTTGAAACTTAGTGGCCACAGCTTTGCACTGCATTGATCTTGTTTGCAGCCAGTTTTTGACATATATTGTGTAGAAATTGTGTGCTTTTTGTTTTGACTATTTAGGGGTCATGGCGTTTTTGTACGTGATGACAAGATCTATGCATCTCTGCCCGGATATCTCCAGCAAGTCAACCGCTTGATAACAGTTAAACCATTGAAATCGAGGTTTTGCTGGCCAAAGTCATGTTATTATATTCTGATTTGGGTGTTGTAGATATGTTTTTTTCTGTTTTCCTGTTTGTTTTTAATGAGAACTGTTTTGCCAATGCACTTTTATAAGAATTATTCTACTTGGCATTTCTTGTGTGATTTGGAATTTATTGTACATTGAATTGAATATGAAAAATTGAAATGTTTGCTACAAATACCGGTCTTAGTGCAGCATACATCTGTATATTCAATTGTTTATGCCAAGTTAAGTATGACTATATTGTTGCATTTATATCTGATTGGCGCAGGTATTCAGCTCATAAGGGAGATGTTGTCGTTGGAAGGATAATTGAGGTTGGTCAAAAGCGGTGGAAAGTTGACATAAAGACAAGTCTCGATTCAATTTTGAATCTCTCGGCCATTAATCTTCCAACAGGTGAACAGGTGAGAAGTCAGTTACCTGACCAAATGGTATTAATGGATATTTATGTTTAATATAATATATTATTGTTATTATTATTGAGACAGTTTTATAGGTCAGTGGACATGGCAAAGGCCAAGATCAAGGGCACTTTAACAAATGTCACTTGTATGAGATGTTTAACAAATGAGTTTATGTTCCTCTTCAGTAGCACAATAGAGTTAGCTTTTGTAATGTTACATGATGTATTGAGATACATCTGTTGTTTTGAACTAGGCTTATGGGTCTTTTTAGTTTGGCATTTTTGCTATGACTTTTTTCTATTGGACTATTGTGAAAATATGCATTGGGCTCTGAAAATTTGATTATAGATATTTGTTTTATCACCTACTGGTGGTCTATCAAGATTTTAAAATGAATAATAGGCCAACATTATTTTAATGAAATTGTATCGAAGAACCCATTACTAAACACGTTACATTACTTGGCATTACAGTTGCTTAGTGGTGATATTGGCACTTTTGTGTTCCCTAAAGTGTTATCCTCCAATTCTGAGTAATCTCTATATTGCACTAAATACTTGCTGTATTGATGAATGACGAAATGTAAGTTTTGATGTTTTGATTAATGTTATTGCTGTTGATTTTGCAATTAGCAAACCAACTGAACTGGTGGAATTGATTTTCCATCTCATTGATCATTTTTGTTCTGATTTTAGCGAAGAAAGTGTGACGAAGATGAGAAATGGATGAGAGAATATCTGAAAGAAGGCGATGTCATCTGTGTATTCTTTTTCATTGCACTGATGATTACAGTAAAGCCTCGCTAATATGGACTTCAGGGTAAAAAAAACCGCATCCATATTAGCTGATATCTAAGAAACTGTTTGAGTCTTGACCAGTCTAAAATATTGGCCAACTTCTGTAATTGCACCGTGGCTCCACCTGGTGAATGGCAGACAAATTAAATAATTTTGTGATTGCATGCAGCATATTTAACAAATTCTTGAACTGCTGAGCATAATTATATAGTTTTAATCTGTTTGAAATAAATCTTAACACCTAAACTAGGCCGAAGTTATGGATGTTACGTCTCTCGGCCTTGTCAACATTCAGATTCGAAGTAAAGTCTATGGAAAAGTGAGTCTTTAACGCTACTAATGGAATATATTTATGCAAGTGGGGACCATTATGCCTACCACATAGTCAGTCAGATATGCTTAGGATGCACACAGTGTGTGTATTTTAATTACAGTAAATTGTAATTGGATGACAGCATTATGAATGATCACAGTAGACATAAAAGCCTGGTAACTTATATGAGCTGCTTAATTACTTATTTTAAATAAATTGTCAAATCATAAAATTCTTTTTTTCATGATGTATTTAAATTTGTGTTTTGGTTGTCATGCTGAAATTGTAGCTGTGCCAAGACCTTGTAATATGCATTTGTTCATCTTCGTCGAGTATCACAGTATGGCAGTTAATAAGTAATATTATATTTTGAATTGACTGTACTATATCGTCAGCATCACTGCAATGGCTGCCAAACATATACAGTACTGATTGTAGCTTGGTCAGGGAACATTGGTCAGTGTGCCGCCTTCACTGATTAAGAAACGGAAATCGCATATTCATTCCCTTAGTGTCGGTGCCAATATTGTCCTTGGAAATAATGGTTACATCTGGATCTCTCCAGGAAGTTTGGAAAAATCGTCTGGCTTCGAACAAGACTTTGAGGTAAAGTGTACTTTTATTGCAGAGTTTGTCTATGACCATCCGAAGGGTGAACTGGTGTGGGATGTAATTTGCACTTAACCTTAGGTGCTGGACATGTTCTGTGTGTGCATTCAGCAGATGGTGTGGGGTAGGCAGGGTGCTTTATATTTGATTAGCAATGGCAGCTTATGAAGACACATTCACTCTGCTGGTAATGCTGTTATAAAGACATCGTAAAGTAATAGATTAGGAAATTCAACATTGACCCTGTAGACTAAGTTATAGCAATTGCATTAAAAGAAGTGGGGTAGCATTTCTCTAGAAGATAACAGATTAGAATGCACTTAAATTGTAATTTATCTTTCGGGGATATGCAGGGATATATAGCTAAGATTTATGCTTAGTCAAAATTGCGAAATTTCTGTGTCAAGCATTTAGACATACTTAAACAATGGAGCAGTTATGTTGTTTGTGACACTATGCTATTGTTATAGAGTTAATTGTGTTGTTTGGTCTGTAGCCAGTGCAGAAATCTGAACAGGAGGTTGTTTCACGACTTAGAAATTGCATTCTGGCTCTGGCTGAGCGGCGGATGATGCTGTTCGACACGAGCATAATCTATGCTTACGAAGTATCGCTGTCTTACCAGGTAATTATATCAAGTTCATTGATTTTGTTCTCATAAACTTGTTCAACCGACAGCAATGCATTAATCGGAATATAAATAGCATTTGGTTGTTATTCACAGTAGATCCATGCGTATCTTTTGAATGAAAATGGTTCTAGCCTTGAAGTTTTGTCTGCAGGTAAAAGAACTTCTTCTGCCAACTGTCATCCAAGATCTTGCTGATAACACAAAACAAAGATTGACGAGAGAGTGGACTGAAAACTGAAGATTTCTAAACTCGATTGAGTGTTTGAGACAGTTCTCTAATAACTATGAGACCAGAACATACTTTCTTGTGAAGTACATTGCAATTGGTGGTGTTCAAGAGTTTTATAATATGATACATTGTACTTTCAAAAGATTTTAATTAAGTCAGTATAAATTTTAACAGTGCCAACCACTGTTCAGCATTAAGAAATTTCTAGTAGTTGAGGTTGTTTAATGACAATATTGTGGCAGATGACTAATCATATGTTTTATTATTATAATCTCTTCTAGTCTTTGGTGATTTGGTATTGGATGCAGATGCTGAAATTTGTTAAGGCTCAGGTTAATATCAAAACTGAGTGCAAAAACACAATGCCAGACTTCAAAGCTTTTATTTTATGCAATAATGTTACAGTGTGTACCAGACATTGTGAATGACTTTGGGTGTATGCATTGCAGCTACTGATAATGGTTAATTGTTTGGTATTCTTTTCCAGATGTTTTTTGACGTTCCCTCGTGATCTGTGTTCTTAGACAAGGACCTTTGTGGATCAATTTTTAATTTGGCAAAAAACAAGTTCTGGACTGCCAGAAAATTTAAATTCAAACTCAGAGGGAGACGGGATTGTCCTAGAATGGTAGAATGTATACAGAAATTTTTTTGTGGTTCATATACAGTAATAATAATGACAATTATGCACTTATATAGCACCATTTATAATACTAAGAGGGATTGATTGCTTATCTGACCAAAACTATGCCACCACTGATCTGAACAGATCGTTTGATCTGACTAAATTGGATTGGATTTAGTGTGCCATCGGCTAATGCTCTTGGTCGGGATAGGTCAACTAAATATTCATAAAGGGCCAATTTTTTTCATAATTGGTGTCCGAGGGTCAGGTTAAAAATGTAGTTGAAAAATGTTGTTCATAGGTAGTAATATAAAACAGATAAGTTGAAAACAACATAAAAAGACATAAATATACAGGGTATTTGTATGTATGAGAAAACAGTTATTTATCGTTTCAGTATCTTTGCTGGCCATTTCACACATCCTGACAGCCGGATCTGGCACGCAGGCCGCCACTTGAATATCTCTGCTTTAGACATTATGATTGTGGCGCCACAGAAGTTTCTATATTAATTGCCGCCTAATTGTGTGGCTGGCGCCATACTATAGTAGTTGCAAAGAACTAAAGCTGCCGTAGTCGACGTTCTTGCTGCCTACGGCAGCTTTAGTTCTTTGGTAGTTGTACTAGTTGATTAATGTTTGTCACATTCTATGTCTGGCGGCGACGCAGCGTCAGTCGAATTAAAATGGCGGAAAACGAAGCGGTATTTGAAGTAGAGGAAATTCTTGACGAGCGTTTAACAAATGTAAGTTCTTTTTGTAATTAAAAAAGCACGATTAACTTAAATTTAAGGAATCTAAATGGACGCGAGATAAATCCGTCGTGTTTCTTATGTTCATTATTCTCGATTTTTAATTGTTATGATTGGCACTGCAATGTCCCCTCTAAGCTGGCGCACAGTTTCTAGCTCGTAGCGCACAGATTTTGCGCTAGCGTAGGAGAAGGCAATATGGAAAAATTGTGTTAATTAGTATTAAAAGAAAAGAAAATGCAAGCAATCAAGCAGCGCCGTTGCAAAACATGCGTTAACTTTAAGCGCAGCTCCACTACTTTCGTCAATTAGTTAGCCTAATTCTTTTCGTTCAGTTTCTTAGCGTGCGGTGATGTTGTCTCGTTACCGTAGACGGCAATCATGATGTAAAGTAGGCCTAATCATTTCAACTCAAGTGGAGCTGGTTGATGGGGTTTCTGTCGAAACTTAGACGCCGGCTGTAACTTCACGCACATGTATACAACTGAGTGAAATTTGCGAATATCTAACTTGAAACTTGCAATTGGTTTGATTAATTATCATAACATTACTAAAATATAGCTTCAGCCTTCAGGTACTCCTTAGGACTGAAACTTATGGTTGACTCAACATCAGCAGCGCAGTCTGAATATATAGGACTATCCACTGGTTGCACATCTGTGCACACCGTTAGGCCTACTAAATTAAACGACCGTTACGACGGCACGTTGGTGTAAATTGGTAAAGCAGATTGGTTTACTGTACTTAAAGACCATTAAACGTCTTTAAACGGACAATAACAGCGAGTGTTTGATGCGCAATGTTGACGTGTTGTTGAATTGTGAATAGGAAAACATTGAATAATCTGTTAGCAAGTCATCTTTTTTCATTTATTCCAAAATCATATCATGCAAAGATGTTAGGCTACTGTTTCTGTACTGTGTAGAGGCCTATATGTCATAATTTATATTATTGCAAAGTCTGATGGTGGTGGCCATTCTCCTGTGGTACCTCCAGTTTTAATAAAGATAGGTTTACCTAGCTTTGTTGAACTATCATGCCATTTACAGTTATTGTATTCCTGCTGAAAACATCAATATATTGACAATGCTTTTACAATGAAAACAGACAAAAGATGATAAAAAATAAATTAGAAATTTCTAACACTATTTTGTGTCAGTTTCAACATTTTGCACAGACACAACATTTTTGTTGTAAAACTCGGCTCACGAGTTTTTGATTTTGCACATGAGCCAGCAATCATTAAAGGGAACATTGATCGGCACACGTCATCATGGTGCAAGGCATTCAATATATATAGGACATTTCGGCGGCTTATAGTGGTTCTTGTAGTGTTGTGTTCGTCCCCAAAACATAATGCTAGAAAGGCTTCTGTTGAAATTTGATATTATTGTTGACAATTTTTACACAATACTGAACATTCAGGAGACTGCTTAATGGCTAACACATTTTATATAAACTATTCAGATTGTATTCAACAACATTTAGTGAATATTGCTGCCAGATATTATAGTTATTTAGATTGTGTTAAATCCAGAATCCTCTCTTTTGAATGTTATGCAGACAAACAAAAAAGGTCTTAGTGAAATATTGGGACTAAGCAGGTTTTTTGATGGAGGAGTCTAGGCTACCCCTTCCCATGTACAGTATCACCCTTGCTAGTAACCAGTTGTAAGCTGACTTTGATGTGAATTATATTGTGTTGGTTAAAGAATTGACTCATGTGCTATTAAATGTAGTGAATGGGATTGTCTAGTCCTCCAGATTATAATCACTTAGCCAACTAAGTCTTATTCAGAATGTTTAACTCTTTTACCCCTGCAATCTCTATAACCAATGCATTATGAAGTTTAAAAGGAAAGGGTTAAGGACCAAATGTATTTTGAGCCATCAGCACTGACTTAATAGTATCTCAAAAAAGGGCAAAAGATGGAAGGGCTACACTCTCTTGGGCCAAGTTTTGAAACTGCAGCTTCTAGGCCTATATTCTGATCTGGTGGTGATTTTGTTTTGGTCACTTGATAAGAAAGTTAAAATGGGGCAGCAGTGATAGCCAAAATGATGGACTGTGGTCTTGAAAGCCAAATTTTTTTGTGAGTAGAATGTTCTCAGTCCAATATAAACCAGACCTAGTGAAATTTTTCTAGCCACATTTTTAAAACTTTGGTAGCCCTGGAAATCATAATCAGATAATGCTTTATTTATGCTATGTTTGTTTGTTTGCAGAAATTTGAATTAATTTTTTCTGCTGTAGTTTTTATTAGTAAATCTGATTGATTTTGTAAGGGCAAGCATTGGTACAAAGTAAGATGGTTGGGCTACGGTCCAGAGGACGACACATGGGAACCTTCTGACAATCTCAAAACTTGTGAATTTGTGCTTGAGCAATTCTACTTAAACAACCGGAAGCACTCGTCGACCAAGGTAGTTTTATGATTTCAGAATTGAAATTATTTTTACTTCTGCTGAATCCAATGCAGATGAATACTTTTGACATCATCAACTTCACATATTGATAGGCTAGAAATGAATGGGATCCACTTTTATGATCCATTCAGATCATGTTATGGGTCTAGTTAAGTCTTGTTGCTGATCCATGTTATTTGGTCTGATATGTATGCAAATGGATGAAACAAACTGGTATTGTGAGATATAGTTGATTTCATGCATGTATTCAGTGCTATAAGAGCTATATGACCCATGTGGCTCAGAGTAAGAATGAACCAGAGTCCATATGGTTGGTTCAGTGTTATGCTACTGCATGTATTGCATTGAGCAAACATAATTGAGACTAGACTACAGATTCTGCAAATTCAGACATGAAGACCACACTACAGAATGCAGTTAGGCCACTAGATGCTGCATTTTTGCAGACAATGCACTGGCAGTAGACTTTGTGCTAAATGCTGAAGTGCTTGTATTGCTTTCACTGTTCTTAGTGAGAGTCAACTCATGATAATGACAACTGTAGAATTCAGAAGTTAATCAGTGACAATTCTAATATGAAGAGGACCATTGCAGTGAAAGCAGTTCTTGTCTTACCTTAGACATTTTCTGTGTTATTATCAGTGATGAGCAGGATTGACTGCTAAGACTATCCTGCTAAATATTCACTCTTAAATGTTAAAAACAGCATATCTTGATCAATTTTTCTAAATGATCCAATAGTCAGAAATTCTAACAGGGCTATAACCATAATTCCATTCTAATTTAAGCTCTGCAAATAGAATTTTGTTGGTGCTTTTAATTACTGAATCAATGTCACTCTCTAGTTCTAGAAGATGATTTTATTTGATATTCTAAAAATTACTATTAGGCTGAACAATTACCTTGTTTTTATTTATTTTTTGATTTCTGAAATTTTACAATTGAAGAATTTATTTAAGGTGCGTGATGATTGAATTACAGGCAAAGGGGAAAACATTCAAACCAAAGAAGAGAGGGCCGAAAAAGCCCAATTTTGTCCTGCTTTCATCGTCTGACGAAGAGGCCAACACGGTGAAGGACAAATTCTGGCAGGATCTTGGAAAGGGAGTCGCACCATTTCCATACAACGACCTGTATTCAAATGTTAAGCATACGACACGCAGTACGCTGCCCCTGAGGACGTACAGTAGATCCGAGGGGGAGCTAGAGTCAGACGATGCTACCAAAAGTGACAAAAGTGATAAGAGTTTCGTGGAAACTGAAGAAACAAGATCAAGAACAACAAAATCCAGACAAAGAGGCCAGCCGAGAAGCGCTCACTCCAAGTCATCCAAGAAAAGTGCCGAAGGAAATGTGGCAGGATCTTTATCCATATCTGGTCATTCCAGCAGGGCATTGGGAAATGAAACTAAATGTACAGTTGAAGGTACATCTTATGCCTTTGCTTTATAAAATGATTCTCATATATGCATAGGCACCAACTTACAGCAGATATGCAATATCCAAGTTAAACTTATTGCAGATATTTGAAGAGCGTTATTATTATATTGATTGTGAATAAAAGCATTGTAAGGTTATCAATTAAATGTGACTGTTTCCTTCTTAATTCACTTAGATTGCTATGGACAATTTTTTCTTAGTTTTAGTCACTATGAAAACACTTTTAAACATGTAATGCTAAAGCCAGGGGCACCAACGGGTGATGAGCCCACGGTTAATGATGATGATGATGATGATGATGATGATGAATGTAATGCTTGTGACTGATTATTGTTGTTAGAAGGTGTTATTAGAGGTTATTAATTAAATTCTTGACGGTTGCTTGATGAGAGAGAGCATTCATGAGGTTTTGTTTGTTTGGTGTTTTTTGTAAATGTAGGTGGCAACAGTAGCAGTTTGAACTTGACACCTGGGAAAAAGCATGAAGTGAAGTTAAAGGAGTCAACGACAGTAAAGGCAAAGCATGGAAATGTTAAAGACATTTGTAGTAAGTGTGGACTTACGAAACCTACCAGGAAAGTTCCACTGGAATTGCCTTTATTCGATGGAAGCAAGCTGGAGCTCAATGACAGAAAAATGCTCGGCAAAAGAACTTCCGAGAAGCACAGCAAAGATAGCACTGCCGAGTCTCACCAAGAGTGCAAAACACAGAAACATGACCCTGGAAGTACCGGTATTATGAGACCACCAATGACAGGCACTGAGCCGAGATACAGCTCTGAACTAAAGCACAAATCGTGTCTTGAAAAACACACTTCATCCAGAAAAAGACACAGGTCAGCTGGAGATAAGCACAGATCATCTGTAGAAAAGCTCCAATCTACTGAAGAAAAACATAGATCGTCTTGCTGTTGTGATTCAAGAAGGGAAAATGTTGAATCACATAGATCAAAAATCAAAGAAGACAAATTACATTCAGAGTCTGTAAAGCATCTGCTTTGTAAAGATGAGCATGTTAAACAGAGCCCTGTTGAAACTTCAAGGCACGATAAAAACAGACATGAAAACAAAAACAAACAAGAGAAGATTGAGAAGTCGGGAGTCAGTGAAAGTGCGAGTGACAGAACGTCTTTGGACACTGCTAACAGAGAGAAATTAGTGCTGAAACTAAAAGTGCAAAGTGATGGGAGCCTTAAAAAGATGCCAAAGGTGAATAACATCGATTCGGACACAACGTCGTTATTGAGAAATGAATCAAAAGCAGAGACTTCCAGTAAGTCGCATCATAAAGATCAGTCATCTTCAGCAAAGCAGAGTATAAAATCTGACAAGCATCAAGTCACTCAGCACAAAGACTCTGATCATTCAGTTTCAATGAACAGCAAAAAAAGAGAAGAGAAATCGCACAAGTCTCACCATCATGAACATAAGTCCCACTCGGCGCATAGACCAAACTTTCCTCGAGCACAGAATCATGGAGCCGAGTCAAATTTGGAGAGCAAGGAACAGAAACAAAGGTCCGAAGGCAGGCATCCAGATTTGCTGAGAAAATCCCATACAACTGACTTAAAGAACAGAGCATTGACTTCATCTAAAGAAGTTCATCAAAAGTGTAAGGTGGCATCAGAGAAACGAGAGTTGGAGCATGATGAGAGGACTGAACCAGCTTCAAAGCGGGTGAAACTTGCATGCTGTGGGAATGTGTCTTTCGGTCAGTCCAACAGCATTACAGGCTCTCTGACCAATGATAAATTTGCCCCTTCTCAAGGGAATAAAGCAGATAATGTTGGTGAAAGCAGTCTCAAGAAATCACCCAATTCTCATGAAACATTTGGGGCTGAAAAACAGTGTCAATCTTCAGGGGTTCTGAAGCACAGATCAGTGGCAGTTAAAAACAGTGATGAACAGCTTTCAATTGAAACATCTTTTCTTCCAGCTGAACTGGTTGCAGATAAAGTGCCTGAAAAACTAATACAAAAAGATACATCACTTGAAGGAAATGGGCCTGAAGAAAGAGAACAGAGCAAAGGATCGACTGAAGAAAAAGAGCCTGAAGAAAGAGAACCAAAAGAAGGATCGACTGAAGGAAAAGAGCCTGAAGAGGAGAGAACCAAAAGAAAGGAGAACCAAAAGGAAAGGATCGACTGAAGGAAAAGAGCCTGAAGAAAGAGAACCAAAGGAAGGATCGACTGAAGGAAAAGAGCCTGAAGAAAGAGAACCAAAGGAAAGATCGACTGAAGAAAAAGAGCCTGAAGAAAGAGAACCAAAGGAAGGATCGACTGAAGGAAAACAGCCTGAAGAAAGAGAACCAAAGAAAGGATCAACTGAAGGAAAAGAACCTGAAGAAATAATACAAAAAGAAACTTCTATTGAACTCCAAGTGTCTAGTTCAGTTCTTAGATTTACTGTGGACAGCTCTGTGATGGGAACATTAATGAAATTTGAAGTTGAAGCCTCAAGCTGTCATGATGCTGCTAAGCAGACTTTGGATGTTGATGGGTTGAAGGAAGCTGAAAGCATCCGGTTGCAGAACTGTTCAGTGAATGGAGTTTCGTCTCATGTCCACAGCACGGAGGAGGTATGTGGTGAAGAGACTGCTTCCGACAAAAGCAGTCTTCCGTGCAATTCCGGAAAGGCAGAACAGTTGTTGGATGCCAAGATAAGTGAAGGAGTTGCTGTTGAAGAGGAGAAAATTGCAGCTTCAAATGCTCTGTCTTCCCAGTTTGTATGTGAATCCCATTTGGCAGAGAGATGCACAGGCAGTAAGGCAATCAAAGAGCAAAGGATTCTACAGGATGTTTCAGAATCGTGCGTTGTACAGCAGACTTCTGATGAAAAACCTACATCTGATGTAGCCGTTAGAGCTGAAAATCTGGAGTTAGAAACCAAAAAAGTCGAAGAAGAGACTTGTGGGATTTTGGCTGGTGTGCAGTCACTCGAAAGACACGATGAATTCCCAGCACCAAATGACCAAGCAGTTGACATATTTGAACAAGAAAGCCTTGTTACTGCTTGTAAGTCAGATGGTAGTCTTACTCTTAGCAGCAGTGAAAGTAAACAATCTTCATTTGATTCAATTAGTTTGCAGGAACATTCTTACTGCTATCCTACTGAAAAAAACGACAAGTACAGAGATGACAACAACTCAGAAACAAGATGTGAAAAATTTGATGATATACCAGAAGAAGAGATATCGTCGAATTTGAATTTATATTCAGACTATGTGATTGAAAATAGCATGGTTGTGGAGAAAAATGTTGATGCTGAATTGCCAAAGGAATATTTTGGGGACCCGTACAACGCACAGAACAAGAAAACCGACACTACAGTATGGTGCAATACTCCTCTACTGGACTCGAACCAAAGTAAAAGTAGTCTGTTTGGTCGACGTGAGGATGCATTCCAAAATTCTCCAGGCTCTTCTGAAGATGTCTGCGAGGAAGTTTGCTGCTTCTGTGACAAATGTAGTCTTAATTCTAAGAACATTGACGGTCAACAAGAGGAACCAAGCACTAAAGGAGAGGTCAGGCACCACCTGTCCAAAGTAATGGCCGAGCTATTCAAAATGTCTTTGTCAAGCTACGATGATGAACCTGTTGATATTTCTGCCAAGATTGGCACTGAAGAAAATGCCTGCTCTGGCAGTATTGAAGCCACGGAGAAAGTTAGTACCGCCGAGCTGAATGATTTCCGGCTGTGTGGCGGCATGACGATTAAACTGAGGAACGTCGGTGTTCTCGAGATGAATGAGCTTGTCCATATTCCCCCCTGTGATCGCGTGACTGCATACGAGACAGTGGAGACTGCATACGCTCGAATTGAATCAGATGACAAATTGAATGTTGTGGTTGGAAATGACGAAGTTTCTTGTAATTCGACCCGAGGAGACGTGGCGGTTGCTGGTGATAAGGGCTATGTAGAGAATTCAAGCGTAGTCAACGAAGTCGTGGATATGTCATCTGGGGATGGGATGAAGACTCCAGTAGTGGCTTTTTCAAATGCATCCAAGATGTCTGTTGCTTTAGGCAACACTGATGCTGTTGAGGCTTTTGTAAGCAGAAGTTTCGAAACTGCCAAACGGCGGCGTGGAGCCGAAGTCTGCTGTGCAAAGAATAATCGACCTGGTTTTAGTGATGCACGAGGGAAACCGAAAGTGCACGGGATTAAAGCTTCCGTCAGAAGAAAATTTAAAGCAGTTGAGGTGAAGGATAGACTGGATAGCCATGCAGTTCGAAAGGGTCGACTTGATGGGCAGACTGGGCAGCGAAAATTGGCAAAATTAAAAAAGCAGGCTGAAAATGCCGCAGGAGTTCAGGCTAAAGATTTGACCGTAAGAAGTCAGGATGCGGGAATCTCTAATCAACAAGTTACGAACACTGACAAGAAAGTTAACGAGAAATTGGCAGGCAATGGAAACTACGTAAAGATCGCCACGGAGCTGGTGAAAAGGATAGCCGATGCTGCGAAGCATTCGTCCGTGTACAGCACTTTGGCTAAATTTAATGTGGGTCTTAAACAGACTCTATGCGAAGGGAATGAGCTTGCGTCCAAGTCAACAAAGCAGCCGGGTGCCAAAGATTATTCTTCACCACCTTCAACCAAAGTTCAGGAATCTGAGCATAGCAAGGAACCTGTGGAACAAATGAAAACAGACTTTCCGGGAGAAAGTGCTGGCGATGTTGACGAGTGCATGCAAGATTCGTCGGCCGATAAAACAAAGGATGATGACATGTCAGTTGTGAAGAAGCTGGAAGATGCTGCTGCACTGATGGAAGCTTCAGTTTCCGATCCTGGTAGGTCTTCTGTGATCGACAGATCTAAAGAAAAGGTAGATTCCGGTAGCAGCAAATCCATTGTTTCCTGCTCAGAGAAGAATATTGTAGATGAAACTGCAAAAATGAATGTCATCAGCACGAGTGATGATTCAGAAATGAGTGGAACAATGAAAAGAGGTATGCTGTCTATTTGCTTTTGTGTATTATCTGTAGCTTCCTCAGTTTTTCCAGTATCACTCCTTGTCCTTTTTGCTCTAATTGTCCATCACTCTGTCTGTCAGGTATCACATTTGAAAATAATTTGAATGATTGTGGTTTTGCAATTATTTGTTTTTTTGCCTGCCCTTTGATGTTAAGAGGTTTGTGACTTTGGATCATTAATATGTTTGTATTTTCTTTAGATAAACCTCCATTATACGACTTGATGGCATTTGGAATAGACATTTCTAAACTAGTAAGTTTAAAATGATACAAATTATTTTAGGCAATTTGACATTTGAAAATCATATCCTAAATGTTAGTGTGATCATCATCATCAGCAGCATCAGCATCATCATCATCATCACCACCACCACCACCACTCCACCGTTACCATCACCATCTTGTGTGATTTACTTCTTCCCTGATTAATGGCTTGATAAAGTTGATTAGCAGAAGGTTTGTTGGCTATATATTTCAGCGTGAAATCAGCAGTTTGCAGCCTTCAATTTGCTGGGGGGGGGGGGGCATTTGCTGATAGAATTTGGTCCCCCAGAATGGTTTCCCTTTCTCAGAGCACGAAATTCTTATTTCAGGACCATTGCTTCAGTTCTGAAGGGACCCAACTGATTGTCATCTCTGCTGTTTTGTTGTTCACTTCTTATTTTCTTTTATTGTTTTTATGTTTTTTTAGCCAAAAGCTAAGTTTCCCGATTTAGAACACTTTACTAACGGTGAGCATTGCATTGCCAGATATTTGCAGAGCTGCTTTGCTTCACAGAGCTGTTCTTCTAATAATGCACTTACTGTTGTTGTTGCTTCATCATCACCACCACCACCACCACCATCATTGTCCTTGTCATCATCATCATCTAAATGCATTTTCAGAACCTTTTAAGAACAAACTTATTCCGATGTTTATCGTTGATACGTTTAGTGGCAGATTCTGTAATAGTAATTATTTATAGCAGAAGTTTTTCATCAGAGTTGTTATAACTAGTTGTAGCTGATAAAAAAACTGTTGCAAAGACATTTAGATAAAACTGTGATGAGAAAAATCTTTACAATGAATGTCATATAGAATTTTCAGTAATGACAATGTAATTTCATGAAAAATTCTAAAAATAAAGGCATGATTTAACAGAGAGGACAAAATGCTTGTATATTAAGTTATCAATCAGATTTTTCTGCTTCTCTCTCTCTGCAGATGAGCTCAGGAGTGCAGTCTTGAGAAATGACATGACCCTACTGAGATATGCTTTGGAAAAGCGCGATGGTACATGGAACCTGGAACAGCGAGACGACCACGGCCAAACTCTGCTGGTGGTGGCCATTAAACATGGTTGGTGTTTTTCACAACTCATTTCACACGACTCTGGTGGTTGTCTATTCTATATTTCAGTGTTATTACTGTTCACTTGGATAACTGTGAGTCAATATTTTGTGCTTTTTTAGGTAACTATTTTCTAGTTCGACTGATGCTTGAGGCAGGCGCCAAGGTGAATGTGAAGTTAAAGGATGGGACAACGGCCCTAATGGCTGCTGCTCATCTGGTAATCTTAGCTCTGTTTTTCAAAATTTATTCTGCACTCAATTAATTAGTATTTTTATTGACCACTTATTGGATCATCACCACCATCTTCATCATCATCATCACCACCACCAACTTCATTGTTGTAGTTATGTTTGCTTCTCTATATGAATTGAATTTCCACTATAACTGAGCATTGGTTAGTGAAATCAAGTAGGGATTGAGTTTGCAAGTTCATTCAAGATTATTATTATTATTATTATTATTATTATTATTATTATTATTATTATTATTATTATTATTATTATTATAGCTGGGTTTATATTGGTTCAGTGTGATCTTTCCTATGTGAGAACCACTATGTTACATTTATCCTTTCATTCAAACTATGGTTTTGTTTGTTCTTTCTTTGTCTTGATCTTGAGTCTAAAAGTAAGTGCCACTGGTCATTTGCTGAATGTAACAGTATTAGTAATTGTACTTTTGACATCTATATCTTATTGTTTTTGTTGATTTTAGGGTCGTATTAGCATTTTGAATGAGCTGATTCGGTTTGGAGCACGTTTGAATGATGAGACATCGGATGGAGAGACTGCTTTGACAAAGGTTGACTGAGATGTTTGACCAATTATATTTTAAAGTACTGACCTTTATTGTACTCTTTATTGTACTTGTTATATACCCCGATATGGTTTTTGCTTCTGCTGTTTTGCAAAGGCTGCAAGGGCTGGACATCGCGATGTCTTCCACCGTCTGTTGGCCTGCGGCACCAACGTTTCTCCTGCTAAAGTCAACAGCGTCAGAATTTCAGATGTCATCAGAAATAACAAAGACTTGCATGCTCTTTTTCAATCTCACATTCAAGTGTAAGAAGTGAAATGCTACTTTCAATGGTCTATTCATTCATTTTACCTATGAATTTATTTCATTATTTTGCTTTTGTACATCTAAAACACAGTCAAATTGACTGTCTGGCTCCTATATTTGTTTTGCCAAATTACTTAGTACAGTCAATCCTGTTTGATGTCACTCCCTTTGACTTTGTGTTCCTTTCATTGTGACAACATTTCCCATCTTCATTCAATATCAATGCAATGTAATAAACTTCTGTTAATGTCCTCTTATGCTTATTATTTGATGCAAGCAATTCCTTGAAAGTGTCATTAGCTGAGTTTGACTGTAGCATATCTGCCTCATGTGTTTCCTATCATAATTGCATCTTAAACTGCTGTTTTATTGCATTGATTCTGCAAATATTATTATTAATATTTTTATTATTACTTTGTTGTTAAAGCATGCCATGTCATTCACAAAGTGAAGAATCATAAGTAGGGAGTGAGCCGGGGGTGGACAACTTGCCCGAGTTTGCTACGCAGTGGCTTTGGTAGAATTCAAACCCGCTACCCTTCGGTTGCATGGCAAGAATCCTCCTACCTACGATTAAGATCTGCAGGAGAACTTGGTAAAAATACATTGCCTATCATTTCTACCATATCACTGTAACTGATTCCAGATTGGAGGAGGATTTTGACGGCCGATGCGAGGCAGCAATCAGAGATGCTGCAACACTCGTACGCCCGCTCTTTCCTCTTCAGTGTTTTGACATCACAGACGAACGTGACTTCAAGATGAACTTTGAATGCCGTGATCTTCAGCCTCTCAATAAAGGTTCATTGGGTTTTGTTCGGATGCAGCTGCATGAAGTTTTTCATGCGGAATCATTGAAGAATTTTACTGAAATAATATCGATTGAGTGACTTGAATGTTGCATTTAGATTTCTTAATTTTAGTTGTGCAAATTTGGCTTAAATTATAATGGTTCAACTATTTTGGGTTACTGTGAAGCAAGTTAGCGGTAGCATTTAGGAAATTGCTCAGATTATGACAATAGCTGGATTTTATGTGTGGTTTCGTAGGATTTCTTTTGTGTTGAAAACCACTGTTTGTGTGACACAATGATAAGTGTAACATTAGAGGAATGACAATAGAAGAATTGGACTGTATGTTTCATTAGGGTTTTTGCCTGTGGTATTCATTGGTCATGCCCATGTGAGCTTCCAGTCCATTCAGTGTCTGCTGAAGTTGAACAGCTATGCGGTCAAGTCTATTATCCTCAACGGACATAGACAGCGATGTGTGGAGAATGTAAGTTGACACATGATCACTGCACTCGTTATTTATTATTTATTTATCTTGTATTTTATGAGTGGCAATCATGATATCACGGTGGCAGTTGTGTTTTTCTTGTAAAATCTGTAGTGGGTTGTAAAGGGTTTTTAATGTGTTGTCTTTATAATTGTTGATTTAAGCAGTCACATGATTTACAGATGAATGTAGTATTTTTAGTATTAGTCCAATTTGTTAATCTAACTTATTACAGTAATAGATTTAAGGACATTACTTTGGTACTACATGCAGAGACATATTGAGGCTATATTGCCATAAGGGTGTACAAAATAAGGGTAAATTTGTACAAGGACATGTGAATTGGCTGGTGCTCTGTGTGAAAGTTTTGATTGGCACTATAGAAATTTGATTTACTTATTTGCTTACTTGCTACTATTTTACCTGATGTTTAAACGGCGTTTCCTGTGTGTTGGTTTTTAATATTATTCAGGATGAGCCATTTTGCTTCAGTTTGGTTCCTCTTAGTGATGGAATCAACTACTTGACTGTTCTTTTGGAAGGATGGACTGACCCAAAGGCAAGTAGAATCTCTTCTACGCTCCTGTTGTTAGTTGATGTATTCATATCAAAATATAGGAGATCTAGAAAACTGTAGGGTTGTTTTGATATCAATACTTATTGACCTGAATCTTGTATGATTTTGATTTGACTTGCCATTGGCTGATGCTTCCCTGCATTATGAAGTGGCGCTATAGAAGTTTAAGATCAGATTAGACTAATATTAAATGATGGGGCATGGTGGTTGGGACAGGGTCTGACCTTTAAGGTCTCGGGTTGTCAAATCTGCTGGATGGTTCCTACGATGAATTTGCCATTACTACGTTTTGCCAATATTTTGCTTTTTGTGCCAAAATCTAAACAACATTTTGGTAATGTGGTAATTCCGCATGTTTTATTGGCATGGTTATTTTATTCATGTGTTTGTGATCTGAATGACCTTTCTGGATTGACCTGGCTCTGTTGGCTGACGTCTTAGGCTTTATATAATGTATAAATGAAACTGATACTAAAGCATTCATTTTATGAAGTTTTCTACCTTTGGTGGGCCTAATTCGTGATGTTCAACTTTTTATATCAGCTGTCACACTTTACAGTTCTCTGCTTAATAGATTAACTCAGGGACTGTTTTAAGAAAAATTTATCACTGCACTAAACTCAGAAATTTTGTGGACATTCGCGCAAAAAACAAGCAAAAATAGGTCGTCTGGAAAATTTATCACTGCACAAAGAACAGAAAATTTCATTTTACCACTGCACATTTTCATTTTATTACTGCAAATTTTGTGTATCATTGCACGTTAAAACAGGTCCTGGATTAACGTGTTTACAGCTCTACTAAAAACGTATGTGATACATAACTTCTGTTTGGTAATTTTTTTGTAGTTGAGGATGGTAATGCGTGCGTACGAGGTCCTTGTTCTACCCTAGAAGATATTTGTCTTCGAGTATTTTGTTAAGTTTTTGGGATATGTTCTGGAGTGCAGGAGTTGAATTGACGTGGCATATTTTGCTATTTGTCAGCTGTATTTTCCTGTCAACATAGTTACATAGGACTGTGAATTCTTTAGCTTGTTTTGTTGTATATTTACATTCTCATTGTCCAGAATGCTGTGAAAATTTTGTTTTCAGTTCTGACAACCATCTTGGTTTCATTTTTGTGATCTTGTTAATTTAGTCCGACAGTTGACAGCATATAACATATTGTGATCTGGTCCAACCGATAGCTACAGTAGACCTATAGCTTCACTGGTAACTGCTAACTGAGGTACATTGGAAGTTGTTTAAATGGAACTGTGCTGTGAGATTTGTTGCAAAGTACTGCTGTTTGGTTTTTATGAAGAAATTTGAACATGTCAATTTGTTCATGGACTAGGGTCCGTGTTTGCAGTTTTTGTATGTTCTTTTTCTATTTTTGTATGTTGCAGTTGTTTGTATGTTCTTTTTCTATTAAAATGTGTTCAGTCTCTTAGCATCTAGTGACCGGAGTATTTGATGAGTCAGCATGAAGTATTTAGGCATGCTAGCCGAATGAAATATATTTAGCTTGTAGGGGAGGGTTCAAAGTTTTTGACATTTCATTATGGGGCAGTGGCAGCTCCAGGATTTGGCAAGTGGGAGGCTGTTGGGGTGGCAACTTATAATCATGGGGGGGGGCAACCATTTGTTGTTAGGTATGTAGTATTAAGTATAAGGTCCCAACAGGGGCCAGACACTCAATATGAGGGGGGCTCAAGGCCCCTGATTTGGATCGACCTAACGCAAAACAAGAGTTTCACGGAAACTACATGAGCCACTGTTATGGGGTCACTGAAAGTTTGGCAGTTGTTGATAAAGGGGTGGGTGGGGGTAACATTGTCTAAATTTTTTGACATACAGTAATTAATGGGCAATTCCTTGTAGGTTCAAAGTTTATGCTATATTTGTGAGGGTCACCGACAGTTTGACAGTTGTTGACAAAGGGGAGGGAGAGGGTAAAAATTGCCAAAAAATTGTTGACGTAATTAATGGACAACCCCTAGGTCATACTCATGCTTGATTTTATTTAATAAACGGGCTCTTATTTTTCATTGAGGTCAAAGTTTGTGACTTAAAAATTATGCCAAAACACTTGCCAAAACACTTGTTAGCGCTAATCACTCCTTTTCATAGAGAAATCTACTAGTTTTTGCGACGGTGCCTAATAGTTTTTAAAGAGAAAACTCAGCGGCAACACACGATCATTGGGGATATCGGCGACGATGTTGATGGTCGTCGTTGTCATTTATGTAGCTCCGTGATTGGGTTGAAATATATAAAGATGGGAAATGATTCTAGCAGAGAATTTTCGTTGGACGAGAAGATCGAGACGGTGTCGAGCAACATCTGGACGCTGTACCGATGCGTGAACGCCGATGGCAGCCCTTCGTCCGTCTTTCTGTACGATCTTACATTGCCCCGATGCAAACGCCAGTTTGTCGAAAATGCTGCGAAGGTTTTTATTTATTTCAAATTCTTAAAATTTATTATAGTATAAGAATTTCAGTTGATCGCATTCTATAGCAGAAACGCTCAATATATGAGTGATCCTCGAGGGGCTGTGTGCGTTTTAATGATTATGATGATAATGGCGACGACGACGATGCACTTCTATAGCACCAGATATAATACTCGAAAAGTATCAATCGGTGGTACTCCATATCAATCAGCAAAAGGCCAAGTCATTCCAGGGATCAGTCAGAGCGGGAAAACAGTCACATGCCCAGCCTAACAGTTCTGAAAAAATCCACAAGCCTAATATTGGTGCGGATCCTAACTTTTGCTTGAGAAAATCGAAGGACGCTTGTCTTTCAGAGTTCCATTCGAACTTCTACATTCTTGCGTGTGAGTTGACTGAGATTGTCAGTTATGCCGGCGAAGTTGGGATGAAACGGCGATAATGAAATAATATGAGGCATTCACGTCAATTTCTAGGAAATGCACGTTAGAAAATTTTCGACTTTGGGAATAATTGGGAGGTGGATTTCGCAGGCCCGGAGTCATTTTGCTGTTGCTTGAATATTCTAGAATTTTCTTTCCACTATTTCGACTGTCATTTGAAAATATTTTAAGGACTTTGTATGTGTTTGCATCTATTCTTAAAAGCCATTTAACTTAAAATGGATATATTTAATGGTAGAATTGTGACCACTGTTTTATATCACCTATTGCATTACATATTACACGATCAGTTTTACACGATATATAGTAATATATGTTGTAAATTTGTGTGTCGGTATGCATGTTGGTTTCAATTTTGTAGTATTTGAAGATTTTGCGCCATCCTCACATAATTCGATTCCAAGCAATAAGTTATTCGTCAAGGGAAGCATGGCTGGTAACAGAGCATGTTACACCTCTGGAGCTGCTGCTGGAATCATTGACGGCAGATGAAATTGTTGCTGGAATGTACAACCTCATTGAAGCTTTGTCATTCCTACATGACCGGGTAGGGCTTTGAAAGATCTGCCTACAAAGAATTCTAATTAATAAGGTTGACTGTTACTGTGAATATTTCTTGAACCCTTGGCTTATAATCCATAGACTGTCCACTGGTTGTTGGGCCTGGCATCCTGGATTTGACCTGGATCTTGTGCGATTTTGATTTGATGTCATTGTGGCTGATGCTGCTATGTTTTTTAATGCCCATTCATATGCTTGGCATTAAATAGTGGATAGCACTTCATTTCTGATCAATTTTTCTCTTTGACTTTGTGAACTGTAAATGCAGGGTAATCGTTGAACATTGGCTAATTCCAGAAATCAGAAGTAGAAGAGCATTGCTCCTAAAGTTCCATAATACTGATGTTTAATCAGCCTGTGGCCACAAATAGTCATTAGTCAAGGGCCTTGCATGGAATTATGGGAATACTCAGACTTACAACATACTGTTACTTCTGCTAATTCTTTACGTCTTATTCTAGAGAATACAAGAAGGTCAATAACAGGTTTAATGTCAACTACAGAACGAGCTCCAGGAGGTCGCACAATTGCTTATAAATCCAGTTTTTGTGTGATTTTTGCTACTACTTACTATTTGGAAATCTTCTTTTGACTGTATGCATTTTCTTAAGCATTGTTATTGCTTTCATATGCTAAGTTGTGCACTATACTTCACAGTACAGTAGCAATGACCACGAAGGTAATTAAAGGCGTAGAGTCAATAATGAATAATAGAAAGATAGCTTCTTTTCTAAAGGGAGGTCTTTGCCACAACAACGTCAGTATTTCATCGGTGTTTGTGGCGGACGATGGAACATGGAAGCTTGGAGCGATGGAATGTGCTTGTCCTTTTGCCGAAGCATCGTCCGCTTTCCTTCTCCAGTGTCAGTCAATTCGTTCTGAGAAAGTTATTGCCCCTGAAGAGAAGGTAATCATCCAGGAATTATATAAGTTTTATTTCATGGAGTTTACACTAAGGCTTGTGCTTCGTGACATTATCAATTTCTGTTATGATGATTATGAAGGTTATGCTGGTGATGATTACAGTGATGGTTATGATGACGATGACAATGATGGGCTTATAGTGGCTCAGTAGGTTCAGTAATGTGTTAGATTAACTGTGAGCTATCTTTTCTGCTGCTTTATATACAGACCTTGTTGTTTATGCTGTCTTCTTACAGTTTGAGAATTTATTCATGTTGGAAAATAAGTTAGGGTTTACATTTTTCTTTACGTGATTCATTGTTCTGTTAGAATCCGAATACTTCTGCTGCGTCTCGGTGCAGCCGCGATGTTTACGCTCTTGGAGTTTTTGCTGATTACATACTGGAATATCTGATTGAATCAGGTAAGCGAATTTTAAAATTTTTCCAAGACTGATTGCATATTAAAGGAGCAGAAGTTGATTCTTTTGACTGATTCTTCCTGTTTGTATATAGATTTTGTTAACTTTGTATTGCTTCTCCTTTAAAGACATGCCTGATGTATTTATCAGTAAAGCCATATATATAACATGGCCCAGGCTGACTTAACTCTTTTGCCCTGACAAATTGTATAACCAATGCATTATGAAGCTGAAATGTCAGTCTTACTGGCCAAAGGGTTAACCCACGGGAGCCATTTTCTGACTGAGCTTAAAAGCTGAGTGCCTTGTCTCACTTTACTCTGCTAGTAGAGTTTAATTTCTTGCTGTGACCCAGTGTACAATTCTAAAGGGAGGTCTTTCACTTTGATTTGTGGAATGAACATGGAACAGATCACCTCCAGTGTCTGTCAATTTGTTCTGAGAAATAAATTCAAGGCCTATGCATTGTCACTGATTTGTAAGTGCACAGATCACCAAGTGCCAAATCATCACGGGAGCCATTTACTGACTGAGCTTAATGTATTTGAGTGCCTTGTCTCACTATACTCTGCTAGTAGAGTTATATTATTGCTATAGTGATCACCAGCCAAATCACTTATTGCTATCCAGATATTCTCACAACAGTCACAGCTAAGCTGGACTTCACCTAGGCTTCTGAAATCAAACTTCTGTAGTGAATACGTGAATAAAGTTGATTATTGTTTGGGTCTTTATAGGACAACATGATATTTTAGGAGAAAAAGTTAAGAGTTTTCACAGAATTATCCAGGAGGATTTGTTGAATGCTGTTCCAAATGAGCGGCCAAAGTTGAGCGTACTTCTCGACGATTGCTTCTTCAGGTAATTATGCGTCTTGCATGAAGATAATTGGCTGAGTGCTGACACTTTGTCAGTTTTGATTTGTTATTTGACTTACATTTTTCTCTAATTTTGTTCTAAATAAATTCATGCTTGAAGACTATTATTCAATTTTCTCTGCGACAAGAAATTAGAGAGAATGTCTTTATATTGGACTGAGGTTTTTTTACTACATATTTGTCAGTCAGTGTGCTGTTCATAAATCTTTTCTTTGTTATCAAAAAAGTTTATCAAACAGCTCAGAATTTCGGCTTTTTGCTGGGAGTAGTTGTTGCTCAGGTTATGCCATGCAAAGATGAATTCTGCTTTTGGTTCTTTAAGATATTTTGCACTCTTGAAATCATAATGGAATGTTGAATGTGAGGATGAGTTTGCATGTAGCACACGGCATTGATTTACAATATTAAAGCTATATGCAGACTGTTTACAAATTATTCATATGAATTCGGTCGTATGGGATGGATAATGAATTATTAATTATGAATTTTACATTAATTCTTTATGAATTGCAGTTTATCTATTGATATGTTTTTTTTTATTTTGAAGATTAAATTGAATTTAAAATTTTATTTCAGGACTGATTTTATTGAAGTCAGCTGCTTTCTCAAGCAGATAACAGTGAAAACCGAAGATGAAAAGAGCAAATTCTTTAGGTAATTTTTCCATCTGTCCATTTTTTAGTGTTATTTAGGCATCATGTCTGTAATAATTATTCTATGGTTCTCTATTAACCAACATATGCAACTGATGTTTGTAATCAGATTGGCTGTATTCTTCATAAGCAATGTTCTAAATATGTAAATATAACTCTGTACACTAATTCCAATTTGCTATGAAATCGTCTCTAGTCATTTAATTTCTAAAGACATTTCTGGCAGTTATCATAAATTCTAAGTTGAGTTTGATTATCTGTTGAAAAGAGTTATTTTTTTTAATTTTAAAAATAATTTCCAGGACGATCGTTAGGAAGCTGTGTTGTCTACCGCAGCGACTTATTGCAACGCGTCTTGTGAAGCCGCTTTTGTCCCGTTTTGTGGTTCTTGAGCGTGAAGCATGTCAACATCTTATTCCTCACTTGCTTCTTCCAGCTTCAAGTGGGTTTCTGAGACTTGCTTAATGATGTATTTTCTTTTGGATTCCTTGTCGTTGAATGTGTCTAACTGATTTGCATGCAGTTAGTTCTTTTTGGATTTAAAGTAATCTTGATACGGTACTTTGAATGACTGTTGATTCACTGGGATGATTTTCCATATTAGTGCATTTGTCAGATGTTGATGGGTTTAGTTTAAAGTTTTATCTAACTGAAATAGTTAACTGTAGCTGCATCTATTTAGATGAATCACAGAGCAGAGAGAGAATCTTGTTATTGAGTCCAATACAGCAGGAGTCTTAATGCATTTGAGGCCTAAGCCATTGACTACAGAATTAGGCTAAAGACTAAACAATTCTCCATAAGGTCATTGTTAAACAGTATATGTGCATGCTCTTATGATGCTTTTCATTTATAGTGCTATATAAATTATATTTTAATTTTTTTCTTATTATTATTGAGACAGTTTTTATAGTACTGTGGATATGAGTGAGTCTTGAGGTTCCACTTGAATAATACAACAGGGTTGGCTTTTACAGCATTGTCAGGTAGGTAGTGTGGAATAATAATAATAATAATAATGATAATAATAATAATAATAATAATAATAATAATAATAATAATAACAATTGTGTAACTCATGAAAGTTTGTTTCTGATTTTGGTGTGAAGGTGATAACCGCTGTTCAGAGTACAGAGAAGATGAGATCAATCCAGTTTTATCCGAGCCATTTTTCCGTCGTTATGTCATTCCAGAAATCTTCAAGATTTTTCACGTGCGAGACGCGCACATTCGGTGCGTTCTTTTGAGACATTTTCACCAATATGCAGAACTGTTTGATCGTGCTGTCCTTTCCGAAGTCATCTTTCCTCAGGTAAGTTTTGCGGTTTCACATAATACAGGTAACGAACTTGAATAAAGCGTCTAGAATGTCTTGGTGTTCTGCAATAGTTGAATTTGAAAAGAATTTTTTGTCGTGTTGCTTGAGACAGGTTGCCTTGGCTATGTTTATGACTTACTTACATAAATTTTGCTGTGAGCAGTTAGTCTGATGTTAATATTAAATATCTGTTTTAATTTGTGTATTCTGTTTAGCACGTAAGTTGAAATATGATATGTGATGCATTTTGTATCAAAGACAACCTGTATAAGGACAACCTGTATAAGGACAACCTGTATAATAAAATTTCAGCCGATGGTAGAGTTACTTAGTGTCATTTTCACTGTAAATTTTTCATTTTAAAATGTGATATTGACATTTTAGATTTTAAGGAGACACTATGAGCCAGGATTTATATGTTAAGCATTTAAGTGGAGGTTATATTGATTGTAAATGAATTCCATTTTCTTGCCTGGTGTTTTATATTTTATGCAGATATTGCTGAGCGTTCGTGATGCCAATGATGAGCTGGTGACACTGTCCTTGAATGCAATTGCCTTTCTTGTTCCAATCCTCGGAGGGGATGTCATTGTTGGATCGGAGCGGCCGAGACTTTTTTACGAAGGAATTCCAAAGGTTGGTGAAAGTTTGATCCGAACAAAATTCGATGATAAATAATTTTTTATCTGCAGATGGGATGGGGGAGGGCAAAGAGTTGGCATCTTGAGTTTTGATGAAAACAAGATGAATAAGTAATCCACGTTGCTAGACATTCCTCTTCACCTTTCCTTCCATCCTGTGTTCATTCAGTGCCAAGTTGATTGTATTAGCAAAGGACAATGTTTTCACTCATAAACTGCTGGTGTCCATTTTGATATTTAATATTTTAAAGCAATATTCTGAGCTATAAAGTTCTTTGGGTTTTGAAATTATTGAGTGCTTTATCTTCCGGGCATTTGTGTTTTTCTCTCTCAGCATTCTACCGCTGTAAATGGACATTCAACGTTTGTTCCAAATGGCCTTGCGACGTTGTCTCAGAATGATCTTCCTGCTGTTGTGAGGTACATAGAACAGTTGCATTACTTAACATCATGTGAGTTAATTGAAGATCTCTATGCTGCAATAGCTATTACAGGTTCTCGTAAAGAGAGTAAAATTCACATCAGAGTCTCTGTTACCTTCTGATGGTGATGAATTCAGGGCAGGGCTGATGGATATATCCCAGGGTTTCAAAGAAGAATTCATTCATTTTGTGTAGATATCAGGTCAACTATTCTGTGCTTTCATGCTTTCATTTCAGCGCTCATTATGAATCGGGTACCATTGGTCGCAATTCCTCGTCCAATCAGAACTTACTGGCGGCGGGAAAACGACAGCAGAAACGTGAGGAAGCGAGGAAGCGTTTGGAAGAGAGAAGGAGGAAGAGAGAGGATGAGCAAAGGCATTCCATCATTAAAAATGGTGAGCACTTGCTGAGACTGAGATGACTTAGTTTTGGCATTTTAGATTTAATATCTGGTCAAGTTGAATGGTTGTGTTAATAGGTTGCTTATTTATTTATTTATTTATTTATTTATTAGTTTCATTTGCATTGTATGTAGTCCATAAAAATATTTAATAGTAATTTTATTTCACTGCATTTAAAGAATTCTGAGTAATTGAAAGGAAAAGATCTGGAAGTCTCATAGCGTTAAAACTGTTTTGTAGATCTAGAGTCCTTAGTTGTGTGTTGTGTTTACTTTTTGCAGATGCAGTGGCAGATGGTCTTCAGAGGACAGCTGCTGACAACAAGGACAATGGAAACATTTCAAGGAACGTCTCACGCGATTGCGACGCAGTTGGAGACCAGAACGGAGTTCCCCAGAGCCCTCAGTCGCTCGCTTCGTACGACCGGACAGATTCCGAAATTGAGCTCGAGATCGAAGCCGAACTAGAAGCCATGAAAGAGGCTGAGAAGAAGACGGCCGAGGTGATATCTCACGCCATCAGCGACAGCCGGCTGGCCGTAAACGTTGATTGGTCTGACGTCAGTCCTGCAAGATATGTGTCCTCGAGTCAAACGGGACTCGTAAAGCAGTCGAAAGGATGGCTGAAGTTAACGGCCGATGGAACTGAACACAAGGACGACATAAAGGGCGATTCAATTGGTTATGAGAAGGCAATTCTAAAGAAGTCTGTCGATAATCTTGCGCCCGCTAAGGCCGATGATCGGTGGGACGATGCTGGTTGGCAGGACTTCGAAGACGACCGACAAATCTCATCTACGTCTTCTAGAACTGAAAATCCGCCTCATTGCGACCTTTTGGCCGTTGCTTCGGCCAAAAAAACACCCGCAGCGAGCTGGCCGAGGACAAAATCTGTCGAAGAACCTCTTGGCGCCGGTTACGACATCATGCTAATAAATGTTAAGACGAAGCCAAACCAGCAGACGGAAGAGTTCGATTTTTTTGCCGACATGGCGCCAGAAATCAAGCCCTCTGGTGACGATCTGTTGACTATATTGAGCGGAAGAACGGGGGACAGAGAGCGCTCAAGAATCCCGAAAGCAAAGAAGACTTCTGCAGAGAAAAGTCAACAGTATGTGAAAGCATTTGATGTGATCAGCACTGATGCTGCGGTTAGTATGAATTCAGTCACAGTTGAATGTTGTTATCAGTGGCTCTAATAGCAGTGTAATATAATTACGATGTAATGTAATGTTACAGAATATTTGTATAGCACCTCTTCTGAAGAATCGCTCAGAGTTGTTGCATTGACGATGAGTTCTTTTCTTTTATTCGCTCAAATCTTCCTTTCATCCGAGTCTTGTTTTGTTTTTCAATTTGAAGATTTTAGGAGATGGAATGTTATGGGCTAAGTGTGTGACCGGGAATTTTCTCGGGTGCCCCTTTCTCACAATTTTTGATCTTGATATTTTTTGCACAGCCTCTTTTTGCTCATCAGCCAAAGAAATGTTCTCTGCTTTAAATGTTATGCTGATGAGAGTTCAACCATACCTAAATTTTCATTGTGTGCCTTGTTATTTAAGATTATAAATTCTCTGTTCTTCAGATATATTTATTCTTCAAATATAAAACTCTTGAGTTTTACTTTATGAGCTCTTTAGCAGCTTAGGTCTCTAGACTTCCAATAATTCCCATTGATACTCCAGTAAAATGCCTTTGTGTGTGTCTGTGTGTGTGTATGCCTGTGCATGTATGTCTGTGTGTGTGTGTGAGAATTTATTGATGATGATTATTACTGTGATCTGTCATTTCTCGTATTTATTCCAGGGTACGACTGATGCGGACGGTGGATGGGACGCAGAACTGGATTGCAATGTAGATGATCGGTTATGATTTTTACTGGACTTGACTAATGCATTTAAGCAGAATCATCATCTTCTGGTTTTTGGGGTTTTCAGTTACGTTTGATTATTGTTTCTACTTAACCGTAATTTTCTATGAGTTACCAGTAACACTATTTATGGTTTGATCTAAATTGAACTGTGATATAGACTAGAATTAAATTTCTGATATATTACACATATGGTGTTGGTATTAAGCGACTTACATTCTTCTAGGAACATTTGTGTCATTGGCAGTGTGTGTGTGGGATGTCTGCAAAATGTGCTGTTTCAATGTACAGTGTACCTTTTGCAACTTGCATTGCTATTTGTCATATTGCCTAATCTGCATTGGCCTCTGTCACGTTGAAATTTCTGTTACCACTGTCTATTTTCTGATGATTCATTGCTAGGGTTAATTTTATTTTTTTATTGAGGTGTCATTTCAATATTGTCTTGTTGCTGATGTTTTAATATGGCCTAATGGAATTTTTGGCAGTAAGGGTAGAAGGAAGGCCTCAACATCTTAGTCTGATAAACAGGTCTACTGTTGTCGGTGACGAAAATGACAGCTGTGGTTAAACTTTTGTTCTATTATCGGTGAAAAAATGTCATTGGGCTTAAATGTTGTTTGTTTTAATTGTATATAGAAGTTTAATCATTTATAATTATGTTTGTGAGGAATGAAGCTACTGAATAATATACTTTGTTGTGTTGTGTCATTGATGACCAAAGAATGATTAATTAAGACAAAGTTCAGGATTAGTAGAAAAAAGTTTATTTCTGTTTCAGGCTCTTGAGAACAGGTTTTATTGTATTTAGGCAAAAATATGGAAAAATGTTATCTCCCCGTCGGGGAATTGAACCCCGGTCTCCCGCGTGACAGGCGGGGATACTGACCACTATACTAACGAGGATTGACGGTAAAGTTGGACGTTATAGAATTATTGATGTCCTATTTGTCGAAACTGCGGTTCGTCGTTAAAGAGACGACCAATTGGATGAGTGAACAGTTCTATGACCTATTTAGAGATTAGCCTATGGGTTTCAATGGACGTCATCACAACAGTAAAAACAAAACAGCGACATAGCTGAATCTACGGGTTTCTCAAAATTTGCCACTCGGCTTGGAGATTTCCTTTTTAGGCTTAATCAAGATTATCATAATAGTAAAATACGAGAGAATTCCAAGACTTATTCTGGATAACTAGAGCATATTAGACATTGGTATAATTCTACCGGGGAAGGGTGTCTACCCCAAAACCCACCGGCCCTATGATGGCAACATTCATGGGACCTCCATGGTATTACTAAGTTACTAACGATCAGCGTTCAATTACTCAGCTTCGGGTGTTGTTTATGTTAATATTGTGAGTTTAGCAATTGAGGAAGGATTTATTGTTTTGGCGTTTTCACCCCGTTTTGACATCGCCTACGGTAGAGGCACTAAGCGTCGGTTTATATGGGTTTAGAGCTTTAAGAGGCTTACAATAGTTTAAAACATAAGAAGTCACTGGTGTACATCTAGTTTCGTTTTACTGTATACTTCCCTATTACAGCTACACAGGCGCTCAGGTGAGATCTTTACTGATTAAGGTAAAAGATTGGACCAAAGGCCCCTGTAATTATACGTCATTAATCACTTATACTGATTTGATTGTGTTATCAGATCAACAGTTTGCAACTGCTGCGATTTTGTTAAGAAATTTCCTGTAAAGTCAGCAGAAATTCCGACCAGCGCCGTGGTCAGACAGCTGCTGATGAACAGAATACGACGTGCCTTGGTATCATAGGATTTTAGATGTTGGCAATTTTTTTACATAGGTGCTAGCCACCCTCTACTCCAAGCTCCTCAAGTGCATGTGAATAAAGTATCTTCCAGTCCAAATAGCAAACTTTTGTCTAAGGCTTGATTAAATAAAGCGTCATTTCTTCCATAAATGTTCAGCAACATTGAAAATTGTACCCATACTGTCTTCATTAATTTCCAGAGAAGTGTTCCAGCTATTTTGAGAAGAAAAGACCAGGAATCTGCATCTTTCTGTGCAGTTTTTAAGCTGATCCAACAGCTGCCGATGTGTATCATTTGTAGGTTTGAGAATGGGAATATTCAGCGGATATCAGATCGCTGTTGAGCTGACGTCTTATGTTCCGCTGAAGAAAAAACAAGAATTGCGAAAACTGATCACAGCCAACGATGGCATCATATCATTTATTGTCACCAAAAAGGTCTGTGTGAAATCACTTCTTCTTGTTATCTTGTTCTTGTTCTTGTTCTTCTTGTTCTTGTTCGTGTTCTTCTTCTTGTTCTTCCTCCTCCTCCTCCTCCTTTTTTTCTTCTTCTTCTTCTTCTTCTTCTTCTTCTTCTTCTTCTTCTTCTTCTTCTTCTTCTTCTTCTTCTTCTTCTTCTTCTTCTTCTTCTTCTTCTTGGATTTACACTCTGTTCTGTTTCTGACTGTTCTCATCTGTTCAATGCTGTCTTTGATTCCTGTTTCTTCTCTTAAGCTAACTACATATTTTATTCTCTGTCTTCCTCTTGCTCTTTGTCCCTCTATATTCCCTGTTATTACCAGGTTTTCCAGTCCATTATTTCTTGTTATGTGTCCAAAAATGTGAGCTGCTGCTCTCTTATGATTTTTATCAGTTTTCTTCTTTTTTGGGTTTGACTTTAGCTGCTGTTATATTAGAAAGAGTTGTGCTTTTTTCTTCCAGTGTAAATTGTTGGTGACATCAAACGATGAAGAGAGGGCAAAGGACTCCTTCAAATGTCAAACGGCCTTGAAGTTCAACATTCCAGTCGTTGAGTCCAGATATGTGTTTGATTGCGTTGAAACCGGACATCTAGTGGATACAGATCCATACGTGCTGTTGGGAAACACAAAGCATCATCTATTGGCATCTGGAGTCATTCCTGGTAGGACTCCTTTTGGGCTCACTGACCTCAGGCCTTTTCAAAACTCCTCTTTCTCTTTTAAATGGTTATAGAGAGAGATAGGTTTTAAAATTAGTCAGGAGGATTAATAGTTTGGTAATAATTGTCAGGAATTGTGATTGTAAAAGTGAAATGTATTGCTTTGAGGAGAATTTTAATGAAATTTGACAACTTGCCTTTACAAAAACGCTTGAGATTAAGAGAATTATATTGTGGACTTTGGAATATGACATGGCAAGACATGCTTATGCACACTCACACAAACACACACCCACACACCCACATGCATATTACTTTAACAATGTTGAGGGACCAAAGACTTAGTCAACATTTGGTCAGCAGACACTTTTTTTGATCCAAATTGTCTATGTCCAGATTCCCCATGTAATGCCAACTTGACCCATGATCTTGATAGGTGTCAATTTACAAAAAGGTGTGCAAATCTCAAGATCGGAAAATGATCCAGACCTGTGTTAACCCTGATCACACAAATTATTGTTAATTTTTTATGGTGCACATTTTAAATTCTAATTTTTCAATCATATAAGATTGTGATACGTTTTGTCTTCTCTTTCTTTGACTGTTTTCAGCTCCTCAAGGGAGAAACAGTGCGGCAAAGAGCGCAAAGAAAACTGGGTTTATCAATCTCAACTCTGTGAAAGTCTGGAATCTGTATGATAAAAACGGACCTTCATTTCCAGAAGATAGTTACAAAGTTGCCAGAAGTATTCAGCTCATTGTTAGTGAAACATTTTGTATGTTTTCTTTATGACATTAACTTATTCATTATAAAGGTCAAATGATATATCAATCACTCAATCAGTCCATTCATCAATCAATCAATCAACTTCTCTGGTGCTGCTATCATAATGCCTAGGGTATCAGCCGATGGATACACACGGATACGCTGTAAGGCATCCATCTGATTTTCTTCTTCAGCTCGGCCATCGTCAGGCGCTTGTGCGTCTCTTATTGCTCGTTTGATGAAGGCTAATAATGTATAAGCCACATGGAATAATTATAGCCAACTATGACTGCATAATGTTTATGCTCATTATCTCGAGAGATCATCATAGCAGAAATTATGTAAATAAATGAAGAACAATATTAATGCTGTGAAATGTTGTTGGTCTTTTGCTAGAATTCTGACAAGAAGCTATTCTTTGTGGCCGAAATTCACGTCGCATCATCGGCCGACCAGTTCAAGTATAGAACTTTTACTCATTCGGGTACCCTGACTTCGCATTATCAAGACAAGGTATAAACATGATAAAAATTAAGAAGAAAAAGATTTAAATAATTTTGGCAACTTTATCATTGTCTTCTTGAAATGAGCGACTGTTTTTTTAATCAGACAGATTTCAGACTTTCACAGATCTGGGATTGATAAATTTGAAAGGATATTATGTTGATGTATGAATATGATTACTATGGATTTGACATTGAAATGATCTTTTCATTGTGTTTTGATTAATCATTGGATTGTATCTTTAGGAACCGGATGTTGATTTTGGGAAGGCGTGTCGTTATAGCAACTCAGCTGATGAGTGTCTTCAGATTTACTCACGGATATGCGATCTGCAGACGGAGGCTCCGAATTCGTTCACAAAAACTCGTGAATATTTGGGAAAGAATATCGGATCCAAGAAATTCCAGCAGGTTTGTTGTTCCTTTACTCTCTTGTGTATGGGTTGAAGATGAATTAGATGTCTTCTAGAAATTGTTTTCAATAGAGTTTAGATAACTGTTTGCCTAGAAAGTCTGCAGTCATGATGTTTTGAACTGATTATGAAATGCTTAGCATCCAGTCATCATCAGAACTTAAAGTGTATTTTTTGTCTGAAATTATTGTGTAAGAATTTAATTTGAGATCTTCATGACTACTTTGAATGCCCAGTCGGTATTTTTCAAGTTTTATGTTCAGTTTTATTGGAAGCATGGCAGTAGCAGTTATACCATGTGACTGTTCAAGTGGCTTGCCTCTTAATGGTCTAGTGACTATAACCTGTGGTCAATGCATTACTATCGTGGGACTATAGAAGTGGAATAACTGTGGTCATTGTTATCTTTATAATCTCCTGGTATTAGTTATATTTTTACAGTCTCTTGTCTGTCCTGTGTTCAATGTTTTATGCAGTTTTTCATGCCACAGGTTTCCTTAAAAAATTGTTGCATTTTCTCATTGAGACGTTTTTGATTTTTGATGACAGTTTATTTATTTACTTTGGCTGTCAACAGATGCAGTTGGAATTGTTAATGAGTACCACTGGACTGGACAAGGAGGTTCGTGAACTGGTTGAATATATTTGGAAGGAGGCTGTGGGTGAATTGCAGGACATCATAGCGGTTCCAATAAAGTCCATCAAAACTGAGCAGGTAGATGGGTCACTTGACGATATATCTTGCAGGATTGTTAGCTGTTAGTAATTGATTTGAATAAGCTATCAAGCACACTTTAATTCAAAGTACCTGAAGAAATGTGTCTTACTGGATGAAGTTGAATTTGACAGAATATGTGACATCAATAGCAGTGGAGAATCATGAATGCTGTGATGTTAATAGAAAAGGAAGGTGATTTTAAATGATTTTCAATTAGTGAACTTGTTAGTGGATTTTAATATGGATGAGTGTTGTTTCCAGGTGGCAAAGGCAGAGTCGGTATTGTTGGAGTTGAAGAGATTGTTGGGCGTTGATGCCAAGAATGATGAGATCCAGAAACTGAGTGATGAATTTTTTACCCATCTGGCTCACAACGTGCTACATCAGACACCAATCAACACCAAACATTTGATATCAAAGAAACAGGAACTGTGCCAGGTAGGTTGTATGGCCTCTGCAAAGAGGACTTTGAGCGGTGTGACTTTTGACTATAACTAGAAGAAGAAGTTTGCATACCTTAGTTCTCATGGGACCTCCTCAGATAGCTCTTGACTGAATTTACCGGTAATGTGTCGATTCAAACGGCTCTCCATTTTTCGTGGCATTTCGAACACTCTAGAATAAAATTGAGGCAGAATATATTGACAATTCTAGTAACCTTTGATGCAATGAAGACGGGGACACAAGAAAATGCAGATTTAATTCGTTTCATCACTCTTTTGAATTTGTCATATCTATCGCTTAGTGTTGCAATAGGTCTTCTGCAGGCCAATGTCAAACGGTGTATCAATTTTATAATATTTTATAATATTTTTGTGGTCTGTAAAACCTGTGATGCAAGAAACCAGCTATCTTAAGACCCCTATTATTACGACTTTGTAGACATTTGACGGATTTGTGAAAGACTTTGGTATAGTGTAAACTCACCATTTTTCGTGGCATTTCGAACATTCTAGAATAAAATTGAGGCAGGATATATTGAATGCTTTGATGCATTGAAGATACAAGAAAATGTGGATTTAGTTAGTTCGCCTGTAAGTCCATAAATGATCTATGACTAGAGTCTGTTAACATTCATATGTGGGTGCGCATATGGCTATATAGTCCAATTTTTGATGCACTCAATGATAGTACAATGATAGCATATAGCATGATATGTACAATGATAGCATATAGTTGTTAGGTTATTGTATATTTTGCAGTTGATTCATGATGTGATATCAGTGAGCGAGGGAACCAATTGGTCACAGCGATGTCCTTCAGAGGCAAAGTACAAGGCTTTGCGTTGTCACATAAAACACCTAAAGGCAGACAGCCCAGCCTACAGCCATATCAATCAGCATATTCTTGGTTCACAGAAAGGGTACTCAATTTTAAACATTGAACAGTAATTCTTTTAGATGGTAATAATTAATTGAACTTTTTCAAGTGGTAAATAGAATATAGAACATGGAATGTTTTAAAAAATTTTCTATTAATTTTGACATTTTTTCATCGTAGTTGCTGCATCTGTGCATAGTTTAACAGTATGCCAACTGAGACAAAAATAGCATCTGTAAAATGTGCTAAAATAAGTAAATACATTTACACATATTATTATTTTACGTTTAGGAAGTTTTAATCTAATGAAAGTTTTGATATGTGCATAGGAAATCGGATGTTGAGGTGCTGTCAGTATTTGAGATCAGTCGATCGATTGAAGAATCAGTTTTTAATGAGAAAATGGGCAGCAAATGTCTTCTCTTTCATTCTTCACTAGCGCACAATTTTGTTGGAATTCTCTCGAGGTTGACTTTTGAATTTATTTCATGGAATTGACAAAAACAATCTTTATGATTTCGATTTGATTACCGGTAATCGTGCTTTCGTTGTGCTAATTGAAGATCAAGTTTTACCTGAAGCTGCCACTAAATTCTTTAAGTAAATGCACAACTTTTAAGCACCTACCGTTATGCATTTGGTGTCTTTGCTGTTGGTGTATCATATATTATTTTATACATATACATGCATTTTGTAAATGAAAATTAATAAGTGATGATGGTAATTAACTGGTTTGTTTTGTTGTTGTTGTTGTTTGATTGAAGAGGGCTTCTGTTGCCAAAAGTGATTGTTGACGACTGCGGTGGTTCTCGGACTGACGTGGGATTTCTTGGGAGCGGCATATATTTTGCAGACGACGCAAGGTGACCCACACCTCCACTCTGCATTTTGAACAAACCCACGGGTCGTATCGAAGCTTATGCCATGCGTAATGTCGTCTCACAGATTGATTAAAATAAATTAAATTGAAGTGAAATAACTGTGGCAGGATTTCATCTTCTCCAATGTTTCTATTTACAGTACAAGTGCAAAATATTCCAAACCTTCAAAGTGCAAAGGAAGTCGTCTGATGCTCATAAACGAAGTTGCGCTTGGAAAGTGTCTTGATTTGTTCAAACATCAGACGGAATTGAGTGTCGCTCCAGCAGAGTACGACAGCGTACACGGGGTCAGAGCTACTAACGACGTAAAGTCCGACTTCAAGGTAGCGGCTGTTTCAGACTAAGGACTGAACTGCTTTGGGGATCATGTGTTAATTTGGAGTTTATATTTTAGCTTTAGCTTTTGAATGAATGCGCAATTGCATTTATATATCTTTTAGTTTACTCTTTTGCTGGACAAATATTCGGTAATCTTTTTTCTGTGATCATTGCATCAAAATATTGAGGTAAAATATAAAAATATGATGCACTTCTATTGCACCAGTTTTATTACTCGAAAGATATTAATGGTACTCTAAATACATCCACAAAAGAACAGGAAAGAACAGGTCATTTCAAAGGTCAGTCAGAGTGCAAAAACGGATAGAAAGTGATGCGTATTGCTAGATAACATTTGAACTTCTATTTGCCTGCATTTGAACTGGTCTAAGATTTCAGATGCCATCAAAACTAACTTTTGAGGCTGTTATTGACTGAACCTCTCAAGAGCATCAACATGGCTTGGCATTACTCGTTCCTGCAGTAAATGTGAGAGGTTCTTTGTATTTGCAGGATGATGAATATGCTATCTATGACACCAACCAGCAGAGACTTCATTATCTGATAGAGTTCAAGCTCAAGGACGATGTATTGAAAGCACTTGAAATTGACAAGAAAGACAATATCGCTGCAGATGAGGGCAATGTGTCTGGGAAGGAAACTGCAGACTCGGGTTTGAATGACTTCTTTCCCACTTACTTATGATTTTTTAAACTTTTGAAGTTGGTGGAAAAATTGTTTGTCTGTCTCTGAAAAAGTCCTTTTCTATCAATAATTTTGTATGTGCACTGATATGCAGTCTAAAGTGCAGCCATTTGTTGTATTAAAATTTTGTTTGCAAGGCAGTTGAGATCCAAATGACAGTTAATTTAAAGTAAAAGTACTTTGTCAATAAGCTTTTTCCATCTGGTTTTGCAGTGGAACTGAATGACGTCCAGAACATTTCGGATCCTCTGTCGAAGGTGAAGGCCGGTCTTGTGTCTGATTCAAGCGCTGAGATTCCTCTGACCGCTGTCCACGTCAAAGCACGACTCATCGATCTTGCTGCTCAGGTATGCGATCATTGTTTCTCTTTGCTATCACATGGGCAGAGATTTACATTTAATGTCATTTCGCTCTGATGGTGTGCCAAGACAGTATCAGTACTTGAGTGAATGTATTAACAAATAATGCAAGTACGAGGGACATTACATTAGGCATTTAGAGATAGGCTCTTTTTTATTGATTCATGCATAGTGATCATAGTACAGAATTATGAAAAGCTGAAATTAAATATGGCATTGTATACTGTAAAATCTATGTGTGTTTTATAGATGTAGAGTTATAGGCTACAGGTGTAGCAAACTCAACAGATATTATTACTAATTTACAGTAGAACTGATTTGAGTTTTGTAATTTGATCATAATGCTTCTCTTTTAGAACTTTCTCTTTGGAAGAGAATGATCTAAAATGCAGATGTCATAAAAACCTTGCTCTTGTACAATTGGTTATATATTAGCATTGTAGTCGAATAAAGAGGTGAACTTTTTGAAGCTTTGCCTAAGACGTTACCATAAAGAACTATGGGATTGCTGGCGTATATGTTCCTGCATATTCTGTGCTTAACTTTAGGTCATCGTATTTCAACATTACGAAAATAAGAGCAACCGGCCGATTGAAGCAAAGTACGTGTTTCCTTTGGATGAAGCGGCCGCTGTTTGCGGCTTCGAGGCATATATCAACGATAAGCACATCGTAGGCGAGGTGAAGGAAAAGGAAACCGCACATCGAGAATACAGAGAAGCGATAAGCCAGGGACACGGTGCTTACCTCATGGACCAGGACGAAGAGACTCCGGTAGTATCCGTGATTGCAGATTTACAAAAATATCCCCATCCCAAAAAATGTTTGCCCCACATGGTGTTGGCCTAAACCTCTGGGGTGGTTAGGCCACCAGACCTTGGAAAAGAGCATTGGTGTACACTGTGTGTGCTGTTGGTGTACATTGCATGCGTTGTTGTTGTTGTTGTTGTTACTGTGCCAGATTGCCTTCATCGTTTCATCCTGTTTCCAAATGGCTTTACAGATCTCACAGATTTATGTGAAAGAGACAATTTTTGGGGCATTATTCAGCAAAAATTGGACTTTATTTTGCTTAATGGGACTGATTGTTTGCTTGGGAAAGTATCTCATTGATCGTTTTAGTAAAGATCTGTTTTTGGCCAAGATTTCAGAAAAGCATGGAATGGTTTTGTTCATTTGGAAGAGTTGAAATATAAAGTTACAGATTCATTTCCTTGCTATCTGAACCTATATTACCTGTATTACTGTATAATATACCAGATGCTGCTTGGATGTTTTTAGGAGGTTTTTACTGTCAGTGTTGGCAATCTGCCTCCGTGGTGTAATGTCATGATTAAGATAACGTACGTGTCTGAGCTGCAGATGGAAGGAGAGAACATCTTCTTTTGTATTCCTTCATGTGTTGCGCCGTGGAAAAAGTCAGCTGGGCTTGAGACTGTAACTCAGGTGTCGAATAACAGATTTTTTTATGATGCTCATTTCTTAATTAATGTAGTTCAATGCATACTTGGAATGTATTTATTTGTCTCTGTGATGTTCGTTTATCATTGAGGTCTGTCCGGGTGATCATGACAAATCAGTGCGTTGTTTCAGAAAAAAATGCAACCAAGTCATTACATTTGTCTGTAGAGCAGTGGAGGAGGGGCATGCCTCCGTATTGAACGCATGTCCCCCCTAGTGACTCCCCCATACTTAAGTGCACTCATTCTAAGCAGCTAGACTAGTTCAGGGTTAGAAGTTGACGCCCCAACGGCCCCCGCTTGCCAAATCCTAGAGCTGCCACTATTGTAATGTTTATGCTTGATGCTTATAATTATATCAGTGTAGAATTTGCCTAAGAACTGTTTTTCCTATTGCTTTGGACGCTGCAGGGTGAGCTCGAAACAGTGAAGGTGACGGAGAACCAGATTGAGACGTCGATTCAGGTCGCCATCGAAATGCCATTTCAGATAAGGGAAGTCAATTGTACGACTCATCGCATCAGACTGAAGGTCTAATGTTCATCTTCAGTTTCAGTTTTGTAGACTTTGTGTTCTACTCTTGTTTGATTAAGAAATTATCTGCCTCTATTTGTTGCATTTGATTTGGAGTGTGTATCTTATATTTACTGATTAACCAAAGGCCTTCCTGTTGGCATTCTAGTCTTAGAAATTGTGCATTTCTGAAAAATGAATAAGTAGTTTTGGAAAGTCTAATTAATTATGCCACAATCGACCATTAACATGTAGCAATGCAGTACATCAGTCTGTGCTGACTCATTATTCCAAGAGTGCCTTACTCTTTCCAGGTTCCAACAGGGGTTGGTTACGTGGTGCCTGGCGTGGGCTGTTGTCTTTGTACCACTATAACTAGCTAAGGAGCTTCAATAGCGCCAGCTCTTATGTGCCACGCTAGCAGCGAAGTATGCAATTGGTTTACTTGTTTAAGACGCCGTTTGTTTCGTAGAAAACGGACACAAAGGCGGTCGTCGAGATGCAAAAGAATCAGCCGATTGACCAAGGATTCCAGCTGCTGATTTCTCTCGCTGAAATTCACGTTCCGAGAATGTGGGTTGAACAGCTGCCGGACGATCCAGACAGCCGGGTACGTTGTTTTAATCGGTTTACTATATTTTACATCTGCTATTTGTCTTTTGGGATGTTAGTAGTTTTGCATATTTGAGTTCTTCGTCATGTTAATTCTGATGTTCAGTTATAATGAGTGACTTGAATTGTCTTTGCATGACTGTTTAAAAATTATGCATTTTCTTTGATTTTCTTTGCAAGCTGTTTTTTTCTTCTGAAAATGCCTTTACTTTTATGGCTGAACATCTGGAAACTATTATATAGAGAGATTTTGTTAGTAATGCTGTATTTTCTTTATTTTAGGCTTGCATGCTGACGTTTTACCCGGAATTTGAAGCCACAATTTCTGATAATTATGAAGTTATATTCCTTCTGGATTTATCGAATTCAATGAAAGGAGATTCGCTGTTAGAAGCAAAGAAAATCCTGCTTCTCTTGCTGCTTCATCTGCCAGAGTCTTGCTTCTTCAATGTTATTGTATTTGGAACAGGTGATGTTTTTATCAGCTGAGTTTTATTTAAATTTCTTCAGACGAATTTTGAAATATTTCTCTTCACCAAATAGTTTTCTGTTGAAAATTCAGATTCGCTTAATCCACAGCTGTGGTGGTAATCTATGAGTTAATGTTGACTGCTTGTTTCATTTTGTAATGTTCTATAACAGCAAGTTTTGATATAGTATAGTGCCTTTTCTGGAGCGCCTCTTCTGGGCATTTTAGACATTTCAGTTGTCTTGTTTGCTGTCTCTGTTTGATGAAGAAGTAAATTATTGAATGGTTTCATTCCAGATTATGTTGAGCTGTTTCCTTGCAGTCGTGTCAAAAATCCAGCAAATGTCCAATTGGCAGAGAAGTTTGTCAAGGTATTTTAATTAAGTTAATTAAGTTAGTTCCAATCTTTAACTTTAACTCATGCAGTCTTAGAGTGATCTTCATAATAAGTAAGCAAGTATAGAAGTAAGGCATTTATGATTGTTGTTAATGCTGTTAGAAATGAAATACCCGACGAATGTTGGTTGCTCTCTAGAGTCAGGACGCAACCATGGACAGTACAGATGTCGTCCGATTGCTCAGTTCTCTCTACCTGTTGTGTCCTGACGATGGATTTCGGAATCTCTTTCTCATATCTGACGGTCATATTTCGAATGAAAAAGTGACTCTCGTGGCGGCTCGACTCAATTGTCGCCACTCGCGTCTCTTCACATTCGGAGTCGGGTGAGATTCTTTCTGAGTCATTTGCTCGATCGTGTCATTTAGAGGCTAAGCTGTGGATTGGTAAAAATATGATGTTAAAAGTGCGACTGGAATTATCAGAAGTCAGGTCTGCTGTAATAGTGGTGGCACAAGATCACTTAAACTGAGCATTAACAGGAATGCCCTGTATGAATAGACTGTGTGATTTATGGTGAGAAAATCCAGGCTATTCTATCTGAAATTTTGCTTTAATGCTGCTTTTATTTTGAAATGATTTTGAGATGAACTGAACTAATCAGAGGCTTGGATTTGATGGAGTTTTGAAATGACCTCCGTGCGATGGACTCGCAGATTTGTCCGCAATTTTAAAACTTAATCGCATAGGAAATTATATGGCAAGTTGAATTTTTGCCAGCATAGAAGTGAGCTATTTAATGCCTAGAGTTCCGGTTGAAACTTTGCTGCAGGTCGATCGCCAACCACCACGTGCTGCGCAGCCTGGCTTCATCTGGATGTGGACACTACGAATATTTCAACTCTAAAATGAAATCGAGGTGGGAAAGAAAAATAAGGAACCAGTTGTCGAAGGCCGCTCAGCCTAGCCTGTCCTCGATCGAGGTCAATTGGCACAATTTCAACAACATGGGGTCACCAGTGCAGGCACCCGCAGAGATCATGGCACTTTTCAACGGCTGCAGACAGGTGGTCTATGGATTTGTGCCAGATTGCACTCAGGTAATAATAATAATAATAATAATAATAATAATAATAATAATAATAATAATAATAATAAATACTGTATAATAATAATAGTAATAGTAATAATAATAATAATAGTAATAATAGTAATAATAGTAATAATAGTAATAATAATAACAATAATAATAATAATAATAATAATAATAATAATAATAATAATAATAATAATAATAATAATAATAATAATAATAATAATAATAATAATAATAATAATAATAATAATAATAATAATAATAATAATAATAATAATAATAATAATAATGAGTATGCACTTCTAAGGCACCGGTTCTAATAATCTAAAGGTATCACTTGATTTGTTTGTATTTATTGTAAAATCCACTTCTCAATTCTCATAATGCTTCAGTCAAAGGAATTCAACCAACCTCTTTGATGTCAACTTTGCTTAATATCATGCAATCATTTGAATAATACCTGAGTATGATTTAGGTTAGATTCGACTGTATATTGGTATGAAAGTTTAAGAAAATGTGCATTCTGTTTTTTTATTGTTTTATCCTGTGTGACCTACTTTTGCTACAAAAAGAATACATTGTAAACACTAGTTTGTCCATTAATTATTTGAAGTTACTTAAAATATATGATCTTTACTAAAGCATTTGCACATCATAGACTAACTTAATATTATTTGACCAAGTGTCTTATTGTCTTAAAATACCTCTTCTTTATCTTTCTTCTTGTCAGGCTACCTTGAAAGCTGTTATCGACAATCAAGAAGTTTCTACAATGGTATCAACTGCCGACCTTAACATAACAACTGGCAAGGTGTGTTTTACTTTGGGCGTTTTTAGACGTGAGACCCGAGACAGATTTTGGGAATTGTGAAATATACAACGCTGCTTTTATTATATCTGAAATATTTCTGTATTTTTGTTTAGATCCTGCATCAGTTGACAGCACGGGCCATAATTCAGGACTGGACCGATGGACTTTTGGCAGAAGAGCGCATCGAGCACGAGGTATTCGTATTTCAAATTATGTATGAACTGTGCATTTTTAACTCTGAGTCAATGTTCTTGCGTGGTTAGGAAATTGAAACAATGCGTGTATTTGTGTACAGAAAAATTTTATAAATCTGTTGTTAAATTTGTTGGCATTTGAAGAAGTTTGGATGAAACTGTGTGTTGCGAGTGAATCATGGTATAAAGAAACATATTGTTCTAAATTTCAGATCGTAAAGAGAAATCGAAAAAATTACATAATCGACCTGAGCAAGAAGTTCTCAATCATTACTCAGTTTACAAGTTTTGTTGCCGTTGAGAAAAGAGAGAGGAAGTGAGTCGATAAAGATATAAAGATAAATATGCGTTGTTTCTTCAGTTTTGTAATTTTCATTTTGCTCTTGTTTCTGTTTTTATGGATTGCAGTTCACTTACTTGCCTGTATATAATCATGCAATCAACTTCTGTAGCGCCACAATTCATCAGGCATCAGCCTATCTACGGTATCTATGTAAATTCTCCTTATTAAGAGGATGCTATGTCTATGTCTGCTAATCGCAATGGAAAGATAAGGACTTTCTAAAAAAAATTGTGGAATTTTGTAGGGGGAGGTGATGAATGCATCGCAGAATTTCAATGATCTTGTTCAGAAGAACTCGATGGACATTCTGGACTACATGAAGTGGGACGACATCAAGTTTAGGGCACGTTGCTGATATTGTTTGTCTTTTAGCAGCACGACATTGTTTTGCTTGTGTGTTAAGTCCATTTTTCTCATATTATACTGTTTCATGTTTTAGTTTGGCTGGGTTTTGCATTCTGCTGTTTGACTTATCTTCGAAATTCACTGTCATCAGTCATTTCTGTCTTCTTTTATTCTTCCATTCTCTTTTTGTTCTTCTTATTTTGAAACTGACCAACATGAGTTTTCATTAATTAACTGGATCAGACTTGATCTTTGAACTTCAACAGATATTTCTGATCTGCATTTCTATTTCCAAGTGACATATTGACTTATATCCAAGTGTGTGTTATTATAATGGCGCTAAAGAAGTTCACGCATTTATTTGATCATTGGTTGTTTGGTTGGCCGGCTGACTGATTGGTAGGCTGACTGGTTGGCTGACTGACTGGCTTAATGGCTGACTGACTGGTTGGTTGCATACAAATGCTAGATATCTTGAAATTGAGTACCAGGTTGGTACCGATGCTCTTAGATTTTCGAGCTGCTCGCTCCAAGACAATAGATGTCTATGAAGATAGTTCAACTTCAGTGAATTAACCATGAAGACCACCTTTATGTATGTCTGTTGTTAGTTAACCATTGTTTTATGCATAGGTCTGTGTCAAAACTTCTGATCAGCAAGATCTGATTGACGTCGACCCGAACGAAACTTTCGGACAGTTGAAAGCAAGGGTTTCTGAAATTACTTCCAAGTCAGTTGTCCTGTTTCACAGCCAGGATGGTTTGCCTGCAGTGGAAGAGGACTGTGTTTGGGATCATCAGATGGAAAAGGATGCGGTAATTTATGCACGGGAAGACGATACAAGTCAGGATGAGTTACTTGGTTTAATTCATTATTTTATTTTTCAAGGTATTTCTTTAAATGATAAAAAATACATTTTGTGAAGCTGATAAATTTCTACAAGATCATTGAATCATGGGAAGTTATAGCATTATTATTATACAATGATACCAAAGAAGTTTTATGATTGATTGATTGATTGATTATTCGATTATTTGATTAATTAATTAATTGATTGATTAATTGATTGATATATTGATTGGTTAGTCTTACAAACGTTTATTGGTTTAGCTATGTTATGTTTTATTGTTTGATTGGTTAATGTTGGTTTATAGTTTTTGAAGGCATCAGTTGTGTTCAAGTTCTATTCTTTGCTTGCTTATTGCAGAACGTGGCCTTTCATATTCTTCGGAGAATGTTGATAAAGTATTGCAGCAAGGCGAAGCGCTTGCTGAAGTTAAATTCCGTGACTACGACAGACCTTTTGCTAAACTTAATGTAAGATATTTTTCACTTCGTGACCATGACGAAGGTGAATATGATGAAGAAGAGTGTGAACTTTGCGATGACACACCTGAAGGAAGTGCAACTGAATGTATCGATAGGCTAGAGGAAGTTTATTTTTGCGATGATGGTGACTCACTCATTGAGAAAGATGATGATGACTTTTATCATGAAAAGTCATTGACTGCCGAGTCTTCCAGTTCACGCCTTTTTTCAGCTCAGCAATCACTGCCTTCTTCCTTATTGTCTGAGCGTTTTAATATTTCTCAAGTTTGCCATGGGTTGGCTTCTGAACATGTGGTGAAGATGGCATCACAGTCAATGTATACATGTGATGGAAGTGAAGGAGTAGAAGAAGAAGAAGAAGAAAGAGAAGAAAGAACAGGAGAAGATGAGTATATGGACTTTGGTTTATTTGATGATAATGTATGTTTAGCCTTCCCTTCTTTTCATCCTCCTCCTCCTTCTCCTCCACTTTCTGCTGTTTCACCTTCTGCGTTGGAATTTCTTGATGCACGTGCGTTGCAACTATCAACTGAATGCCATCAATTTGCTTTGAAAGACGGAGAAGAAGACAGAGAGCTGGTCTTATGCGAGGACAGTGATCTACAGCTATTGTCTTCCATTCCTAAGCCAAAGGCGTCAAAGCTTGGTAAGAAACAGCTTTTCTCATCTCTGGATTTAGGAGTCAGCGCAGAACGGCCTGAAACTTCTGCTGTGGCTGCGGATTATGATGTTTTGACAAAGTTGGATGATATTCAAAGGAACAGGAGAAATAAAATCTCTAGTTTAGAGCATTCAGAGTCATTACGTGGACGTGAACGTAAAAAGTCAAAGAAGAAGGAGAAGAGCTCTGGGTTATGGACCTTGGATTCTATGGTTGAAGGTTTTTCTGCACAGACAGAATCTGAAGTTGAGTTGGAAATGGAAGTTGCTATGCATCCAGCTGCTGCTCCAGTGGAGGAGACATCGTTGCTTGCTGCGAAAGAGGCTGGTGGAGCGGTGTCATTTGGAGCTGGATTGGGGTTTGGGGGATCCGCTCCAGTCAAGGATGCACCTTCCCAAATTGCACCACAATGGATGCTTTGTGCATCAGCACCACCGCCTCCTCCACCACCACCACCAGCATTTTTTTCGGCAGGACCTCAATCAGTCAGTGACATATCTCAACAACCAGCACAACTACATGCAATGTTTGGCATAGAAGATGCAGATGAAACGTCATCATTTGGACTTGCTTTTGAGCCAAGAGGATCCATTCCAGTGGGTGCAGCTCTACAATCAGCACCTGTAAAGATGCTTCATGGGGCACCACCCCCACCACTAATGCGCGGTTTTGGATCACCATTCAGTTTTGGATCACCATACAGGTCTCAGTTTGATTCGACAGGTCCAGCACCAGTACAGACATCACTGTTTGGTACGGAAAGGGAAAAGGTCGCTGTAGCACAACCATCAGCACAACCATTAGGATTTGGGTTATTGGGTTCAACATCAATCAGTTATATGCCTCCCCAACCGGCACTCTTTCAAGCATCAGGATCATCATTTGGACGTGCATCCAAGCCAACTGAATACACTTCATTCAGTGATGCAATTTCTCGACCAGCATCTGTACCGGCGCCTCAAGCATTTGCATCGCCACCGAAATCATTTTCTCCATCATCATCATCGTTGGGATTGGAATCTGTGTCGGCAGGATCAGCATCGGTCAGCGACATGCCTCCACAACCAGCACAAGTGCACCAGGGAGCATCGTTTGGTTTTAAAGACACTATTGAACGGCCATCATTTGGATTTGCCTGTAGTTCAAGAGAATCTGCAACAGTTCCACAACCAGTACTTACGTTGCAAGAGTCAGCATCAACGCAAATGCCACAGTTGAGAGTTGGATCGACAAAGTTCTTGGAGACCAGCGCCGCACCGTCACAACCACGGCAACAGGCATCATCCTGTGCTTTGCCACCACCGCAACCGCCATGTGGATTTGCGGTTGGATCTCTAGGGATGTTCTCAGCCAGCGATCAGTTAGCTCCTCAACAGCCAATGCCACTTAGAGCAATGGAATCGTCACCTCTGCTGGCAAAATCCTTAGCAAGCGAAGATGCACTTCCGCGACGAAATGCATTGCCTGATTTTCGGCCACCACATCCATGTGGTGGATTTGCGGTTGGATCTCTAGGGTTGTTCTCGGCCAGTGATGAGTTTGCTCCGCAGCTGTCAATGCCACTCGGAGCGATGGAATCAGCACCTGGGTGGTTGGCATCGGCCGGCGCTGCTTCCACGCAGCCTCTGCTGCCTCGTGTGGCTGCTGACAGCGTTCCAGAATCAAATGTGTCTCGAGAATGGCTTTCAACTCCATGGACAGCAACGAGAAAAGCCACAAATGCTGAAACTGCACTTCTGGAAGAGTCTGACAGGGCGAATGAATCACCACCGTCAGCAGGACTTTCTTCGTTGTGTTCGACGCCAAGACCACCTGCCTTGCAGGCGATGTCTGTCGATGGACCCCGTGTGCAGAAGAATTTGCCTTGTGAAGACAAAGTATCTGAATCACAGCCAGAAGAATTGCAAAGGCATATGTTCGCTAGGAAATCACGCTGTTTTACAAGATCGTCCGCTTTATTTTCTTCTTCTGTCAGACAGAGACCACGCAGGGTGAAGCTTCACACTGAGCTGCCTCTTACTGTTGGAATTGGGACCCTGGGTGTGATTATGACTCCGGTCTTCACACGCAGCACGAAACTCCCCGCCACGCGCGTGATGTACTTGACAACCTGCTTTGACTATCAGGCATATGTGCGAGTGAAAGTCTACAGAGGAGAGCACGAATTGACGGCACACAACACCATGTTGGGGGAACTCGAGTTGACTGGGCTTGAGTCAAAACAACAAGGACAAACAAAGATCGAAGCAACATTTGAGATCAATGAACACGGAGCTTTGAAAGTGAAGATCATTTCTCAAGATACTGGATGCAGCAGTGAAGCGACCATTCTGGCCATCGAAGGCAAGTATTGACAATTTGAACCGTGTTATTTCAAAAGCAGTGTCTGGCTTCTTTTAACATGAAGCTTGGTCATCGTCTTTGTTCTTCACTCTTGATGACCGTTCTTTCATTGACTATGATACATATTAAGAAAACGTTGTATTGGTTTTTAAGTGAAATGGCGCTGTCTGTTTGCAATGTTGGTTGAGGAAAGGAGGTTTTATGGTCTTGTCGGAGTAAGGAAATGTGATTTGGTCATTGTAGTTGATTTGTCTGAAGAAGCTGTTGAGGCAATGATCAGAAGCGTAGCAGAAACAAAACCAGTTGAGCCAATGGATCTCACTACGGTTAGCAGCCTTTTGAGTACTCAGTTTTAATGCATCTTTAATATGCTCAAACAGAGATAATGAACATTCATTCACAAGTGATGAATATTCATTAATAAGTGATGAGTGTGTTGTTTGCGTTGATGATTGGTATCTGGTGTTGTCCTTCAGATGAAAGCGAATGCAAGCAACTGGGACGTCTGCCTCTACGAAGAAAGACAATCGGATCTTGCAGGAGACAGCTCACTGAGTTCGTACATCAATTATTTTCTCAATCATTTGCAACATAGTAGCCGTTTATTCTTGGGCACTTCATCTAACCCTGAAGTAGCTACAGCCAAGATGTACTTAATGGTCAGTCAGATGAGGGTCAGAATATCTGTAAAGCAGCCTGACTGGGTACAGATTATGGGTACAAATAAAAGATGCTATATAAATTGGGAAATTCTCCTGCCATTGCGCTGTTGCTGTTTATTTCTGTTGCTTGGTTTTTGTCGTTTAGTTTGAAGCTGCTGGTTGATTTGTGTTTCTTTACAGGCAACCTGAACATCAGCACGGGCAAAGTAATGTGGACAGAGGAGAAGTGGAGGAAGCTGTCGAGTCTTCACCATAAGGTATTGTTTGTTGACTTCATCAGACATTCCAGGTGTTGATAGCTCCAAGTTCATTATCTCAAAGTGAACTAGATATATTTACAATGATAAGCATGGCTTAATTGAAACATTTGTGTTGAAATAGTTGTTTTTCTTCTTAAATTACTTATATTAACGGTTCTGCATTTGAAGAAACTATCGTGAGTGAACGTGCAAGTTTTTATCACTAATCTGAGAATCGGAGTCCATTCGTGTGCGTTTAGAAATGAATTTGGCTGATTGTTTGCGTGTATTTGTTGCAGTGCAATCTTGAACCCGATGGTGTATTCTGGGATCTGGATGATGAGCTTGGAAGCCTGCTTTGTGTTGATATGAAAAAGTTCAACCAGATCCTCGTTGAAAACGGACTGAAGTCTCTTGGTTTGTTCGAAATTCTACTCAATTTCAGAAACCTTCTAATATATTGATGCTGTACATGATCATACAGTAGAATCACATTGTCACTGATGAGGTCTGTCTATCCATTAAGATTTGATTTAGTAAAGCTAGGTTCAACTATCCAATGATTAGCAAGACTATGCATTTGACTGTAGTTATATAATACTGAAAGCCTTGGTCCATCCATAGAAGGCACATCTGAATGGTAGGTTGAAGATTGTTAACAGATTTTAAAGAAATGTTTATATTGATCAGTTGAGAACTTTCTTTAGTAGATTATAGATTGTGGTGGCATCAGGCAGTGAGAGTGTTCAGCACTGCATTACATATTACATATTACATATTACATATTACATATTACAAACTAGTTATAACTAGTTTCTGTATATCTGTAGCTGTGGCTGTCTTTGTTTTATTTCTCTACAGGAAACCAGGCGGCGTCTGATGTGAAACGACTTTTGGCAAATTTCTTGGTTCTGTTCTCTTCACGTGACAGTCATTTCCTGCTCGACTGCAGTCGGCCTAAGGTTTTCCTGAACCTAGCGACGCCTGGGATGAAGTTCAAAGGTGTTCCAGATGAGATCAGCTTCCTTCTTCTGAAGGCAGCTAACTTCTGTAAAAAAACCGACGAAAACCACCCGCTTATCTACTGGCGGATGAATCTTGGTCGGTCTTGGGCTGAGGCTGCCTCTAACCTACTGGGTGCTGCTGGAGTCCCCAGGAATTTGACCGGTTTGGGTTGAAGCCTCGAAGAAAGCCCATGTGTTGATTATGGGTGACTTACGATAGAAACGTATGCTTTAATGCTTAATGATGACGCTTATTACAGTTATGCTGCTTTCTGTGCTTTAATTAAAGCTTAACACTTGATCATCACTAACATCAATGCATCTTATTCAGTAGGCTATCTTTATGCTTAATTTTTATTCTATAGGGTTTTGGATATAAGTGTTTGAACACAATGAACGATATTTGAAACTTTTGTATGTGATTTATGTGCAATATAAACTTGCTAAAAATTGTTTATAGTTACAATATAATTTTTTTGATGCTTAAATCAATCAAACTATTTGATACAAAAGTTGTCTTGCATTTACAATGGTTTTCACACAGACTGACTTAGCCTCGTAAACCACTCTAAATCATGTTATTATTTTAATGCAGGACTGGCCAACCTTTTGCCACAAGCGGGCCATTATAAATTTTGATCAGCATTGTTTTGTTGAATTAAATAAATTATTTTATTGCACTGCAGATTTATTATTTTGTGAGTGAGAAAAGACCACTTGAAATTTTAAAAATCTTTTCTTAGGACGGAAAATCACTTGTTATATTAAATTTTGATGTAGGCCTATTGTTGAAGATATTTTATATCAATGAGATTTTAATGTGGAGATGTTTTCAGTGGCGTATTTAACATTGGGCCATGGCCCCCCTTTGGTCTTGGCCTAGCCTGTCCCCAGACCCCCATTATAGGCTCAGGCTTTGCGCTCGCCACGGGTTGGCCCCCCTTACCAAAATTCTAAATACGCCACTGAATATAGACACATTAACAAGGTGGAAAGTGACGGATTTTTCTAGTCCACTGACATCACTGCAAAGCGTTTGAGGGTTCTAAATAGAAATTTGGGTGAAATATCGACATGACTTTTTGGGTCGCCCGAAAAATTTTCATGGACTATAGTCCAGGGTATTTTTTCGAAATTTGAGCGAAAATTTGTGGTGTCGTAGGGCCTTCATATTTGCACCGATTGAAGCCCGGTCGATGCCTTCAAGGAATCTGGACCCGCATTTTGGATATCTATCAGGTGTCTGACTTTTTTAAAGGTTTTAAAATCTATAAAATGTATAGCCACCATTATTATATTTTGCACCTTATTACGGCACCTTATTCCGTATTATTCGGTGCAATCCCAGGAGGTTTCCCTGCCTAGGACTTCCCCCATCCGCCACCCAGGGGACGCGCCTCTACGCCGTTGTACCCCAGCGCGAGGGCAATATTACAATGATAAACTTACAAGATAAAGACATACTACTTCAAGTGCCAAGTACGAATCTTCATAAAACCACAGAAAACATACTAAAAGAAGAGGTAGAGCAGGCCATAAAAGAACTGAAAAAGAACAAAGCACCAGGAATAGATGGCATACCTGCAGAACTATTGAAAGCAGGTGGAGAAACAATGACAGACCTGCTCCATAACCTTTTCAATAAAATATACAAAGATGAAACAGTCCCAGATGATTGGGGAAAAGGGATGATTGTACCCATCTACAAAAGGAAGGGTGATAAAGAAGACTGCAGTAACTACCGGGGAATAACGCTGTTGAGTACACCAAGCAAAGTCTTCTCCAAAGTACTACAAAAAAGAATAAGCAAATATGTAGAAGAAATTATGGGTGAAGAGCAATATCGTACAATTGATCAACTCTTTATCATAAGACAGCTACTAGAAAAAAAAACAATCGAGGCAAACAAGAGCTGTTATATTAACTACATCGATTACAAACAGGCCTTTGACTCAGTGTGGCAGGAAGGGTTGTGGCAAACAATGAGGCATGCAGGCATTGAAGAAAACTCATCCGTTTAATACAGGCAATATATCAGAAGTCAGAAAGTGCAGTGAAATTAGATACTGAAATGTCAGAATGGTTTAAGACAAATGTAGGACTGAGACAAGGATGCATGTTGTCTCCAACACTTTTCATTATCATTCTGGATGTAATTTTTAGAATAGCAATTGGAGATCTGGACATAGGCATAAAATGTAGTGGAAAAAAATTAAACAATCTAAAATTTGCAGACGATGTCAGCCTGATAACAGACAACAAATCAGATCTTCAAACACTGACCAATGAAGTTAATCTAACAAGCAAAAGATTTGACTAACTATCAACCCAAAGAAAACGAAAACCATGGCAATCAGCAGAAAGGGAAAAGCTCAAATCAAAATAGCACTAGATAACACAACAATAGAACAAGTCGAAAGTTTCACCTATGTTGGAGGAGAAATTAGCAGTAATGGAAGTCATCAAGAAGACATAAAACAAAAAATCGCCAAAGGACTGCAAACGATGGGGAGATTGCGAAAAATCTGGAGCAGCAAAGGCATAAACATCAGCACAAAGCCACAATATACAACACCATAGTAGTCCCACAAATTATATATGGAGCAGAAAACATGGAGCATGAAAGAAACAGACGAAAGAAGACTACTGGTGGCCCGAAATGACGTGGTTACGAAGAATCCTGGGAGTAACCTGACTGGAAAAAATAAGAAACGAAGACATCAGACAACGTCTCAACATGAAGGATACAATAATCGACAAAATTAGAAGAAAAAGACTAAAATGGTATGGGCATGTCAACAGAATGGATGAAAGGAGACTACCATACAAGGCTCTCTACATCAAATAGAAGGAAACAAAGGAAGAGGAAGACCAGGAAAAAGTGGATGGACAACATCAGAGAAGACATGAACATGAAAGGAATTACAATAGTAGAAGGAAGACGATTGACAGAAGATAGAACTTCTTGGAAACATTTTGTGTCTAGCTATTGCCGCTGATGAGCTGGCAGAAAGCAAAGATGATGATGATTATATTTTGCAATATAGACACATTAATAGGGTGGAAAGTGACGGATTTTTCTACTCCACTGACATCACTGCAAAGCGTTTGAGGGTTCTACATAGAAATTTGGGTGAAATATCGACATGACTTTTTGGGTCGCCCGAAAATTTTTCATGGACTATAGTCCAGGTATTTTTCCGAAGTTTGAGCGAAAATTTGTGGTGTCGTAGGGCCTTCATATTTGCACCGATTGAAGCCCGGTCGATGCCTTCAAGGAATCTGGACCCGCATTTTGGATATCTATCAGGTGTCTGATTGTTTTATAGGTTTTAAAAATCTTTACAATGTATACCCTCCATTATTAATATCGCCCTGGTTAGAGATACGTAATTCGTATCTTTAGCATAGGGGTTATAGATACGTAATTCGTATCTTTAGCATAGGGGTTATAGATACGTAATTCGTATCTTTAGCATAAGGGTTATAGATACGTAATTCGGATCTTTAGCATAAGGGTTATAGATACGTCATTCGGAACGTATATTTAGACCATATGTTTTAATATCAAATTAGTAATAATTTAAATAAAGGGGGCATGACTACCTACGGGTCTGCGCCCCCTTATAATATGCATGTAATGCTGTTTATCTGTCAAATATTCATATAGTCATCACGCGACGCCGTCTGTCTCTTTTCGGTCAGGTGGCGCACCAGGACAACAACATTCTAACCCTCCCGCGTCAGCAGGTGGGCGATGGTGTGTCCCAATGTTTTATCCAGGCCCGTTAGAGGGAGATCCTATATGGCGACAACCTGACGTCAACATTGTAGGGGATGGAATATTTTTAATCTTATAAGTAATACATTTATAACTAAGACCCCAAATAATATAACAATATGTTAGGTATGGGTGAATCATTGTAAAATAAATGCTTAAAAGTGCTTTTTATTAATAAATTTCATTATATGCCTATACGATTCGAACAGACCATTATACTGAAGAGAGAGAAAGAGAGGCCTTTTAAGCGGTCAACTGGCGTCTCTTCCAGTGATGGCCCCACTCGTCATCGTCCACCGCTCTCCGGTCAGTCGACCCCAATACTGTTCCTGTTATTAAGACAGACGACGAAGAAAAGCGACAACAATCGAAATTTTTCAAAGAAATCGACGAAGCGAAGAAGAGGAGAAACCTGTCAACGGAAATTCTAATCGATCGTCAGTTTCCACTAAACACTCAATCAAACCTAAAACCTACGCAGTGGCGTCGCCAGGAATTTTGTGTTAGGAGAAGGGGCTTGAGTGCCAGATTCTTTTTAACACCACACACACACACACACACACACACACACACACACACACACAAAGGATTTGCGCGAATCTGGAAGGTTGTCTGAGGGCAGGTTGGGTGGGTGGGGGGCATTTGCCGCCATTTACTCCCCCCGTGGCGACGATATTTTTTTAAAACTTGCCCTTCACAAAAATAGAAAATCCAACAATTTGGGGGTGGATTAGTTCTCAAGAGTGGTCTACAGTCATGTGCAGTACATTATTATCCAACACTGCTCACGCAACTGTAATTATTATTGTACGTCATAACTGTCTATTCTGCGCACATTGGAAGGCTTCGAACACCGGTAATCCACAGTCCTCATGGATTTGGTGAAGCCAAGTGATTGGTGGTCTGCCTCGTGGACGAATCCATCCTGACATCTTAATGTCTCTGTCTCGAAGTGGCGCTGCTAGTTGAAGTGCAGCTGAGGCAGGTACTGCTGGTGGGAGTCTTGTGACGTGCCCCAAAGAGGAGTCATGAATTGTACAATTAGTAGGAAAAACTTTCTTTTTTGCTCGTCAGCCTTTTTACGGTTAAGGGGCCTCAATCATGGACACACACCGGGCCCCCCAAAATAACGCTAAGCCAAACTAATTTTAAGTTTATAATTGTATTATTGTATTTTAGAGGCCTAATGAACTATTTTTATATAGCCGTAAGCATTGGGGCGTTACCAGCCGAACATTCCGAAAATCCTGACAAACAAATATAGGTCGTCGCTTATTTTTCCCTTACTTAAATTAGTTAAACCTACATAGTCAGTATATGAGGGCAGTTTTCAGTTGCTCCTTAGGCCTAATTCTTTCTTTTCCCTACCTTAGATCCGATTTCAGCGTCCATCATGGGCGTCCGCAGAAATTTATGAATGGGGTGCAAAACAAGGTCTTGTGACGAAAGAAACAAGTAATTTTACTTTTTTCATAACGCCTCAATTTTTCCATGGGGTGCAATTTCTTTTCCGGACGCCCATGGCGCCCATCCATCCATCCGCAGAATAATAATACGGTATAAAAATTTTTGGTCGGCCGAGCATGTGACTCCTAAGCCAGCCCCCCGCCCCTGGCTACTCCACTGGCCGTAAGCCTAGCATAACCAAAGACACTATTATATTTAAATATAAATTTTTATATTTATAATTTTATTTAAATATAAATTTTTATATTTATATTTATATTTATAAATTTTTATATTTATATTTATATTTATATTTATATTTATATTTATATTTATATTAATTTTTATATTTATATTTAAATTTTTATATTTATATTTATATTTACATTTATATTTATATTTATATTTATATTTATATTTATATTTATATTTATATTTATATTTAAATATAAATTTTATATTTTTTATATTTATATTTATATTTATATTTATATTTATATATAAATATAAATTTTTATATTTATATTTATATTTATATTTATATTTATATTTATATTTATATTTATATTTATATTAATTTTTATATTTATATTTAAATTTTTATATTTATATTTATATTTACATTTATATTTATATTTATATTTATATTTAAAAATATAAATTTTTATATTTATATTTATATTTATATTTATATTTAAATTTAAATATAATTTTTTTATATTTATATTTATATTTATATTTATATTTATATTTATATTTAAATATAAATTTTTATATTTATACTTATATTTATATTTATATTTATATTTAAATATAAATTTTTATATAATATAAATAATAATATTTATAAATATAAATATAAATATAAATATAAATATAAATATAAATATAAATATAAATATAAATATAAAAATTTATATTTAAATATAAATATAAATATAAATATAAATATAAGTATAAAAATTTACATTTAAATATAAATATAAATATAAATATAAATATAAATATAAAAATTTATATTTAAATATAAATATAAATATAAATATAAATATAAATATAAAAATTTATATTTAAATATAAATATAAATATAAATATAAATATAAATATAAATATAAAAATTTATATTTAAATATAAATATAAATATAAATATAAATATAAATATAAATATAAAAATTTATATTTAAATATAAATATAAATATAAATATAAATATAAAAATTTATATTTAATTATAAATATAAATTTATATAAATATAATTTATATTTAATTATAAACATAAATATAAATATAAATATAAATATAAATATAAAATATAAAAATTTATATTTAAATATAAATATAAATATAAATAAAAATATAAATATAAATATAAATATAAATATAAATATAAATACTACTACTACTATATATACTATAAATATACTATAACTATAACTAAACTACTAAACTACTACTATATATACTATAAATATACTATAACTATAACTACTATACTACTATAACTATAGCTACTACTACTACTAATACTACTACTACTACTACTACTACTACTACTACTACTACTACTACTACTACTACTAATAATAATAATAATAACAATAATAATAATAATAATAATAATAATAATTCAGATTGGAAGTCTTTTGGGACAGTGTGAGCCACTGTTAAGAAAAAAGGGAGCACTGCGCCGTAAAAAAACGAAACACTGCGCCGTAAGAAAGAGCACTACTACTACTACTACTACTACTACTACTACTACTACTACTACTACTACTACTACTACTACTACTACTACTACTACTACAACTACTACTACTACTACTACTACTACTACTACGGGTATGACCAATACCCATATGATATGAGCAATGTCAACATGAATTTTTGGGTCATGGAAAGCACGGATGCCAGCACGGATGCCAGCACGGTGCCAGCACGGGTGCCAGCCAGCACGGGTGACAGCCAGCACGGGTGCCAGCCAGCACGGGTGCCAGCCAGCTACTACAACAACAACAACAACAACAACTACTACTACTACTACTTCTACTAATATTAATAAAAATAATAATAATAATAATAATAATAATAATAATAATAATAATAATAATAATAATAATAATAGTCATAATAATAGTAATAATAATAATAATAATAAGATTGAAGTCTTTTTAGGACAGTATGAGCCACTGTTATAAAGGGAGCACTGCGCCGTAAAAACGGAGCACTGTAAGCATAAAGCACTACTACTACTAATACTACTACTAGTACTACTACAACTACTACTACTACTACTACTACTAATATACTACTACTACTACTATACTAATACTACTACTAATATTACTTATAATTATAATAATTATTCAGGTTGGAAGTCTTTTGGGACAGTATGAGCTTTCCCTTAAGAAAAAAGGGAGCACTGCGCCGTAAGCAAAGAGCTACAACTACAACAACTACTACTACTACTACTACTACTGCTACTACTACTACTACTACTACTACTACTACTACTACTACTACTACTACTAATAATAATAATAGTAATAATAATAATAATAATAATAATAATTCAAATTTGAAGTCTTTTGGGATAGTGTGAGCCACTGTTAAGAAAAAAGGGAGCACTGCGCCGTAAAAAACGGAGCACTGCGCAAAGATATTAATATTAATATTAATAATTAATTAAAATATCAATGCTTTGCGTCGACATCGCACTACTACTACTACTACTACTACTACTACTACTACTACTACTACTACTACTAATAATAATAATAATAAAAATAATAATTCAGATTGGAAGTCTTTTGGACAGTGGGAGCAACTGTTAAGAAAAAAGGAAGCACTGCGCCGTAAAAAACGGAGCACTGCGCCGTAAGCAAAGAGCACTACTACTACTACTACTACTACTACTACTACTACTAATAATAATAATAATAATAATAATAATAATAATAATAATAATAATTCAGATTGGAAGTCTTTTGGGACATTGTGAGCCACTGTTAAGAAAAAAGGGAGCACTGCGCCGTAAGCAAAGAGCTACAACTACAACAACAACTACTACTACTACTACTACTGCTACTACTACTACTACTACTACTACTAATAATAATAATAATAATAATAATAATTCAAATTTGAAGTCTTTTGGGACAGTGTGAGCCACTGTTAAGAAAAAAGGGAGCACTGCGCCGTAAAAAACGGAGCACTGCGCCGTAAGCAAAGAGCACTACTACTACTACTACTACTACTACTACTACTACTACTACTACTACTAATAATAATAATAATAATAATAATAATAATAATTCAAATTTGAAGTCTTTTGGGACAGTGTGAGCCACTGTTAAGAAAAAAGGGAGCACTGCGCCGTAAAAAACGGAGCACTGCGTCGTAAGCAAAGAGCACAACTACTACTGCTACTACTACTACTACTACTACTACTAACTACTACTACTACTACTACTACTTCTACTACTACTACTACTACTACTACTAATAACTAGTACTAATAACAATAATAATTCAGATTGGAAGTCTTTTGGGACAGTTTTGAGCCACTGTTAAGAAAAAGAGCACTGCGCCGTAAAACGGAGCACT